>LUGF01027236.1:36367-54077 GCA_001625245.1 Calycopis cecrops | reverse complement strand
CAAAATGAATAGTTAATACTCGTAATAATACCTGTGGACATAACGTTAGCCAAGCCTCGTGCTATGTACCGTAAGGACTGGTGTTACGGGTAGTAGACAACGGAAATAAATTGATTAATGTGTTCAATAAATTTAACAAATTTTATATATTCAAGATTTTTATTATATAAATACATAGATAAACATCCATGACCAAAGCGGGATTCCAACCCGCGACCCCTGGTGCAACACGCTCCGCCTATCCGAGCCCTGTATCACTGCGCCAGCTTCGTTCCAAAGCCGATCCTTTATCATTAGTATAATATTATTTATTAGTTGCATTTCTCTGCATAGTTGGAGCCCGTTTGAGTGTCGTCAAAATGTTGAAGCGAGATCTTTAAATTACTATGTTGATAAAAATTCTATATTAAAAATTCTTTTAGCTCGGAACACAGCTCACGTATACTGAATTTATAATGTGCTTGGTCTCCTGGATAGTTTATAACGCACCTGTGTGTTGGTATTCATAAATATAGTATATATCATTTCTTATTAGTTGTAGTAAAAAAAGGTAAAAGGCAAATTACTCAGATAAGCGGAGCATGTTGCACCAGGGGTCGAGGGTTCGAATCTCGCCTAGGCCATGGATGTTAATCTAGGCCATGGATGTTAATCTATGTATTGTATGTAGTTCTATAATAAAAATCTTAAATATATAAAATTTATTAAATTTATAAAACATCCTACTAATATCATATATGCGAAAGTTTGTATGTTTGTTTGTTTGTTACTTCTTCATGCGAAAACTGCTGAACCGATTTTCATGAATTTTGGCACACACATAACTTGGATTAAAAAATAGGATAGTTTTTATCCCTAAAAAATGTTCCTATGGGATACCGTAAGATGATTTTCTATATTCCACGGGATCGAAATTTACGCGGGTGAAACCGCGGGGCACAGCTATTATTAAATAGGTATATGTCCGTTGCCTAGTACCCGTAACACAAGTCCTTACGGTACTTACCACGGGCTAGACTAACGTAGTGTCTAAAAAGTCCTCAGAAGTTAAAAAAATATAATACATTTTCGATATAAATGACTAGACTATATTATATTGATGCAAATAATAAACACTTTAATTGTGTATAGCTTGTATATTTGTATATATTAACTACCAAATATTACATTATTTTTCTTTGTTTTAATTGATTCGCAAGGAAAATTGTATAACTTCTTAATTAATTTACTTTTTAAACGTAAAAACTTTACTCTTTTTGACTTATGGCTTGAAATATTGTTTATAACATTTAATAATACAGAAATAATCGTACTTTCCCCTCGCTGCCTGCTGGCGTCGTCGGTACTTTAACCGTTTTAATAGTTAAGAACATTTCCACTATTCGAGCGAAGTCTAAGAGGAAATTCTAATTAAGTTAACTAAGCAGAGCGCGGGCTATGAAGTTAAGCTTGGACAGTAATGTAATATTACGTCCTCAGTCTTTATAATACTGAATAAGCTTAATAGATTCAATTTTAGCTTCACCACGAGTAACATGGCTAGCTTCTATTCGGTTTGAGCCGGACGGACGGGGAAGTACTATTAGCTCACCGGTGTGGCTTATCAAATCAAAATATATCGTATCAATGGAGAGCTGAGGTGAACGACCCCTCTATGTTTTTGTGGAAAGGGGTCAGAACTCTCACAATCAGCATGAAACGTGACAACATAGGCACGACTACATACCGGTATCATATGAGCTCGCCCATGTACGCTGATATAATTTACTGAAAGCTAAAAAGCTTCACTGGCTGATAAATGATAACAAAAGTTCTGAAAATATATTACGTAGGACAATCAATCTTAATTTATATATATAGGATGTAACAGAAAAGAACGTCGATCACAAAACTTTGTCAACGACCTTGCGATGAAACGAAGCATGTGTTTGTTATTTAATATTTACTTCTGTCTAGCCACAAAAACTTAGTAATTACGAGGAAGAACACAATATATACGTCTTTTAATGATACAACCTCACTAATTTATGCTCTTTTATTGAAGAATCTACGAAATAAAATCAAAATCCTGAAAAGAACATAGTAAGTAATCATTTATTATTACCAACATTTAACTAGTAAAAGACAACAAAGGAAAACACAAAATCCTATGCACAGCATTGTAGAGAAACGTTTCGTTTCGCCGTTGTTTTTGTTTATTTAATAAAAGATATTCGCGGCGCCTAGAAACAAAAGTATTAGTAATTATGACAGAGAACACAATCAGCTGTACGCCGCCACCACTCCATAGTAACGAGCGGCAATAAAACATGCCTACACACTGTGGTATAATTTCTTTATCTCGCAGCGCCAGCTACGTTTCCATTTGTCGCCCTCATCATAAAGAGGGGAGTGATATGAATTATTATTGCGGAGTAAAGAGCCCGTTGAAAAGTTTCTATGTACTTGACGACTTGGGTTTATGGCATTGACGTTTTTATGTATGTTCTGTATTAGAAAGTCATTTATGGTTGTTGACGTTGGACGTAGAGTACATTTCTTCGATCTTTCTTTAATCTTTGTTAAGAAATATATTATGTACAGATTTTTATAAAAAACTAGCTGTCCGTCAGACGTTCATGCCATTATTAAAATTTTCGAATAATTTCCTTTGCCTTTCCCTCACAAACTACAAGTGAAGGATTTATTGTCGCATTTCGTACGTATGAGAGTGTTCGATGAGGCATTTGGAGACCAACTATGCATCTGCATATTTATTTCTGATATCCATGGCATAACCAATGGTTGTAGGGATGTTTCTAGACACGAAAGTAGTCACCAGATGATTAGAGTATGATATTACAGTTTTTCACACTGCTGCTTTCTTGGTCACTAGATACAATATCTAGTTTATCTCATATGGAATTATTAAGAATATTTTTTATATATGTCAGAATTGTTACTTTTCGGAGGACAGGATGGGAGGGACGCAGGCAGGTACTGACATTTTGCGAGGATACATCATCCAAAAAGCAATTTTAAAGGAATGAAAGTGAGGATGCGTAAAGGTGATTAATTCCTTATGTTGGGAATATCAAAATTCATAAAGGTGTTTGGTAAAGATTAAAAACGTATAACTTTTGTCGTTATTAAAAGTAGAAGAAATAACTGAATACCAGACTTTTTATTACGCTAAAGCCATACAAGCACTCAGGTCGAATGCTAGTAAAACGACGCCCACAGATATCCGCACAACCCGTGTATCTTTTAGTGATGTATTTGTGTTTATGCTTATTTACCAAATTTACTTTCTTCCGGGGTCATCACACTTGGACAAACTGACGAACAAAGTCACTAAACTGACTACAAACTAATTTTTATTTGCCCACAGGAAGGAATTTCCCCAGTTGAGCTTGACCGATTCGAGTACAATACAGCAATGGCATTAGATCTAGAAAGAGAAAATATCTTGTGTTGAGTAAACAAATATATAGGTTATTATTTTGTTGCAAAGATCTCCGAGCAGTCGCCTGTCATCGGTCTAATTTGATAGCAATGAATTTATCGTATCGGTGTGCAGTGAATGCATGCATGCATCCTAATTGGGCCGCACCGGCATCGTATAACCTCTTGTTTATACGATACCAATATGAAGTGACAGTTACGCCTTCGCCGTATGTAAGTAAGCAAGCAGTGTCTCACGGAGAGGTCCCAATTGGACCTCTCCGTGGGACACTCACTTATCGCCTTATACTATAAATAAGATTATTCAGGCAAAAACTCGCTATCATCGAATGCACCTGTTTCCACTGTTATATAATATACATTGAAATTCTTAACAAACTACAAGTCACTTTACACAATAGATAATACGTATTGTATCAGAAAGCAAATTCTGTATACAAAAGCTGAAATGAAATATTCTTTTCAATACGACCAACATACACTCCATACAAAGTGATACAAACAAAAAAATTACAACTTAGCAGAGAAAGGCTTACACAAAACCATCTCAGACGGCTGAGGTATGCCCGAAAAAAATTAATGATTGCAAAGAGAGAAAAAACGAATCTAAGAAGAAACGAGGTTCGCGTCTTTCCCAGTTATAAAAGGTAAGAAAGCACCTGCATTTAGTGAATACCCATTCACAGTTGGAGAATTCAGACCGCAACCGCGTGTTCTGAGTGCTTTACGAATGCAACTCTCTTTGAAGGGGTTTTTACTTTTTTCGACAATCAGACTTTTTAAAAAAATTCTATAAACCAACCTTTGAGTAGAACTACTTTCATTTTGTTGCAAAACTTTAATTTCGGTTCCATACAATTTATTTTGACCGATAAGTGAATATTTTGTCGTTGTACGTTGAACTTTTTTAGGGTACCGTAGCCAAGCCAGCCAAGACGGGACCTTATTACGAAGATTTCGCTGTCCCTCCATTTGTCCGTCGGTCCGTTTATCGCCTGGTTCAGGCTCACGAAGTATTCACAGTATGCTCAGTTATATATTAATTTTAAAAATACATTATTAGATTGAAATAAAACAAATATTGTATAGAAATTATAAATATGATATAAAATGACATCTATCTCTTTCATGAAAGTATCATTCAGACGTAAAAACTTTTAGAAAATAACAAATGTTAATAAAGCATCTTTTTTGTCACATTCAAACATTATTTGATATAACCTCAACAAATTGATAATCAATTTAGTCTTCTTTTTCGGCAAGCTTTTTTATGACAATTTTATACATATACTTCATACAAACTGAATCCAGCATAGAAAGTCTAATGTAGTGTAGGTGTGCTCGAAGTAAATACAACTCATTCATTCAGCTCAGTAAAGTAAGGCACGTTTCAGTTTCACAAATCTAATTTTTGTTCCCCGAGAATTTCTTTTTGAGAACTATCGGAATCCCGCTCGTCCCGGTATTGGCAATTCCGCTCAATGTTACTGCGCTCACAACTTTTTTCTCACGTTGTCTGTGAAGTACGAACCATCCAGTAACTTCTGTAATATTTTTACATACTTATATTTAATAGTATATTTATTTCGTTTGTATTCACTTTATATTAATAAATAAATAATTAATTATCGATTTTTAAGCCGGTAGTATATTTATTTCGTTTGTATTCACTTTATATTAATAAATATATAATGAATTATCGATTTTTAAGTCGCAAAGCTGTTGAACACCATTACGAACACCGCTAAAAGTTTTCGCCGAATTCCCGCCTTTTCTTTTGCCAGCAAGCAGGAGACATACATATCTATCGACCGTAAGTAAAATCCTGAGAAACGTGATTTCCGAATTAAAAATATGACTCATCGACAATATAAATTTATTTTATATTTTAAAACGTGGCTTTTGTTTCCACCATTTTTTTTGTCAAAACGGAAATTATTAGCGGAGTGTTTATGAGAACTCAGCTCTAAAGAGATTATGCGCTTTGTCTTAGCCAAGAGAGTTGAAGGTCTTGATAGCCAGGCATAATAAACTAAGAAGAAAATGGCCAGCGGATTGTTAAGAAAAGCCTTTAATGAATACACTGAAATTGTCTTTCAATGATTTTTTCATTTTACATAACACTAAGTTAAAAATGAAGTATTTATAAGGCGTGAAATAGACGTGATGTGGTTGTGATGTTCACGTTTCGGGCCCTTACAAGATTTTTCTTGACTACCTCGTGATTTGCGAAACCAAAGTAGTAGGTTATGGTTTAAAGTGATATGTTGTAGTCATGGTAAATGATACCGAGTCCATCCTCTGCGTGTGTCGAATTTCTCTACCTGGTAACTAAGTAATGATATTTACAAACCACTGCTGTTTCGTAAATTTCATTAGTTTATAGAGTTTGCGATTGACTGAGTAGAAATTGTAGCCAAATATAAGGAGTTGACTAAAATAAATGTGTGTATTTATTTTTATTTCACAAAATTGTATTTACTTTTAATTTACACCGTATGTTTATGCATTATTTTAGTAAAATTGAATTACAGATTGCAGTAAATTTACGTAGTAATGATAAAGCATAGACAGAGGTAACAAGACAATTTAAACCTTGATTTAAACAATATTCGATTATTTCATTTTGATATTACTTATTTAAATTTTTTGTATTTGAAGATCAAAAAAATTATTATATAGCTATTACTTCTATTATATAATGTTATCTATTCGACTATTACTCACATTATACATGTAGTACTTTCTTGTTACTTTTAATGATACAAAAATCTTTTTTTTTTACGATATTTTCAAAAAAATGGTAAGGTTGGTAGTTAAATTAAATTTCGTGTTTCATTCTAAAACACGAATGAGTTCGATACTTTTCCTTATTAGTCGATTAGAAGTATGGCTTCGCTAAAGCGCCATTAAATTATAAGCATTAAACGTCACGATAGTGTAATATGGCCTTGGTTTAAGGGTTTCTAATAAAATGGGTTTTAGGAATTTACCATAAAACCTTTTTGGGCATAACAATTTTATTACGTGAGCCTCGTGAATTTTATTACAGTTATTAGTACCTATATAAGTGGCTTCGAGGGCCTTTGAACCGAAAAACTAAGAATCAAATAGGTAACTAATGTAAATTTACCTTTGAACAAGTGTAATGGAAAATTCGAGCAACCGCTTGGAAAGTCTTTTGATCTTGAGAATTTCACTAAACCCCCGAGTAAAGGATCTTCGGTCGGGTGCAGTTAAAAGTTTCATGAGTGTTACCCGAGTTGGGAGTCATCTTAGCTTTGATAATAATTTGAAGCGAACTTTCATTTTAGCTGTCATGTGGGTATGAAGCAATGCAAGCTCGGGTGTAAAGTTATGCTATCTCAAGTATAACAATTATATCAAGTTACTAGTAACAAGCTAAGTTACATGGTTATAACTAAAAACATTTCAACGGAGTTGGGCTCATGTTTTGAAGGAAAGTATCTTATTTTCATTAATTTTTGTTTTGTAATAGTCTCGTTTTGCACGGTTTTTATCCTAGTCTTAAGAGGAGGAGGAGGTGGAGGTAGGGACCATGCTGCGGCCGAATTGGGCCTCCACAACCAGGGGGGTACTTCTCGTTAACGTTATTGACGTGAAGTGTCAGTCGCAGTTGCAGTCAAGCAATCGGATTCGTCTTTCCATTACTACTAACGCGTATAGACATTAATCACAATTTTTATGCCGATGCGCAGGTTGATGATTATTATTACATCTAACAATCCGATAAATTGAAACAATTAAAAATGTAAATGAATTAAACCTCTACATAGAAATAGAGAATGTTAATTTTGGTAAATTAACAGCAAATCCAATTATGTTAATGTTGACACGTGTGCAGCGCTCGCCGGGTGCGAGATTTGTGCTCCACGCTCGTAATCTCCTGTAATTACCGCCGGAGCTCTTGGAACACTTGTCCGGGATCAGCTCCACCAACACGAGGAGTCAATCATCACGGGATAACCTAATTAAATGTAACCATTCTGTGAGCATTTGTGACACATTACAAAAAATATTTCTTTATAAAGTAATAGCTGCGCTCCGCGGTTTCACCCGCGTTATATTCGAACCGGTGAAAGCATCGAGATGAAGAATAAATGTTGACCAATTCTCAGACCTATCCGATGTGCTCACAAAATTCCATGAGAATCGGCCGAGCCGTTTCGGAGGAGTATGGTAACTAACATTATGACACGAAAATTTTATATATATAGAGATTTATAATGGTGGCATAAAAATGTTTTTTTTTTATATGAGAATACAAAGATTTATGGATAAAACTAACCTACGAATGTTATATGTATGTAATGTTCTAATTAAATTACGAGCAATTGAATATTTACGTATATGGTAGAAATAAAATGTAATATTAAATTTACACAACTGTCTAATAATTACAATATTATAGTATTATGATCGTTTACATGACAAGACAAGTTTATGAAATAGCTATTTACGTATCGCTTTATAATATTTGCTCCATCCAAACACAATTTATCCCGAATCACGGCGGATTTCACCACTTTATTCCTATCTAACAAAAAGGTTCGACAATGATATTTTAAGCGAATATATTTACCTTAAAGGAACTAAGGCACGGCTTCAACGAATTGAGTATATAAATCAATCTTCGAAAAGGGTTCACTATTCATCCGGTAATGATTTGACGAACTTTATTTAGTACAATAGAATATAATATAATCTCGTATAAAACAAAAGGACTTCAACCGTATTTAGAGGATCCAAAAATCCAAAATGATTGACATGATTTCAAATTTACTAGTCCTAGTTAAGTGTTGATTTATCTATTTATTTTATTTACAAATATTCATAGTTGTGATGTAATTATAACGCCAATCGATATAGCTTATTCCATTATTATTTTACAACATCAGTTCAGTGAGTTTCCGCTGGCTTATGGAGAGCTAAGGAGAAAGGAGGGCCAAGCATCTGTATAGCTTCTATACAGATGTCATGGGACATGACATCAAAAAGCTACGACTACTCGTTTGTCCCCCTATTTTATAAATGGTCCAAATCCTTGTCATACTACAAAATACTTATGTATATAAATAATAATAAATAAATAATAAGTAATATTACCTACATTTTTGTATTATAAAATTTAATAATAGTTAGTGTCATAGTGCACAATTGAGCCTATACTATGAAACAATAACGGATGTCTACCAGCATCGGTGGTCATAAAAAGGCTTCGACTGTTTGTTTGCCTCCATATTTGCCCACTTTTCAAGCCTTAGGGTGCTTAGATAAAGAAACAGGTTACCGGTACCAACAAAACCTGTACGGGTCGGTACCCGTAATATTGCAATGATATCGATAGCATTGCAATATTACCGGTACGATAACATTATAATATTATCGGTACCGAACCGTACAGGTTTTGTCGGTACCGGTAACCTGTTTCTCTATGTACAATTTGTGTTTAAAAAATAGTCGAGATACATGTGGAACTGTTTTAGATATGAAACACATATCTGTTTGTTTCTTTATCTTTGTCGGTATTTAAAAGCTATTGAATTTTTTAATTAAAAAAAAAGTTCCAACTGTAAAAGGGCGCATTACTTGAATCACGTATGTTGAGATTAAAATAAAAAAGGACGATAAAATCAGCATACGCGCTTGATTGTATGCTTTACATTAAACATATGTCAAAATAGTTCGATACAATTTTCTGAATATGCGTATGTTAGTGAAGTTTCAGCTTAATTGTAATCTATTTTTCTTTACTTTCTCTTTCATTGTATTTCGCAGACAAACAAAAAAATGTACAACATTTTTTCTTCAAACACAAATCATATTACATCGAAATGAAAAAATGAAACCAGATTCAATTACGTAAAGGCGAGGAGAATTACAACGGTGGTTTTAAATTTAACACGAAACTAGTGGAATACTCGTGTATTAATTAGTAAAATCAACCGCTCGCAGATCCGGCGGGCTTTTTGTAAACGTAAAATATCGGTTTTAATTACCGCGGCCCTTGAGCTAATTCCTAAATATTTGGGCGGGCGCCGAGTGAATTAACCTGACTCCTTTATGTGATGTGAACTGTACTTTAGTGTATGAGGGTGTTGTAATGTTATTGGATATAAAAATGTACCTATATTTATTTATTCAGAGTTACTTTTATTGCAAGGTCAACTCTTGAAAGGCCATTAGCCCTTACGCAATGTTAACAAACAATTAGTTAACACACACTATCACTGTTTAGAATAAGCTGCTATACCTACATAACACAACATATTTTTTTAAGTCTACTCTCTATTTAATAAAATACTGTCGGCATTCATAAGTCTGTTGATAGAAGTGAAAACATAAAACAACTAACATGCCTAAAAGTGTCATGTAACAAAGACCTGCATTTAGTAGCGCCAGCTACAAGTGCGCTAGCTAGCACTGCGCGGCGCTACAAGTGGTGCTACGAGTTGGTGTAACTCCGCTTTCCTGTGCTACGTAGCATGTTGCTGATGTCAACTTATAATATTTGTCACTGTTCTGAGGTTAAAGAAGTTTTCATTTCGAAAGATTATTATATCCGCTTTTAAAAATTAAATTAGTAGTAATTGAGAAATTAAATAAAAACTTTGATATTGATACATTTTATAAAGCCTGTTTTTTGATTGTGCTAGGGTTTTTTAAAACGTCTATGATTAATATAGATAGTATATTATTAAATTATATTAATACTTATATAATAATATTATATTAGTTTTATTCTTTTTCCTTCTCAGCACTTCAAAACTATGCATAAAGAATAAAGAATATAAAGAAGTAAAGTCACCGGCGTCAACATTAACAGTCAGTCAGCAGCACTAGTTATATTCAGCGAATAGCCAGCCAATATCATTATTGGTTTATTTCGCTACAATACTCTGAAACTTTAGTTTTTAAAATATCTGTTAAGTTAAAACGTTTGTTGCCGAGACAAAAGTTTAATGGTTTGTAAAATATTGAGGACATAAATAAAACAGCTGTCATGTATAGTCACGTCCCTACGCAAGGCCGTATTTTATCTTGGATTCTCTTATTCGGGGAGAAATAAAAAATGGACGACAAGAAAAAAAATTGAAACGTGTACAATTTTAAACAAAAGCCCTGTGCCGTAGTGTTAGTGTCGTCGTAATTGGGACGTTCCTGGCTGAGTGACGTCACAGTTTCATCACGCCGTAAGCCGTGTCGCTGTGACGAAAAAATGGCGTGCGTTTTTTGCGATGTGAATAATAGAAACGATAGAAATCCATTATTCATTCATCAGCGGAGCGAGCCGAATTTGTACTTTGCTGTACGTTTTACGTTCACATATGGAGAATATAAATTTTGTTGTAAATGTAGAATATATGAATGTCGTGTTTGATGTTTATGTTGAGTGTTAATCTCAGGTTTCGTTTTAACCTAAAGCCAAGAGTTTTTTGATAATTCTAGTAGTCTAGTTGAATGTATTTTCAGTTACAGATCTTTAGGTATAGGGTTTGACTTCCAGGCTAGACCAAGATTATTATTAGGATTATTCAATTTTAAGTAACTGTCCAAAATCGGGTAGTTAGCGAGATTACACCCTGATACCTAGAGCAGGACCTTACTCCGTCGGTTAAACACCCTAATCTAGAAATTCGATAGTATCTGAATAAATTTAGATTTGGTTATAATTATATTTCATGCGAAGTACAGGAATCTTACAAATCGGTAACATATATCTATCTCTCTCTCTCTCTTTCTATCTCTCTCTAATATGTGTACTGTTTTCTACTGTGCATCATCTCCATGTAATTTTAATTTATCCTCTAGGTTAAGGTTGCCTGGAAGAAATTGCTGTAATAAAGCCACCTTTGTGTGCATCCTTGTAACATGTACTGTATTGCTTTTACTGTCTATAATGTGCGCAATAAAGAATATTTCTTTCAAAATATGTAGCCATTTCGACGACTCCATAATATCATTATGCCTGGTCTTATTTTATATATTTCTTTATTCAGTTCATTACCTAAATTACTTCGTTATTGTTCATTTTTTTTACGAAGATTTTTATTTCGTTCTATTTGAACGAAATAATAATTACGCCAATTATTTTACTCCCCTAAAGCAATACCCTAAGGCCATTTAATAAAAGACACTTCGTCACTCCAAAGATTGCAGAAGTAAGTTCGTAGCCAGCGCAACCATTGTAGTTAAGAAAACCGTATAATAAATTTCGAGCAAAAAGTTAATAATAACTTATGAGTTACAGCGCCATTTTTCGTTATTACAACACTATAATTTATAATTTACAACATAAATTATAAATTGTAACTTTAAACTAATATTTATTTGTATGGAGAGCGAGCTGCTGTTTAGTGGGAACTTACTACTACGCCTCTATCATGCTTTACAAGAACGCAATATGGAATATTAATAATTTATAAGGAAAATGAATTATGAAGTAAATTACTACTAAATCATGTGTACTGAAATATTTTCGCATGTGTGTATGTAATGTAATATATTATATAATTTTATTTATTTTTATCAGATGCTTGCAGGGATATCTTAAAGAATTTTTAATTTAGTTTTTATAAATGTACCAAAATAACAAATAAATCATCCCAGAAATTAAACTCATAAATACAATCGTGCAACCCAAACGTGCTTCATAAATAAGACATCGAAATAGCAATAATGTCCATATCTTAATATTTCATACATTTTATTGCGATGGTTAAGAACGCGATGTCGTAAAGTTAATGAATAGCAAACACTTCACTTTTGTTAATGGCAGTACACTGCAAGCCGACATAGGTGACAGATTGCGTATTCTATGTTTAAATATATATATATAAACATATCATAAAATGTTAACGGTTATATAAAATGATGGTATATTATTAATGAATGAATAACGATGGCCGTACAGTAGCAGTTGCATCGAGTCTCAAGGGTTAGTCTTGACGCTCATTGCAAGAAGTCTATTTTCATCATTGGAAAAGCCTTTATAAAGACAACATAATATTAAACATCGATACTCTTACTCTGGCATACAATTTGCCTATTAAATACGCTACGGAACATTTAACGCTAAAAACATGTTGTCATAGTTTTGCATTGATCGTCCCTACTCTTTTAAACTCAAGCGAAAGCATTAAAACGTAATAAATCTACAATTTTGATTTTTTTTATATTGATTAGTTTAAACAACAGAATAACGGTAAATTAAAATAACTATTAACACAAAGCAACAGTTGAAGTGTCTTTGTAAGCGTGGAAAACTTTCACTGTTTCACTACTAGTAGCTTAAGAACTACAAATAATAATCGTTTAAATTATAAATATCGTCAATGTATTATAACATTTTAAACTTTAAAATTAGAATAACTCCACGCGGCACCCAGTAGCCATCGGATGTTTAAACTTTACTCCGAATTAATAATGGGTATAAAAAAGTTTTAACAATATCGTATTTAATAATCTCATTTCGTTACATCTTAAGAACTCAATGAGTTCGGCCGAATGTTGTCGTCTCACTTTAAAAGTATTATAATTCAAGGAAAGAGCAAGTTTTAAGAAGTTAAAACGTCGCTTGTCCGCCGGCAATACGTTGTCGTGCGATTTGCATTTTTTATCAAAACGTATAATATGATTCTTGGAGCTGTGGCAAATTTTAAAATGACGATGCTATGAATTTGTTGAACGTATATCGAACCGTTTTATATTCAAAGTTGTCTTTTAAAAACGAGACTCTAAATAATGTTATTCCTTAAGTAAATATATTAATGTTATTTGTTCTTTGATTCTTTGAAACTCAGGACCGTTTTATAAAAATATTTTGAAAATAACTTCGATAATGAAACCCAATGTGTGAACGAAATACTAAAAAAATAGATGTTAAAACAAGAATGCCGATTTTTGTATGAGCTCTTGTTGCGTAATAAATAAACTATAAGCTCAGGATTATTTATTAATATTTGTATATTTTTGATTGTACTCCGGATAATTAAAAAAGCATCTCTAAGATATTCAAAATGAGTTTTGCGAATTATAATTTTCTATTTTTCAAAATGTTGAGGATAGGTTGTATTCGCAAAACAGGACAGATTTCGACATTTATTACTTATACTTAAATAATTATGGTTAAATACCACGTACGGACTGTTAGATAGAATGTTTAGACGTGTAATTATTTTAAAAGATTTAAAAGATAATTAGATAACTCTGTAAAAGCTCCTGGAAGTCCAATAGATCGCTATAGCTGGATCCATATTCAGTGGTTCAGTATAGTATAGTAAAAGGTAGTGCCATACTCTATGTTTGCGTTCAGACGAATTGGGCCGGCACGACCGGGGAGGTCCCTCTCACTTACACAAAATAGGTGTAAAGTGACATCTGTGCTGTCGCGTTTCGTGCGGTGTGAAAATAGCCGGTGGCTCATGGAGGTGGGAGGGGAGAGAAGCGCAGCACATCGTAATAGTCTCTATGCGGATGTAAATGGGCGTCAGTAGTCATGAAAATGGCTGTGACTGCTCGTATGTCCCCTATACCATAAAAAAAGTATTAAGCCAAATTTTCATTCGAGTATTGTAATGAAAGGTTGTTGGAAAAAAAAGAAAGGTGTCAACACATCTGTAATATCTCTGTATCCGTATATGCGATATTTCGTTCAAAGCCCTTAACATACTGTTTGCGTGAAAACTTTTCTATTTAGAATATTACTCAGATGTTGTACAAAAACTTTATATAACATAGCTACACCCCGCGGTTTCACCCACGTAAATTTAGATCCCGTGGAAAATTGAAAATCATTCCATGGCATCCCGTAGGAACATTTTTTCGGGATAAAAACAACATAGGATTGTTTTTATTTAAACCAAGTTGCCCCTCTATTTATGTGCCAAATTTCATCAAAATCAGTTCAGCAGTTTTTGCGTGAAGGATTAACAAACAAATCAACAAGTTAGTGATTTCAATTCAGTTTCTGAAACCTACACATTCTCATATATTAGGCGTGTTCTACCCCAAACTAAGGAAACTCAAGCACTACACTCTCAGATGCAATCTCTTTAAAATCTTTTGAAATAAGCAGTGAATCGTACAAAATAAAAAGGTCGTGCACATGTGAAAGACGCTTGTTGAAGTGAAATAAGGAAACCGGGCTTCGCATAAAATGTTTAACATCTGGACCGTATCACTTCTAGGACACGCGGATCTATTCATCCTCTTTTCTATCATCGTGTATTATTTGTGTGCCCTCGCTACTTGGAAAATAAAGTTTCCATAAACACACTTTTGTACACACCTGTACTATCAATATAAAAATACGAATATCGATGTTTAATATTTTGTTATCTTTATAAGGGTTTATCCAATGATGAAAATTGACTTCTTGCAATTAGCGTCAAGACTAACCCTTGTGGCTCTAGGCTCGATACAACTGCAACGGACGGACATTGTTATTCATTCGTTAATAATATAACTATCATAATTTTCTATAACCGTCAACTTTTCATGATAAGTGGTCCAACCGTTTCGTTTCTTCCTTATTACTAATAAATACTATTAATAATAACAGCTCTATTAGTGTTATTTTTTTCATATTTAATAACTTTCCTACTATTTTAGTCCTAAATAAAATAAAATCACTGACCTTAAATTAGAACTTACATTTTACTAACTTTGTACGACTCAATGTCAAAAGTTGAACTAGATAATGAAACTTTACAAATCTTCACACTTACCAGAAGATATATACAATTTGAAGGAAGTTCAATACAGACTCGAGAAATTTTTACTTTAATAATACTTGGACACTTAGCATGGGAGCCAAAAGATCCTAGATCTTAAGCAATTAGTGAGCTCCAGTCAGACAGCAATTAACGGGAAAATGCTATTTGAACGAGGAAACGGTAGAAATAATTCAGGTAATAAAGGGACGAGTGTTTCGTAAGCTAAATTATTCATTGACTACTAATGACAGTCATACATCTAAGACTCGGAATGCAGGTGTCGATTTAAATACAGACAATAGTTTTGTTCCAGGTTCCATCATCATCGGTTCCTCACGCCACATCCTGGGGGGAGGACCTCGACCTAGTCCTTGCAGTTTTGTCTTTCATATTCAATACTCTCTTCAAACAAATACACTAAATTCGAAGACTCTTCGCTCCTGTTTTTCTCGGTACCTGTAACTTTCTACATTCGTATTGAAGTTATGTTGGTATTGTGAAGTTGTCGTTTCGTTGTACCTTATTGTCAGTGTTAGAAACTCAAATATAGCGGAGCCTAAAAGTACAGCGTCATTTACATAAAATAGGTAGTTTAATACTTTTTGACTCACGATAATTCCCACATTTAACAACCCCAATTTCCGAAGTCGTTAAACAACCCATATTGCTGGAACTTGAGTTGTTAAGTGCAGAAAACTCATATACAATCATATTGTTGGATTTAATCCTTCTGAATCAAAAAAATATGAATCCATTAAATCATCCCGCTTTTATTTTTAAGTAAACACTTTTATTTTGATCTATACTAGTGAATAATTCAATTACACATTATTTCATATATCATCATTTTTAGGCGGGCATTTGTCTATAACAATTACTAAATCACGTATGCGATTGATTGGGATTATCACCCACTGCTCCAAGCCAAGAAAGACAATAATATAAATCAGTGTACGATAAATAACAGTAATTCAATGTTCCTTATTAATGTCTCGTGTAAATTACGAAATACGGAACAAAACAGAACGATACTTAGAGTAATCGTGATTTATTTAGGACTTGGAGCTACGGCCCATGTCACGCCTGATTCGAGAGTTTAGATCATTAATATTCATTAGAAAATCCTAGCTTGTTTGGGTGTATTTATTTTGGCAGGATCAACAAATCTCAAGTATAAATCTCAAGAAGGTATACGTTTATATTGAATTATTGTTTATTTGCACATTTTCGTGATTTAATTATCCAGTTTACAGCCATAGAGTAAAAAATTTCATAAGAACGCAATACCTCTTTATACGTAAAATTTTAAATAATATCATACAATAAAACATGCCAATCATATAAAAATGATCCTGAGTACTCAACAATTCTATGGATTCTTCTTCAACTAAAACTATTACTGTTATTAAACAAAAACACATTTCTCAAAGACATACATATGACATTTTCTGATGATCCATAATATATCTGTTGTTAATGGAGTTGAGGACAAGCTGCAATTTCGTTTATATCCTGTCCAACATAAATAGGTAAAATGTTACCTGTGAGAATGAGATTTAAATCAGATTTAAATGACAGAATCTTCAAATTGAATCCTATTCAGATGTTAATTCATTCGTCTTAAAATCGCGCTAAAATGGCATAGTATGGATTATGTATATTTAGTTATTACGGATTCAGTAAACGAAGTATTTCAGATTACTCAGCGCTACTATATTATGTTTAGTGTTTCTATCGGATTAAAAATACAGCCTCCAGCCAGGCCTGGATCTATTTCATTTGCGTAATCTGCAGCTTATATCGCATCTTAACCAAATTGAGTACAAGTTCTGATAATACGCTTAAACTGGGCCAAGCCAGTATTCTCCACGTGAATATGAAGTAGGATTAGTTTAGATTTTTTGTATGATGTGCTGTCATTTCTGCATTTAATGTAAATGGGGATGGCACGGACAGGGAAAACTTATTTTCAATACATAGTACTGTGTGCTTAAATCTTTAAAAATACCTAACAGATTTTGATGGGGCTTTTTTAATTATATAGAGTTATTCAACAGGAAAGTTTATATGTATAATTACATCGTATTTAACGCGTGCGAAGCCGCGGGCAAGAGCTACTATAGTATAAGGGGCAAACGAGTTGTCGCAGCCTATTCGTAAAAGGCCCACAACTTTTTTTTAATCGTACGGGAAGGCAAACGAACAGTTAGATCCAATTTGCATGTCTGCCGACGTCCATTGACATCGTCATCAAGGTTATACAGATACGCTGTCCTCCTTTCTCCTCCTACCTCCATTGGCCACCGGCTACTTACACACCGACGAGACATAGATTTATCCTTCCACGGGACGCCTCATTCCTCTTAGTGTATACTAAGAAAATGTCTGCAGTGGCGCTAGACTTTACAGGGGTATCATGTGAGCTAGAGGTACTTCCTGGGTTAGGTATGCAGGTGCTATTCGGCTGCAATACCAGCATGATATTACCTTTTACAGTGTGAAACCCTCAGCTAATAAAACTATTTGAA
>LUGF01027236.1:16499-32585 GCA_001625245.1 Calycopis cecrops | reverse complement strand
TCTAGGACACGCGGATCTATTCATCCTCTTTTCTATCATCGTGTATTATTTGTGTGCCCTCGCTACTTGGAAAATAAAGTTTCCATAAACACACTTTTGTACACACCTGTACTATGCATATAAAAATACGAATATCGATGTTTAATATTATGTTATCTTTATAAGGGTTTATCCAATGATGAAAATTGACTTCTTGCAATTAGCGTCAAGACTAACCCTTGTGGCTCTAGGCTCGATACAACTGCAACGGACGGACATTGTTATTTATTCATTAATAATATACCTATCATAATTTTCTATAACCGTCAACTTTTCATGATAAGTGGTCCAACCGTTTCGTTTCTTCCTTATTACTAACTAGCTTCCGCCCGCGACTCCGTCCGCGCGGATGTCGGTCTTCGCGTGGATGGATTTTTTTCTACGTATTTCTCCAGGATAAAAAGTATCCCATTTTATGCCCAGGATAATAAGGTATAATTATACAAAGTTTCATCGAAATCGAACCGTTAGTTTTCACGTGATGCCTGAACATACAGACAGACAGACAGACAGACAGACAAAAATTTTTTTAATCGCATATTTGGGTTTGGTATCAATCCAGTAACACCCCCTGCTATTTATTTTTTCAATATTTTCAATGTACAGAATTGACCCTTCTACAGATTTATTATATGTATAGATATATACTATTAATAATAACAGCTCTATTAGTGTTATTTTTTCCATATTTAATAACTTTCCTACTATTTTAGTCCTAAATAAAATAAAATCACTGACCTTAAATTAGAACTTACATTGTACTAACTTTGTACGACTCAATGTCAAAACTTGAACTAGATAATGAAACTTTACAAATCTTCACACTTACCAGAAGATATATACAATTTGAAGGAAGTTCAATACAGACTCGAGAAATTTTTACTTTAATAATACTTGGACACTTAGCATGGGAGCCAAAAGATCCTAGAACTTAAGCAATTAGTGAGCTCCAGTCAAACAGCAATTAACGGGAAAATGCTATTTGAACGAGGAAACGGTAGAAATAATTCAGGCAATAAAGGGACGAGTGTTTCGTAAGCTAAATTTAATTAATTAATTAATTAATTATCTAATTTAATTTTATTTTCCTAAGCGAGGAGTCACTGAAAATCAGCGTCATATCATTATTTTATATTGATATGACAAATGCTGAGTGGCCACCTCTATTGGTCGCAGTACTTTTATCAAGTTTGTTTGTTTATATATATTAATGTGTGTCTGTAAATTTGATAATTGTTATTGTTCCCAATAAAAATTCTTTCTTTCTTTCTTTCTTTCTAAATTATTCATTGACTACTAATGACAGTCATACATCTAAGACTCGGAATGCAGCTGTCGATTTATATACAGACAATAGTTATGTTACAGGTTCCATCATCATCGGTTGCTCACGCCACATCCTGGGGGGAGGACCTCGACCTAGTCCTTGCAGTTTTGTCTTTCACATTCAATACTCTCTTCAAACAAATACACTAAATTCGAAGACTCTTCGCTCCTGTTTTTCTCGGTACCTGTAACTTTCTACATTCGTATTGAAGTTATGTTGGTATTGTGAATTTGTCGTTTCGTTGTACCTTATTGTCAGTGTTAGCAACTCAAATATAGCGGAGCCTAAAAGTACAGCGTCATTTACATAAAATAGGTAGTTTAATACTTTTTGACTCACGATAATTCCCACATTTAACACCCCCAATTTCCGAAGTCGTTAAACAACCCATATTGCTGGAACTTGAGGTGTTAAGTGCAGAAAACTCATATACAATCATATTGTAATCATATTTTTTTGATTCAGAAGGATTTAATCCTTCTGAATCAAAAAAATATAAATCCATTAAATCATCCCACTTTTATTTTTAAGTAAACACTTTTATTTTGATCTATTCTAGTGAATAATTCAATTACACATTATTTCATATATAATCATTTTTAGGCGGGCATTTGTCTATAACAATTACTAAATCACGTATGCGATTGATTGGGATTATCACCCACTGCTCCACGCCAAGAAAGACAAGAATATAAATCAGTGTACGATAAATAACAGTAATTCAATGTTCCTTATTAATGTCTCGTGTAAATTACGAAATACGGAACAAAACAGAACGATACTTAGAGTAATCGTGATTTATTTAGGACTTGGAGCTACGGCCCATGTCACGCCTGATTCGAGAGTTTAGATCATTAATATTCATTAGAAAATCCTAGCTTGTTTGGGTGTATTTATTTTGGCAGGAAAACAAATCTCAAGTATAAATCTCAAGAGCGTATACGTATATATTGAATTATTGTTTATTTGCACATTTTCGTGATTTAATTATCCAGTTTACAGCCATAGAGTAAAAATTTCATAAGAACGCAATACCTCTTTATACGTAAAATTTTAAATAATATTATAATTATACAATAAAACATGCCAATCATATAAAAATGATCCTGAGTACTCAACAATTCTATGGATTCTTCTTCAACTAAAACTATTTCTGTTATTAAACAAAAACACATTTCTCAAAGACACACATATGACATTTTCTGATGATCCATATATCTGTTGTTAATGGAGTTGAGGACAAGCTGCAATTTCGTTTATGTCCTGTCCAACATAAATAGGTTTACCTATTTATGTTGGACAGGACATAAAAGGAAAAAAAAAAAAGGAATTTAAATCTCATTCTCACAGGTAACATTTTAATGTTACCTGTGAGAATGAGATTTAAATCAGATTTAAATGACAGAATCTTCAAATTGAATCCTATTCAGATGTTAATTCATTCGTCTTAAAATCGCGCTAAAATGGCATAGTATGGATTATGTATATTTAGTTATTACGGATTCAGTAAACGAAGTATTTCCGATTACTCAGCGCTACTATATTATGTTTAGTGTTTCTATCGGATTAAAAATACAGTCTCCAGTCGGGCCTGGATCTATTTCATTTACGTAATCTGCAGCTTATATCGGATCTTAACCAAATTGAGTACAAGTTCTGATAATACGCTTAAACTGGGCCAAGCCAGTATTCTCCACGCGAATATGAAGTAGGATTAAGTTTAGATATTTTGTACGATGTGCTGTCATTTCTGCATTTAATGTAAATGGGAATGGCACGGACAGGGAAAACTTCTTTTTAATACATAGTATACCGGGTGTTCCAGACCACCCGTCCAGGCTGATTATTTCGAAAAGTTTCAAAAAAAAATCAAAACAAAAAAATACGTGTCAAATATTTTTTGAAACTCTATCAAATCATACCAAAAACACCCCTCACCCCCAACCCTTACCTACCTTAGGGGTAGGGGGTGCAACTTTAAAAATTTAAATGGAAACCTGTATTTTTTTTTGCAGATTCGGATTTGTCATGAAAAAAGACAAACATTTTGTCTGGAACATTTTTTTTGATTCGCCATAGATGGCGCTGCAATCGACAAAAAACGATTTTCTTTGATTTTGACAAAAATCGAAGTCAAAAACAAAAACAAAACTAGAACCATGAATAAAAACAAAAACAAAACAGAATTAGTTCAAAAGCAAAACAAAAACAAAAATAATCTCCAATAAAAAATCCGAATCTGCAAAAAAAAATACGGGTTTCCATTTGAATTTTTAAATTTGCACCCCTTACCCCTAACAGGGGGTTGGGGGGGGGGGGTATTTTTGGTATGATTTGATAGAGTTTCAAAAAATATTTGACACGTATTTTTTTGTTTTGATTTTTTTTTGAAACTTTTCGAAATAATCAGCCTGGAGGGGTGGTCTGGAACACCCGGTATAACAAAGTCGCTTTCCGTCGTCTGTGTGTCTGTGTGCTTAAATCTTTAAAAATACCTAACAGATTTTGATGGGGCTTTTTTAATTAGATATTTATACATAGAGAGAATAGAGTTATTCAACAGGAAAGTTTATATGTATAATTACATCGTATTTAACGCGTGCGAAGCCGCGGGCAAGAGCTACTATAGTATAAGGGGCAAGCGAGTTGTCGCAGCCTATTCGTAAAAGGCCCACAACTTTTTTTTAATGGTAGGGAAGGCAAACGAACAGTTAGATTCAATTTGCATGTCTGCCGACGTCCATTGACATCGTCATCAAGGTTATACAGATACGCTGTCCTCCTTTCTCTTCCTACCTCCATTGGCCACCGGCTACTTACACACCGACGAGACATAGATTTACCCTTCCACGGGACGCCTCATTCCTCTTAGGGCTCCCGCACACGGGCCACCGGCCACAACCACAAAACGCCGCCACTGGCATATTTCCTGTAATTTTCATACATTTCATATTGACTCGCCGCACACGGTTGGCGCCGGTGGCGACCACACGATACAGATTCTTGCCTCTTGTGGCGGCGTTTGTGGCTGTCGCGTGTGGCCCGTGTGCGTCGACACTTAGTGTATACTAAGAAAATGTCTGCAGTGGCGCTAGACTTTACAGGGGTATCATGTGAGCTAGAGGTACTTCCTGGGTTAGGTATGCAGGTGCTATTCGGCTGCAATACCAGCATGATATTATTACCTTTTACAGTGTGAAACCCTCAGCTTTTATGAAATAAAACTGTTTGAATTGACGAGCTCTCTCATACACTCAGTAATCCGTGCTACCGGCAAAGAGATCGGAAATAAAAATAAATACAGGATAGTGATTGAGTGAAACAGAAATCTCATTTCATACGACGGTGTCCCAAGCCGATATATGAGTATGAAAGAAACTGTCTACACAAAATATAAGGAAATATGTTTTCTTAATACGTCTGGTGAAGTGAGTTACTGCGATAACTTCATGAATAGATTCACTTATTTTCAAAGATCGCTTTGAAATATAAAAAGAAATGCTTTATCCACCTAAAGTCTATAATTTCAAAGTTTAATTTTTCCCGTGAATGTCGTCGTGTATATTATATTATGGTTGTGTTACTCTTTTGTTCTATATCTCTCTAATCTGTTTAGTTTATTTTTTTATATGTATATGCCATCAAAATTTAAATAATAACTTTAAAAAATTTATTCATTTAAATTTAAAATAAAATACAATATTAAAAAACTAATATGATATATACACATGTCGTATATATATATGATATATAATATAAACCTAACATTTTTTATCCATTTATATCGCTTGCTGCGTCATAAAAATGACAGCAAAAATAAAAATTGTCCAATTAAATACCATGGAAAGAAATTATTCGCATGATAGGCGGCTTAAGCCTCTTATCCAGCAGGAGACATTTGTGGCGAGACATGTTAATCGACATGTCGCAGGACATTCAATTACGAGTCTTGTCTCGTGCCACTTGAGACATATTTTTCGTATACACGAAGATACATGCGGCATCCCGTGGAAGCCTAAATAAATGTCTCGCGACATGTCGCGCTGCGTGTCCCGGCACGTGAACTTATGTGTCTTGACACAACACTCGTCATGACTGAAGACTATATAGTGGAGTGCCTGGAGCATAAAAAACCGTGAAACCTCGGAATAGAGTTACAGTGAATGAATTAATATGATCGATGTGGGATATTGTTTTTTAAACTATAAATTGCAATGTTTACCCATTATTTTTTTGTGCATTTCATTTTTCTTTTTTGTTTTTTTTTAACAAATTATTATAAAAAAATATAATGTTTGACCATATATTTTCACTTAAAACAGTATTTTTTTTTATTTATATGTTAAATCTTACCCGAGACATATAGGAACATTTTTCAAAGATACCTGAGTATGAAAATAGCAGTAGGGATCTCGGACAGGCAGATAAACGTGGAGGGGAGAGCGGAGCAGCAGCTGCTATATACAATGGAATTTCTCGGCTAGTTTAATAATTATAAGTAAATGAAATGTACTCTATTGTCAAACATTATATTTTTGTATAATAATTTGTTAAAAAAAAACAAAAAAAAAAAATTAAATGCGCAAAAAATAATGGGTAAACATTGCAATTTATAGTTTAATAAAAAAATATCCCACATCGATCATATTAATTCATTCACTGTAACTCTAGTCCGAGGTAAAAACCCCCAGGAACTCTACTAATACATAGTCCTCTAGTAAATACTACACTTTAAGGTAAGGCAGGAGTTTGGGGTTTAGGGTAAGCGAATATTATACCAGTAACTCCAAACTCTAGAGTAAAACAATCTATTTAAAATTTATTAGAAATTGAGAAATCTTCATAATATTTTTTTTTTGGAACTTGATCTCTTGTGGTCGTAGCTGAATATGTGTATCCATTACTGGATAAAATAGTCAGTCAACATATTACTTATGTGGCTAATATTCAAAATCTAAGACCAGTATTACCACTATACCCAAAAGCAAAAGGGCTGAAAGCGAATGTTCAAATCGGATTAGCTGATATGACTGATATGACCCAAATGGATCTTCCATTTGAGTAAAATTGGCAAAATAGAAAAGCTTCCTAGCTCCCTAAAAACCGAACAAAAGCTAATTCTACCAACCTCTGTATTCCCACACACCTACAACCTGGAAATCTTTAAAGCGAGGGTGAATATGTACCTTCTAGGTGTGCGTGCTCCATCGTTGGCCAAGTCTACACTTTCCACCAGGTGAGACAGTGACCAAACGCAAGCCTATCCAGTATAAAATAACTGGAATATGCAAAGGATCATATCATTCGTTAATCTATGGCACCCTTAGGTACCTCTATCTTACAAGCTGCTGCTTTACGTCAACGCTTAACCTTACATAGCACAACAGACGTTCTCTAAGTTATTGTGGTATCTTTGAGCTTCTCTTTCTTTTCGGACCTATTTTTTTTTGTTGATGCAGGGAATACATTTAGGTATGATACCTTGGAGCCCGGGTGGCCCCTAAGCCAATGTCGGACTAGTCATTTGGGAGTGCAATATCGACTAAACCCCTGCGGGTACAGGTTATAATTGGAGGGACCCGAATCCACAAGCAATAGGATCCCTCCAGCAACTGGCTGGCCTCGGTGAAAAGGGCAGATTTATCCTCCTTGGAGACTGTCCGGCTGCCATTGAATAGTCTCTACTACGACGTCGGAACCATGCAATGGGGTCAAGTTGTCAACCTGACCCCTGGCCTCTGTAACCAATGTCCAAATCGGACCAGCTACTCCTTCCAATCCACGCCACCCTCTGCTGATTCAGAGGGACGGGGAAGTACCCCGAGTCAAGCTGCTCTTAGTCTGACCTCTCCCACCAAGTCTGTCCGGTATAACTAGCCCCGCCCTGCATACCCTTAGGGATCACAAGCCACGTAAGCCAACCACCCACGACAAGGTGGCAGCGCCTTCTTCTTCTGCAGTTCCTTTCGGACGTGAATTAATGCTGTGGAAACGAAGAGAAGACCAATACCGCTTCATCTGACTATGATTTTTCGTCTGGCAGCTTGGGGTCGAAAGGGGTACCGATCTCTCTCTCGGTTGAAAGACATGCACCCCGATATGAAAGAGATTATAACAACTAATTTAATTATTATTATAATGGTCAAACGGACCGACAGCTCTCTCTCGCTCGCGCGCGGTAACTAAAATGGCCTTGACGTTGACGTGACCTTTTTCTCCTGGAGTAATTACTACCAAATTACTACCGGGATCGTTATTGTAAGTTTTGCATTATCGCCATTCTCCAAAATTTCCAAAATTTGGACTATTTCTTAGCAGGGAAAAGTTCTAAGCTGCTCCAAATACAGTAGTCTCAAAAGCCGTTGAAGAGTTTGTAACTTCACACCATCACCACCACCACACCATCACAAAATTACCTACTACTGTTCAGGCAGGGAAGCATTGCCGACATAGATGCATATTTTTATTAACATTTTACCAGGCAGGGAAGCATTGCCGACATAGATGCATATTTTTATTAACATTTTACATTGCATTGATAAACAAAGACAACTTGTTGAATAAGTAGGTATCTATCTACTTGCGGCTGTTTGTTTAAAGCTATTGAAATCTAAAATTATTTCTCGAGATCACTTAATTTCAATCACATAATTGCAAATTACCGGAATGTAATGCTGAAATACTTCAAGAATACGTGAAAACTTATAAAAATACAAACATAAGTACAGTTGTGGGCATTAAGAATATTATGTAATTTTTTGGTACTCAAATTACAAGTAATTATACTATTCTCTTTATGATATTTTATTATGACGGTAATCTTTGTGCCCATTAGGGGCCCCTTTTTAACTCCCAGCCCCGGGCCCCGCCAAAGCTTAATCCGGCGCAGGTTGTTCCAAATGTAAGGTAAGCTATTCGTTTTAGTTGGTGGCTTAGCTCATACAAGCCAATCAAGTGCGATTCAATGAGAGATACAAAATAGAAAATTTGACAAATTATCACGTTTTGGATTTTTTAATATACAATTTTTTAATAGTAAAAGGGTTCGGTGGCTTATTAAAGGGATTAGTAGAAAGAGGAAAAATGAATATCTGAATGTAGTCGTTTGTAGTTGTCGTTATTCACTAGAAAGCTCCGATTTCTCGTTTGCCTTCTGTCCGTGCCATTCACATCTATTCATGCAATAAAACAGTAAAATCTATGTATACACATTACATTGAATATATTTACGAAAAACTTATCGGGAGCGATGTTAAAATAGTATTAGAACACTTTTCAATGTTTTTTTAAATTTTTTTGTCTGTCTGTTTGTCTGTTTGTCCCGGCTAATCTCCAAAATTACAGGATAGATTGGAATGAGACTTTTTGTGGTGTAAACATACTAAGTCTGGTCGACATTTAAATCACTCTTTACTGCGGGAAATTCGCTCATTCCTATGGGAAATTCAGTAATTATACTTTAACCCAATGGATCTGAAAATTTGAAAGAAGCAAACAATAACAAATCGCTTTGATCATAATAGAACTACGCTGCGAACGAACTCGTGGGCATTAGCTAGTTTACATTAAATGCAGAAATGACAGCATATCGTACATAATATCTAAACTTAATCCTACTTCATATTCGCGTGGAGAATACTGGCTTGGCCCAGTTTAAGCGTATTATCAGAACTTGTACTCAATTTGGTTAAGATCCGATATAAGCTGCAGATTACGTAAATGAAATAGATCCAGGCCTGACTGGAGGCTGTATTTTTAATCCGATTGAAGCACTAAACACAAATATACAAGCGCTGAGTAATCTGAAATACTTCGTTTACTGAATCCGTAATTACTAAATATACATAATCCATACTGTGCCACTTTAGCGCGATTTTAAGACAAATGAATTAACATCTGAATAGGATTCAATTTGAAGATGCTGACATTTAAAGCTGATAATTTTAAATCTCAAGCTCGGAGGTAATTTTTTACGTATTTTTATTGGAGGAGGATATAAAGAAACTAACAGCTTGCCTCCTGAAAGGTGGTGTCTGTCAATAATAGATGTATGTGTCATCAGAATGTGTTGTAAAAGTTATTTGTTGTGCATTCAGTCAGTCATTTTGGGTCATAAAAAATGTTAGGTGAAGAATGCATGGAATTATTGAGTACTAAGGATTATTTTATATATGATCGGCATGTTTTATTGTATCATTATGATATTAGATAAAATTTTACGTTCTTATGAATATTCTTTATTCTTCGACCGTTAACTCGGTAAAATGTGCCAATAAACAATACAAACGTATACCCACTTGAGATTTATACTTGAGATTTGTTGATCCTGCCAAAATAAATACACCCAAACAAGCTAGGATTTTCTAATGAATATTAATGATCTAAACTCTCGAATCAGGCGTGACATGGGCCGTAGCTCCAAGTCCTAAATAAATCACGATTACTCTAAGTATCGTTCTGTTTTGTTCCGTATTTCGTAATTTACACGAGACATTAATAGGGAACATTGAATTACTGTTATTTATCGTACACTGATTTATATTATTGTCATTCGTGGGGTTGAGTAGTGGCTGATCATCACAATCCTTTGTATTATTAGGGCATAAGTAATTTAGTAATTGTATAGACAAAGACCGGTCTAAAAATGATAATATGTAAATGAATTATTTACTAGTAATATAAAAATACATACTACAAAATAGCATCTACTTAAAAATAAAAGTGAGATGTTTTAATGGTTTGCAATGTCTGATTAAGAAATATATTATTAAAAATATGATTGTATATGAGTTTCCTTTAGTCGTCCCTCAAGCTCCAGTAACTTATGGTGTTTGAAGAATATGAAAGAAGTGGATGATTGACCTCCCTCTTTTTTCTGGCAAAAAAGGAAGAAGGGTCAATTAAAACAAATCTAACTAGGTAAAGAAGGAA
Source organism: Calycopis cecrops (assembly GCA_001625245.1). Lineage (NCBI taxonomy): Eukaryota > Metazoa > Arthropoda > Insecta > Lepidoptera > Lycaenidae > Calycopis > Calycopis cecrops. Next base: position 22,288 of record LUGF01027236.1, on the reverse strand, counting down.
GAAGGGCCAATTATGACAACTCTAACTAGTAAGAACGATGTGCCAATAATCTACGGGATATAGTTGGCAACCGCTACTCTTACAGATAAAATTAATTGTAAAATTATTTTTTTTATCAATGCATCTTCATTACCTCTATGCAGATGTCTTTGGGCGTTGATAGTCTGAAAAATGGTTCCGACTGCTCGTTTGCCTTTTTATACCATAAACAAAATGCAGGTACCGGGAAAAATCGGCTATTGTATGAAGGGTGACAAGGCGTCCGAATCCAGAGTGTTTGTTTAAAGAAGTATTGGATATGGAGGAAGCAAGACAAAATTGTAAAGCACTAGGTCCTCTATTATCCCTTATGGATGTGGCGTGACTCGTGAGGAACTGATGATCATGGAAACTGAAACAAAACTGTTGTTTATATTTAAATCGACACCTGCATTCTGAGACCTTAATATATGACTGTCATTAGTAGTCAATGAATAATTTAGCTTACGAAACACTCGTCCCTTTATTGCCTGAATTATTTCAACCTTCTCCTCGTTCAAATAGCATTTTCTCGTTAATTGCTGTCTGACTGGAGCTCACTAATTGCTTAAGTTCTAGGATCTTTTGGCTCCCATGCTAAGTGTCCAAGTATTATTAAAGTAAAAATTTCTCGAGACTGTATTGAACTTCCTTCAAATTGTATATATCATCTGGTAAGTGCAACGATTGATAAGTTTCATTAGGTTGTGTGTTGAAGTTTGAAATTTAATTGAGACATAGTCGTATAAAGATAGTAAAATGTATGATCTAATTTAAGATCAGTAATTCTAATCTGTGTAGTCTGTGGTACAATTAGCATATATAGCGCGGAAATTACAAAATAAATAAGAATAAGGTTTAACACCAAAGGGTTTTAAAATTGATTATTAATAGAGCGTTACATATTTTAATTTTATTTTATATCAGAGGAGGTAAACCAACGGTTGAATAACTAATCATGAAATTAACGGTTATAGACAATCGCAAGATGAATAAATGAATAATGATGTCCGTACAGTAGCTGTTGCTTACGAGTTCCAAGGATAAGTATTGACGCTAACTGTAAGAAGTCAATTCATCATTGGATAAACCCTTATAAAGATAACATAATATTAAACATCGATATTCGTATTTTTTATTCATAGTACAGGTGTGTACAAAAGTGTGTTTATGGAAACTTTATTTTCCAAGTAGCGAGGGCACATAAATAATACACGATGATAGAAAAGAGGATGAATAGATCCGCGTGTCCTAGAAGCGTTACGGTCCAGATGTTAAACATTTTATGCGAAGCCCGGTTTCCTTATTTCACTTCAACAAGCGTCTTTCACATGTGCACGACCTTTTTTATTTTGTACGACTCACTGCTTATTTCAAAAGAATTTAAAGAGATTGCATCTGAGAGTGTAGTGCTTGAGTTTCCTTAGTTTGGGGTAGAATACGCCTAATATATGAGAATGTGTAGGTTTCAGAAAATGAATTGAAATCAGTAGCTTGTTGAATCGAATTCATGTTATATAAAGTTTTTGGACAACATTTTAGTAATATTATAAATGCATAATCAAGTTAAACCTAGATTAGTAACTAATTGTCAAGCAACTTGTAATGAAATACTACTACTTCAAACCGTTGCCTTTGGTTAATAGTGATTTTATTTTTTGTTCTAGTGTTGCTAAAACGAATCATTAATGAAATTCAAAGTTAAAAAAAATGGATTGTCCATTACGTCATAACGATTTTACTTGAGGTGAAGAAAGTAGAGATGATGGCTATGGGCAGAGAAAAATCTCTGCATTCATGTTAACGACAAAAGGTTCGTTACATATTTCATTAGGAAATTATAAACAATTATCGGCTAAATAATGAATCATAGATATAATATTTTTACTTAAAGACAGTATAAGCAATCAGTCACCTATGTCGCACTATATTGCCATTAACAATAGTGAAGTGTTTGCTGTTCATTAACTTTACGACGTCGCGATCTCAAACCGAGGCAATAAAATGTATGAAATATCAACATCATTGCTATTTTGATGTCTTATTTATGAAGCACGTTTGGGTTAATGTCGACTTTCCATACAACTGTAATAATTATAAGTTTAATTGCTGAAATATTCTATTTATTGTTTTGGTACACAAAAAGAAAAAGAAGAAAAAAGAAGCTGATAGCTTATTTATTATATTAATAAGGAAAGTGAAAATTTTTAAAAGCAGTTTTTCGATATTACAACAAATAGTTATTATTCTGTAGTACAGTTATATGGAGGACAAGTATTGGAATGCGACGCGGACGATAAGTCTACTTCAAAAATAAAATTATTTAATAAATAAAATGTCAACAACCTTAAATCACCTCTTATCTTTATGTAGGTGGTTCTATTAAAAAAGAAATAAGCTTTTTTCAAACTTACTCTAATTTATTAGTTTTTTAGATAGCATTTTATGTGGTTTACAAGGGTATACGAGGAAAGTATCATGTAGCCACGAGTTGTTTCATTGGCGAGATGATGGTTAGTTCTGCATAGTAGTAGAATGAAGTCTGCACGACGAGAAGCAAAAAACGAGAAGAGAAAGCCACACGAAACGCGAAAATATGCATTTCGTGCTGCTTGGTAGTAGCTGGGATGATGGGGTGTGCATTTGCAACATTAAACATGAGGGTGTTAAGGAGCCAAAAAAGTAATTTATTTTTTATTTATTGTACCTTACGGGCTTTAATTCGATAAGATATTAAAGGTACTAGCCAAAACCTATGCTTTTGTTTGACGTTTTGACTGGCTTACACCGGTTGTGGCCCCGAACCGACTAGTACCTTTAATATCTTATCGTGTTCAAACCCGTAAAGTACCTACAATATATTGTGTTAACAAACGCGTAAGTCTCATGAAGTATTATTTTTTATTTACTACTTAAATATATATAAAGTTTACTTTTACACCGACCGTATAAAAAGAATAGAAGTCAGAATATATAATCATAACTCATTTTCCTGGTATGTAATTTATTAGTACCTATTCTATATTGCGTTCTTGTAAACCGCGACAGAGACTTAGCAGTTAGTTCCCACTAAACAGCAGCTCGCTCTCCATACAAATAAATATTAGTTTAAAGTTACAAGTCGGCAACGTGAACCATAAATCATAGTGGTATAATAACGAAAAATGGCGCTGTAACTCACAAGTTATTATTTGAGTTTATAACTTTTTGCTTGAAATTTATTATACGGTTTTCTTAACTACAATGGTTGCGCCGGCTACGAACTTACTTTTACAATCTTTGGCGTGACGAAGTGTCTTTTATTGAATGGCCTTAGGATTTTGCTTTAGGGGAGTAAAAATAATTGGCGTAATTTATTTGAGCGAAATAAAAATCTAAGTAAAAAAATGAACAATAAAGAACGAATTCTTAGGTAATGAACTGAATAAAGAAATATATAAAATAAGACAAGGCGGTTCGACGACATAATGATATTATGGAGTCGTCGAAATGGCTACATATCGAATGAGGCGGAAAGATGTTATCGATTTCTAAGATTGTGTACCTTTACTTTCAATGAAAAAAAAATTACTCAAATCTAAATCTGAATATTGAGATATTATCGAATGAATCAGATAAGAGCGATAATCTGTGTATGACTGATGGACTAATGTCTTGCTTTAGACAACAGGGTATAACCTCGCTAACTTCCTAATTTTGTTACTTGAAATTGAATAATAATAATAATCTTGGTCTATCCCGGGCGTCAAACCCGGGACCTGAAGAATGATGTGTCGCTGAAAATACATTCCCCAAGACTACCAGCTGGGCTAGACTACGAGTGGAGGGTGGATTGTATTCCTACTAATTCATTTATCAAGAGCCAAGGGAGGCTTTTCGTTGAAACGAAACCTAAGATTAACACTCAACATAAAGCCATCAAACACGACATTCATAATATATTCTACATTTACAGCCATATTCTCCGTATGTGAATGTAAAACGTACAGCAAAGTACAAATTCGGCTCGCTCCGCTGATGAATGAATAATGGATTTCTATCGTTTCTATTATTCACATCACAAAAAACGCACGCCATTTTTTCGTCACAGCGACACGGCTTACGGCGTGATGAAACTGTGACGTCACTCAGCCAGGAACGTCCCAATTACGACGACACTAACACTACGGAACAGGGCTTTTGTTTAAAATTGTACACGTTTCAATTTTTTTTCATGTCGTCCATTTTTTATTTCTCCCCGAATAAGAGAATCCAAGATAAAATACGGCATGGCGTAGGGACGTGCTATACATGACAGCTGTTTTATTTATGTCCTCAATATTTTACAAGCCATTAATCTTTTGTCTCGGCAACAAACGTTTTACCTTAACAGATATTTTAAAGACTAAAGTTTCAGAGTATTGTAGCGAAATGAACAAATAATGATATTGGCTGGCTACTGCTAAATAGAACTGGTGCTGCTGACTGACTGTTAATGTTGACGCCGGTGACTTTACTTCTTTATATTCTTTATTCTTTGTACATAGTTTTGAAGTGCTGAGAAGGAAAAAGAGTAAAATTAATATAATATTACTATAAAAGTATTAATGGTATATAATAATATACTAACTATATTAATCATAAACGTCTTAAAAAACTCTAGCACAATAAAAAAAACCAGGCCAAGTGCGAGTCGGACTCGCACACCGAGGGTTCCGTAGGAACGGGAGGTGTGAGCAAAAGTAATAGACGTTGAGAAAATTACACTTCCCTGCGACAAGTTGACAAACTTATATATGCGGGTGCTTGCATACATTTAGTATGGAACGAACTACACGTATAAGTTGGTAATGAATTTTCCAGTGATATAAATGTTATTTACCAGATTTTAGATTTATTCCTATATGTATACTGTAAGGTCTTACTTCTTGCCAAATTTCAGAATTCTAGCTCGACGGGAAGTACCCTATAAATTTTCGAAAGTGAGTTTTCATACAAAATTTGTGCATAAATGGCTATAACTTTTTATTGCGTTAACTTAGAAGTGTGATTTTTTCAAGGCATTAAGACGTAACTGACCTCCGTATTTGACAAAAAAATTTAGCTTAATCCCTACACGCGTTTTGGAGAAAAAGGTCTTGACAGACGTACAGACAGACGGACAACAAAGCGATCCTATAAGGGTTCCGTTTTTTCTCTTTGAGATACGGAACCCTAAAAACAGGTTTTATAAAATGTATAGCTATCATCGTTTTTATTTAATTTGTAAAGGGGAAATAGTCTTTTGAAACTTCTTTAGCCTTAGGAAAGTGACAAATATTGTAAGTCGAAATCAGCAACATGCTACGTAACATAGGAAAGTGGAGCTACACCACCTCGTAGCACCACTTGTAGCGCGCGCAGTGCTAGCTAGCGCACTTGTAGCTGGCGCTACTAAATAAAGGTCATTGTTACATGACACTTAGGCATGTTAGTTGTTTTGAGTTTTCACTTCTATCAACAGACTTATGAATGCCGACAGTATTTTATTGAATAGAGAGTAGACTTAAAAAAATATGTTGTGTTATGTAGATATAGCAGCTTATTCTAAACAGTGATAGTGTGTGTTAACAATGCGCGTGGCTGACGCGTGTCGCGTTGTTAGTGGCGTCGGTTTCAAGAGTCGAGCTGCAATAAAGTTATTTCTGAATAAATAAATATAGGTAAATTTTTATATCCAATAACATTACTACACCCACATACACTAAAGTACAGTTCACATCGCATAAAGGAGTCAGGTTAATTCGCTCGGC
>LUGF01027203.1:59542-87940 GCA_001625245.1 Calycopis cecrops | reverse complement strand
GAGGTGGGAGGAGAAAGGGGGGCAGCGCATCTGTAGTCTATGCAAATGTCTATGGGCGTTGGTAGTCATGAAAATGGCTACAACTGCTCGTTTGCCCTCCTATACCATAAATAAATACTTCATCTCAGTAACACATACGATTGCAGTGTCAGTGACTATACATTTTGTTTCTATTGCATTGGTGAAATTTCTACCTATTTAGAGTTTATGGATGCCGCACACTTATCAACTCGGAAAGGGATCGTAACCGTATCACCTCGAGCCGGTCAGTGTTCTTTGTACGAAACTTCATTCAACTCACGCTAATGGGAAACGTAACGTAATCGTGTCGTCTTCGCTTTTCTAGACGATGCGTTTATAATCCCTTTCCGAGTTGATAAGTGTGCGTCGACCATTATTCTTGAAAAAAATAATTTAAGGTGAGCGGTATGACAAGATATCTCAAATATTACACACCGCTCCAAAAATAGTAGAGTAAATTCGTCTGCGTGTCTTGCACAACGTTCACTCAGGACTGACACACATTTTTAATTCACCCGCAGGTTCGCATGCACGGATTTAAGACTTCAAAAATAGGGGTTCTCAATTCTATTCAATGCAAGATTCACAGCTCCTTACCCGTAGGTGATAGCGTGATATTTAGCCTATTATTTTTGCAATAAATGAAAGCATATGCTAGACAGTATAGAACTGTACATGTGTGTGTCTGTGCTACGACTAATGAGCACTAATACAGTAATAAGTGTCAGTAATTGTTAGCAATACTCGTTACTGCCGCTCTAATGAATGAGGAGGCCATTGCTGTTATTTAAGTAAATTCTTATCACCTGATAGTAAGTGCACATCTTCTCATATGAAGATCTAGTTTTATACTCTAGTTCATGGTAATAGAGAGCGGAGAGGGATCAAGTTTTCAATCTTATTAATATTATAAATGCGAAAGTTTGTATGTTTGTTTGTTTGTTACTCCTTCACGCAAAAACTGCTTAACCGGTTTTCATAAAATTTGACACACACATAGAGGGTAAATGGATTAACACAGGATAGTTTTCATCCCAATAAAAGTGTATCTATGGGATGCCATGGGATGATTTTCTATTTTCCACGGGATCGAAATTTACGCGGGTGAGTCCGCGGGGCACAGCTAGTAGTATATAAGAGTAAACGAGCAGTTACCACTATATTCAAAACTACCGACGCCCATATACATCCGCATGGAGATGGAGGCTATACAGAAGCCTGATCCTTCATCCTCCTCCCACCTCCGTGGGCCACCGCAAGCAACGCGACACAGTTGTCCCTTTATACCTTTATCGTGTAAGCTAGAGGTACCTCCCCGGGAGACCCGGTGAATTCGGATACATGCATGTATGCAGCGTGGCACTCTTTCTCACAAAAGAGTATGGTGAACCAGATGTCCTTTGTGTTCTTCTTCTGCTATAGGATATGAATGTGTCACATACCTGGATAAGAAAGTCATTAATCTTATTAATGATCCTACTAATATTATAAATTCGGAAGTTTATATGTTTGTTTGTTTGTTTGTCACGCCTTCACGTAAAAACTACTAAACCGATTTTCATGAAATTTGGCACACACATAGAGAGTAGCTTGGATTAACACAGGATAGTTTTTATCCCGAAAAAATGTTCCTATGGGATGCCATGAGATGATTTTCTATTTTCCACGATATTTATCGATATTTACGAGGGTAAAACCGCGGGACGCAGCTAGTATTATAATAAAGTGTAGAAAGATTCAGCACCAAGCAGCGTTGCAGCCGGACTAGGCTGCCACGACCGGGATTTATGACTTCAATGGTCTATTGGGGATAAAAACGAGAGCAACATACCTGCATAAAAAATATGCGGATGTCTGTAGGCCGCATTAGCCAACAAAAGGCTCGGACTGCTCGTTTGCAATAAAATAACTTAGTAATATAATATAGCACATATAATTTTGTATTTCATTCTCAATAAACTATCTGTAAGAAAATACCGTCACCTATGTTAAAAAATGGTAATATTCCCTTGAAACAGATTTTGTTTATGATGTCTTTGCTGTTGCATTTCGATTTACTGGTGAGTGATTGAGTGGTTGTGGCATCTGGTGTGATGGCGTGAAGGAGGGAAAGGTATTTTGATAGCATCGGAGTGTGCAGATATTTAGGGGCGTAAGTCACCAATCGACTCTTACTTACTTCGCCTATTAACCTATTATACCCCTTATAGAAATTTGAACTGCTATTCAATATTTACTTATAAGGCAATTTATAACGTAACCCGATTTTTGTCCAAGTGATTATAGCTCTAGTTGTAAATGTGTTCAAAAAAGGATAAATAAAAAAATAAAAAATATGAAAAAGTAAAGTCAAGTGTTATCATAAAACAATTATCAAGAGAACTAATGTATACAATTTGACACAACCTTTAAATATCATTTCATATTTTTTGTTATAAACTCGATAAACAAAAAATGGCCACCTACTGGCATAAGTAACGTGCCGATATAATATGATATGAACCTAGTAAACAAAACTACTAGATATATCTTATATTGATACTTAATATCTTAATAAAAAGAAAAAAATATAGATAATAATTAATCTACACCTTTTTCTTATGATATAATCCAAATCCAACACTAATCAGTATCCTGTTAATTTACCAACAATATAATCTAGAACTATATTGACAGAACAATGTTATACAACAACTATTCTAGTCCATTATCAGTACATCGTGTTCAATGTTAGTCTAACTAGGAGTACTGTAGTGATTGTCTGTAAGCTGTTAGTCACTCGCGATAGTCATAAAACATCTAAGCCAGGGCAGGCGAACCTTTATACATTAAAGCTTACTGAGGTCTTAGGATCGAATAATCTTTACTTTATGATAAGCAAATGGAAGATAACAGTAAAATATACGAGTATTATCAACTCAACATTCATTATTTATCCCTAAAAAAAGTGCCCAAAATATTGTGCCACGTGCCAGCGATAGCACGCGTGCTATTGGTTTGCATTTGCGTTGAATGTACCTTTGATAGTATTTCACACAAAAACACGAAAAACCTCCGTAGAAATTTAGTATTTTTATTATTTTTTTATTAATTCTAAGGACCTCTAAAAAAAGAATGGTTCCTTTGAATCTGCGAGATACAGCTATGGTCTATTATAATACAGGTTTTTATATATTATGTAGAGATATGTACTGATTGAGGACTTAAAGAATAAACCCCAAAACATTAGTATGATCTTATTGACACTAAAGACAACGTTTCAAATTGATCAAACTTTACAATTTATTATAATTGGTTGCCATAACAACCAATTGATATCCCATAGATATGATCTTAAGTAAGTCTATATTATATCTAAATTCTGAAAATCTGTGCTGTGGTTTGTATTGTAATAAATAATAATTAAATTCACTTTCGCATTCATAACATTTATGCTTGGAAGCTTATTCGAGAATATTCAACATTGAGTAATATTCAGTAATACAATGAGCTTTATTTCTATATATAGAAATTGATTATACATAATCCAGTGCTGACTTCACTTCAATACATACATGGTTATCATTAGTACATATGATAAAAAGGACAAGACCTAACATACAACCTTGTGGTACATCACTGACAGATCCAGACACCGACATCTGTAAACACTGTCATCATGGCGTTCGAAGCTTCCCCGCCTTAACGCGACACATTAGTGCAAAAACCATTTCCATTAAGGCGAGCAAATAAAAATTTAATAAAAAATCAATAAGGAAGGATGATGAGAGGCCAATTACAGAACCGGTTGGGACTGAGTCACTCAGACACTTCGATACTCCGGAACCGTGAAAATATTTGATCATTAATCATATTTGTTTGTGCTCCGATTGATGTAAATCCTATTGACCTGTATTTGAGGTCGGAATTGAAAACTATGGAGCGTATCATTTTGATTAATTTAATTCTTAACTCGACAATTTTTGGTCTAAAATACTTATGGAACAATGATGCAATTTATGTGAAGTATAATTATATAAGTATTCATACAATGCTTTTATTTGAGCGTCATGAAATTTACTCATATAAACATTTTCAAATAGTAAAAAATACTTTTAACATCCGTCCATCGATAGTATGAGATTAAAAACACAATCGTAATTACATACACATTAAGAATTGTCCCTTAGACTGGCTAGACGTCAATCGCCCCCCTCAACAGATCTCCACGTTGTCGTGGTGAGGGGGCTTAGTATCCGTGGCTTGCGCTACCACGATGAAACCAAGTGGGATCCCAGGAGGGGACGCTCCGAGTAGGCTTACCCAGGGTCCGCTCTGGGTACGGCCATGGAAGAGTGGTCATGTGAGGACAGGTGTCTCGGTGTGTCGTTGCCGTGCACCCTCTTTCGCGCGACCGAACGGGGGCGTCAGGTGCGTTGGCGGTGGGTCCGGAGAGGAAGAATCACATCCCTGTCCTCTGCGGCAATATGATGGTTGGTCCGTCGCCCAGCGGATGGGACCAGCTAATGTCATTGGTCCTCCACACGTCCCTCTGAATTAGCAGATGGCGGCGTGGATTGGGACCACCGGCGTGACGTGGTCTGTTGGAGAATTGGGACCAGGGGTCAGGATGAGAACCTAACCCCATTACATGGTTCGAACGGGAGTAGGGACTATTCAAAAGCAGCAGGATAGTCCCCAAGGAGGAGAAGTCTGGCCTTTTTACCGAGGCCAGCCTGTCGCTGGAGAGGCCCTGTTGCTTGTAGATCCGGGGCGGCTGAAGGCACCCACAGGGGCTTAGTAGGTAGGGACAACCTAGTTGTCCAGCTCGACACCGTACCCAGTGGGGCCACCCGGGCTCCTGGGTAGTGTACGTAAATGTATTCGCCTGCGTTACAAAAAAAAAACGCCATTCGNNNNCGAGGTGCCATGTTGGACAGATCAGCCCCGGTATAGGCGGCCGAAGGCACCCGCGAGGTTTTAGTAGGTATTCGACAGTCGTAAGTTCTACACACCCATCGGATCGCACGCAAATTCTCGCAAAAAAAAGCGCATTAAGAATTAACAAAAGTAAAAGTTCCATAACGAAAATGTCAAAAATGTATAATATATTATTAAACAATGAGTTTATTATACATCCGTTTGTCCGTCCGTCTATTATGAACCTTTTTTCAGAAATGCGTCGAACTACTAAACTAAAATTCGTTTCCAATACTGTAAGTAAGAGGTAGTGCCTGCACATGCATGCAGCCGAACTGGGCCGTTACGCTTACGACCGGGGAGGCACCTCTCGCTTACGCGAGACCGGCGTAAAGTGACAGCTGTGGTCGTGCGTTTCGTGTGGTGCATAGGTAGCCGGTGGCCCATGGAGGTAGGAGGAGAAAGGAGGTCGGCGCATCTGTATAGCCTCTATGCGGATATCTATGGTCTGTGTGTATGTCTATGTAAATCCTACTGCTTGTTGGACATTAAAAAAATCTGCAATTTCTTGAAATCATAGAAAAAATTCAACTTTTTGATCAACGCAATCAAAAAAAATCCGGTCATTTATATTAACTAGTGGGCCCGCAAATTATTGGATCTAAGTGAAACTTTTTTGTAATTTAAAACTAAATATAATATGACATGTGTTTAAACTAAGGTAAACAATTTATGTAGAATTTTCAACACTTGCAAGAGACACATACTTAGAAACTTTATCAACAATTACGTGTGTCATTTGTATCGATGTGCCAAATGCATGGTAGTGTGTGTAAAGTTTTATTTATTAAATTAAAGTACTTTATAAACATTATTATTTAAAAATATTAGCGTTCTGCACTTCTCTTACACGTAAATTATAAGTGTGCCAAATTTCATATCTTTTTTCATACATTTTCGTTTTGTTTCTAAAGTTAAAAGTTTTTGCTTTACGTATTAATATATATATAACATGTCAACTCTTAAGCTAGTAATAGTTCTTATTTGTTAATTATTAAAGTTTAATGTCCATTGTGCAAGTGCCAAAAGTGTAAGTTTTGATCACGGTTGTATCTGATTGCATAAAAGCCAAGGCATTTCAGACCATAAAGTATTTGTTATAAATTTTAGCCTTATACTTCTAAGCGTTCCTTACGTCAGTGACGAGTCCGACTCGCACTTGGCCGGATTTTTATTAATGTTTCTTGATTAGATATGTTGATTTATGACATGTAATAATAGCCTGTAATAATAGACATGTAATAATCCTTGCCACTTCTACAATGCACCAGATTTTACCGCATTACCTCGAAGAAATACCTGCTACTTCCTCAGTTCGTGCTGGTATGTGATAAGTGACAGCTAAAGGCCTGTAAGTTGTAAGTGCTAAATTGATGGCACAGATGTAATTTTTTTCTTCTAGTCTAAGGGATTTTTATAGCATAAAAAATAAAAGTGATTGGAGTGATTTGTCCCTACTATCGATACGAAAGACATTAAATGGCTATGTTCTTCTTCAGCCCATTCTACCAAGAGACCATCGAGTATTCACAAACTACACGAAAATAGAACATCCAAGTAAAACTACAGACTAAAACTTTGGTTTTATTACAATTAAGCAGAACTTTATTAGAATCATCACATATTTTCGTCTCTCTCTCACACGCGAAAACATCTATGATATTTTTTCAAAGGAAATTATGTCTAAGCGAAAACGTTACTTGAAGACTTATTAATCTTTGTTCTAACGTAACTTCAAATGTTTCCTGGTCCTCTATGGTATTAGTTTAACATCTAACCGATCGGAATCGGCAAATGATATACGAAGAAAACCTAGATCGTGGACACAACATGTCATCATAAAGATATTCCAACATTCTGATAAATCGTTGATAAATACAATTAAAGATTGTTTCTTCAGAAATAGCTACTGACATCCAATAGAATGTCTTATTGTGATGCATCGGGAAAGAAATCACATGCAAAGTTGAAAAAACGAGCGAAAAAAGTATGCGCCCGCGTACGCCAAGATCTCGGTCAGGCGGGAGCCGACTTCTTTTGTTTCGGACCTCGAATCAGCCAGTGTTTCGAATCTAGATTCTGTTTGTTTATTTTTTTCCTTTTCGCCAGTACCCTTTTTCTTTATTGTCTCTGTGCGGCCACTATGGTTTAAAAAAGGAACAAATCCCGGTGGCTTATGGCTCCCCATTGATATTCGACATTCAAATTGAAATTTAAATATTTGCTTGGATACCGGACGGACTTCATCGGGTATTCTCGTTTTAAAATCACTGTTTGCTATCTCAATATTTTATTGTTACTATTTAGGCATAGCGAATTCTTGGTTTGAAAACATGAGTCACACTGAGAAATTCACTTGGGAAAGCTTTTTGTATATTTTTCGCGAGTATTCGTTTTCGTATGCATATTTTACACGAACAATATGCATATTGTATATTAATGTATATAGAAAAAGTGGTTTTTTATTAATTAACTTGCCTGTCAGTTTAGGCGCAGTAGATGACTTAGAGGGAATACGTAAGCTAGCGGTCGCGAGTTCAAAGCCCTCCCGAGTTATGCATGCTTAGTCTCAATTTCAACACACAATAATTATATTAGGTATTTTTTAAATGAATTAAAAAATACCTAATTTAATTATTGTGTTGAAATTGAGACACATCATGGTAAGAGGTAGTGTCACACTGCATGCTTGCATGCAGTCGAATTGGGCCGGCAGGACCGGGGAGGTACCTCTCGCTTACACGATACCGGCGTAAAGTGACGGCTGTACTGTCTCGTTTCGTGCACTGTGTTCCTAAGTAGTTGGTGGCCCGTGGAGGTGGGAGGAGAAAGGAGGGCAGCGCATCTGCTATGCGGAAGTTTACGGGCGTCGGTAGTCATGAAAGTAGCTCTGACTGCTCGTTTGCCCCTGCTAAAAAAAAGCTCTGCTCGATTCAACGGCAAGGCCAAGGAGGCACAAAAAAAGGCCAAACCCATTAGTTGGTCTCAAAAGCCTTGTTAAACAAAGCCCACCTGCGCCGGGGGTGCTAAGTGGCGCTAACTCCACCCCGTGTCCTCGCCGGGCGCTAATGGAGGAAAATGCGGGGCAAATATTGGTTGATCGACCGTTAGCTGTTTTTAAATCGGTGGAGTTGGTGGGTTTTGCTAAGGACTGGCTGTGCCTCGCGGTTTGGCCGTATATTTCCCGAAATAAACAGAGTTTTTTTATCGGGATTAAAGTTAAGTTTAAGTGAATTTTTGCTAAGGCTTGCTAGCTTTTTCGTCAAGTAATAAAAGCACGGGCAGTGGGCATCGTAATATATACCAAAACGAAACCGTTCTTCTTTTTTCGAGATATTTTTTTACGGTAGGTATAGGGAGGGCAAACGAGCAGTATTAGCCATTTTCATGCCTACATCCGCATAGAGGCTATACAGATGCGCTGTCCTCTTTTTTCCTTCCACCTCCATGGGCCACCGGCTACTTACAAACCGCACGAAACGGAACAGCACAGCTGTCACTTTACGCCGGTCTCGTGTAAGCGAGAGTTACCTCCCCGGTCGTGCCGGCCCAACTCGGCCACATGCAAGCATATAGTGTGATACTACCTCTTACTGTAGTTGTATCGGTAAAGATTCTACGATGGAAATTGACAAGCTAAACTCCGCGGTTTCATCGAAAAATCTATTGCAAGGGATGATTGTTTCGAAATATAGAATATTTTTGTAATTCCAAATTAGAATTTATGTCTGTGCCAATTTCAAGCACATAAGATATGTAGCTTTTTTCTAAAAGCCACATATCCTGTGAACTAACGCCGACAATAAACATCTCCACAAAAGCCTTACTGAGATCGCACCTAAGGGGGTTTTGACAGGTTTAATTCTAAAATATACAAAAGCTGACAGTAGTGTATACGTAATAAACACATTAATAAAGTTAAAAACGTACGCTCTGCTGTAGTTGGGTAATAACATTTCAATTGTCTATCTATCACGGTTCAGGAGTTACTGACAGACAGATGGATAGACAGACAACGGCAGGATTCCGTTAGCGCCACATCGATATAAAGCCTTAAAAAGGATAGTGTTTTTAAACTTGTCGAAACAACTTTTTATCTTTGAACCAAACAGAATAGATTTCTTATTATAAATAAAAAACATTATATACATTAATATACTATAGGATAATATAGGAGAAGGCAATTAAAATTTATGTACAAGAATTTCTGTAGGTTGTGTTTTATTTTATTTTCTTTAATCGTTAAATAAATAGATACATTTAGCGACTATAAAATAATTATAAATAAATAATAAATAGATCTTATACTAATATTATGTCTATTTAATAATTATTAATAATCTAGAAAGACAAACATTGGATAAATAAAATCCATACTGTAATGGTGAAATTTTCTAAAAAGCCGGATAGGTATATTAATGGTCATAAATGTGTGTGAATATAATACAACAGCTTTCTCTGCCCCTGACATAGAAGAAAAAAGGAGGCGCTAGACAAATTCCATGTTTTTTTTTTTTTTTTTTTAATTCTATGTAAGTATTATAAAGGTTCAAACGAGTAGTCAAAGCTTTTCGATTGTAATCGGCACTATGCGTTATTGTTGTGAGGATGTATTGTTCTCCTAATGTTCTTGCCCTCATAGGGCCACCGGAAACTTACAAATAGCATGAAATGAGACAGCTTAGTCTACACTTTTCCACAGCGAGCATACTAGGTTCGACTGCAATGTAGCACGGCATTGCCTCTTCCAAACATCCAAATAACGAGTTTGGAATAAGAACCATTTACCTTTATAAATTATTTTGTAAAATGTATTTGCATTACAAATGGTTTTTTTTAATATAATTAAAAAAAAAGGTTATATTTATTTTATTTGAATTTTCTTTTAATAAAAAAAGAAATGCTATATAACCATTCACCAAACGTCAATTAGACGAGCACTGTTACTTTAACGGAGTCGCCGTCAATACCGCATCCGCGAGCACGGTTCCGTTCGTGGTTCCACAAAATTGGCAGCCATTATGGATCTACCAGAACTAATGCGCGCCTTATCATAATTCACATCGACGTTTTGACTGTCGGTTGACAAACCCTCAGCACGGCCATTAGATCAACGTTCGTGCCATGGGTCGTGGACCTTACGGTGTAAGTAGAGCAGAAAGGGAGTTTTTTTTATTGGAGCGTTTGAGTGGCCCTTTATCTGACCTTAGTCTTAAGCGGCTCCTTGACGATCAGATTGATTAAGGCAAATCATTAATACTGTTTTCAATAATCACACTTATCGATTTATAAAATTGAACGATACAATTCATCATCTACAGCCTTAGTAAAAATATAATTGTTGGTGCATTTCACCACTCTTTTCGTCGTAAGATGGTGAATATTTTACGGGAAGAACTTCACATCACCCACAGGCCACAGGCCTCTGCCGTTACTCTCATCATTAATCCAACTTTTACTGTTAGACATAGACGTAAGCCTTGGCAAATTACCTCCCCCATCTAAGCAATTATCAAGTGAATACCAGCGATTCTTACCAGATTTGACCTTAGATACTGCCACTTATTTGTCTTCTAAATAATCACCATAAAACAAAAATCGTAAAACAATCACAGCGCACTACTGGAATGCAATGGGAGAATTTAACAAAAACAACATTAAAGAAAACAATATGAAACATTAGATCCGACCGTACAAATCGAACGAAACATCGATACTCTCCGCACCGCTCGCACATACCGGGTTCGAGGGAGACGGGTGAATGTCGTAGGTCATTAGGTTCGTACCTTGTAGGGTCCGTAATATGCCAATATGGAAGCGGCGTGACTTTTATAGGTACTTGGAACAATAGATTTAGTTAAATACGTCAACGACCCCAGCTTAGCCGATGACATAGATAAAGTCGAAATTAATTGTATGATTGTGGTTATTGTATTGGCGCCAATTAGGGCTGGGGTCGTGTTAGTGGTGGGCTCCGGTGACGAGGGTGTAGCGGCTATCGACAAGTATGATATGATAGCATATAATCATAAGCTTATCGATATGTACTTAAAACATGCCAACATGATATTGAAGTTTAATTGATCTCTGATGGTGTTGTTTGACCCTAGCTAAATTTCTTCTTTCTTTGACCTCAGCATTTCCTATTACGGGTCGGCTTTCTTTATCATACTGCGCTATTTAGTCTGCTGGTTGATAACCCATTATTTAAGTCCGAGGCTTTTTAAACGTATCTCTCTAGACTTTCATCTACAAGTACCACAACATTTTTCTCAATATAATTTTATAAACTCAAAAGATACAGGTTCATTGATCTCACTTCATTATCATCACCATCATTAACAGCTGCAAGACGTCCATGGCTGGTCATAGACCTCCCTCAGCCGCCCCACAGTCGCAGTCACAAGCTGCTTGTTAAATCATAAACTCTACGGGTGCAGTTCTATTCCCACAAATAGCTGGCACAACCTGCAATTTCACAATAAAGATTTTTTTTTGTAGTATAAGGGGGCAAAATAGCAGTCGAGGCCAAGTTTAATGACTACCGACGGCCATAGACATCCGCATAGAGGCTACACAAATGCGCTGCCCTCCTTTCTCCTCCCACCTCCATGGGCCATCGGCTACTTATACACCGAACGAAATATGACAGTACAAATGTCACTTCACTCCGGTCACGTGTAAGCAAGAGATCCCGGTCGTGCCGGCCCAACTCGGCTACATGCATGCATGTAGCGTGGCACTACCTCTTGCTAAACTGCTGCTCGATAAATCTACGGCTTACGGTTTAGATTTTTTTCCAAAAACAGCTGGCACGACCTGGTATCTCGCAACAAAGATGCGGGCAAGCACTAGTCTACAAATGAATTAATAAACTAATATATTTTAACGTCCTTAGTCCCCCTTATAAGGCTAATTAAGTTAGCAGGGCCGTATTTGGAGCGACGATCGGTCAATAAATTTATCACGCTTGATACCATTACATACTTAGTTACAAAGGTAACGGATATTATTAGCTATTATGGTACCTTAGGGCCTTTTCACAGGTTCCTATTGAAGCTACAGTCATATTGGGAACTTAAGTTACATATAATTACCAATTTCGATTTCACATGTACTCGTTATCTAAGCATCGACCAGCTAGTCGACACTTTAATAGTCATCTCTGAAACTGGCCCATTTCAATTCAAACCAGGCCACATTGACAGTCCCGAAATTGGTGGAGTTATTATTTAGTGCTGAATCTACTTGGGCGATGTGGTATTCTTCATTTTGGCCTGACTAGCCCTGTGTGTGTGTCCTAGTCAACTTACCACCGTCCTAGTTTAACCAAAACTTTACCTAATATCCTCCATACCATCCTTATAGTGAACGTATAAATAAAAATAATATGGTGTAGAAAACAGAAGTTATGGCTACTGATAAGTAACTTATTATTGCATTTAACTTGTATGATTTTGGCAGCAAGAGGCTCAATAGACTTGAGTATTTGACATAAATCTCAGCTTGATCCTCCCGCGCGCTTAGAAAAATATCTAGACAAATTTACAGACAGACAGAGAACAAATTGATATCCCTTTTTTGTGATACGGATCCCAAAAAACAGTATAAACAAAATTATTAGGCCGAGCCAAAGTACCTAAGCTGTGACCGAGGAGGGACCTCTCGTTTTCACGTCAACGGTGTAGTTGACGGCTTTGCTGTCGCGTTTCGTACGCAGCGTAAGTAGTCGGTGGCCCATGGAAAAGGGAGGAGGGGCAAAGCATCTGCATAATTGTATAATTTAGGTAAGAGGTAGTGCCACACTGCATGCTTGCATGCAGTCGAATTGGGCCGGCACGACCGGGGAGGTACCTCTCGCTTACACGAGACTGGCGTAAAGTGACAGCTGTGCTGTCGCGTTTCGTGCGGTGTGTAAGTAGCCGGTGGCCCATGGAGGTGGGAGGAGAAAGGAGGGCAGCGCATCTGTATAGCCTCTATGCGGATGTTTGTGGGCGTCGGTAGTCATAAAAATGGCTCTGGCTGCTCGTTTGCCCTCCTATATCATAAAAAAGAAAATAAAAATTAATATCCTCTATGCGGATGTCTATGGGCGTCAGTACGGACTACGGATGCTTAAAAAATACTACGTTACAATCAATTCCCACACAATATTGTTTGGAAATTTAATTATATACGCAAATGCCAATTCATCAAAGCCCAAACAAGATCAATTATACAATTTTGACAAATTATAGCGGTTAAATTATATAGTACTAGCATGTTACGTCATCTGAGGAAAGTGTAACCACGTCTAAACGACCTTTAGTGTGGACACCGAAATTATTGATCCCAACGACTGTAATTTGTTCATCGTAAAATTGACCATCAAGATTAATGTGTGTAGTGTAAAGGGAAAGAGTTGTTTCGCCGTCATCGTATTTTTATGGCAAACAAGGAATACCTGATAGAAGTGATTTAGTAATATAATATAGTAAAAATATGCTTCGGTCTCGCTTACACGAGACCGGCGTATAGTGCAGTCTGTCGCGTTTCGTGCGGTATAAGTAGCCGGTGGCCCTTGGTGGTGGGAGGAGAAAGGAGGGCAGCGCATCTGTATAGCATCTATGCAGATGTCTATGGGCGTCGGTAATCATGAACATGGGTCTATCTGCTCGTTTGAGCCCTTTTAACGTAAAAAAAATGCAAAACCTTACAATTTACAGTTTACAAGCCAACTTAGGCTATTCTTACAATATTGGGATGCAGGACAACAATAACTTATGTATCAGAATAAATAAAAACTAAGAATAAAAAAAATTTATTCTTCCGTTCTCAAATAAGAAGAAAATACATTCTTACCATCAGAAGCCGTTTGTTGTATATAGAAGCTAGTTATGACGTATAACCTTTATATTACATATATAATATAATATAATAATAATATTTGTGGACTTATTACACTAAGTTAGCCTAGGCCCTGTGCTAAGTACCGCAATTACTCATGTTACGAGAGCTAGACAACGGAAATACATATGTTTAATATGTTTTATAAATTTAAGAAATTTTATATATTTTATAATTCATATAATACATATATAAACATCCATGACCAAGGCGGGATTCGAACCCGCGACCCCTGGTGCAACATGCTCCACTTATCCGAATTCCGTGCCCTATAGCGCCAGCCTGGTCGTCGATAGGTATAAGGTAGTTACGTATGAAAATCATCGTACGTTACCATCATCTTTTTGGCCTTGTCATAATTAAAGCATATATTTTCAATAAATACTTTTTGTATTTAACCAGCCCTGATTCCAGCTGGGGGTTTAGAGGGTCTGCAGTTTTGGGCCTCATAAGTCTTAGGAGCTTAAGATTATTTTTGTACCCATCCCGGTCCCGCCAGAGCTTAAACTGGTGCCCTATTTAGCACACCATACCTCAAACTACTCTGCAACTTTAACATTACAAAACAGATTTTTCTTACCGCCTACCACATAACACTCCATATACGTAACATTCAAAGACATCACATTGGGCACAAAAATGGCAGGTGCTAAGTCTTAGCGCCAAAGATGGAGTGCTAAATATTAATGAAAACCTGTTAATTACGCCAAAGCCAATGAGAGCTGCGTCTTGATAAGGAAATGGGTGGTATGACGTGCTATGTATGTGTTGAAATACGTGTGTGTTATTATCTTTGTGTGTTTTTATTATGTAGTACCTAATAAGTAGCAGTGGGCCGGTCATATCTGGCCTAGTACCGTTGATCGTTGGCTTCGACTGGTTTGGGAGTGGAGCCGGGATCCGGCAAACGTAGTGTAGGACGCCTCGTGACTGAATTTACGTAGTAACTGTTTATTATTCTGTGACTAGATGGAGCGACGAAATGTGCGAAGCTGTGGTGTGGGAAAGGATAGCGGAAAATCGAGGCCAGTAGCGTGCTATGGAAAAGGCTTATAACAAACTGTGGACTACAAAAGGATGATAATCAAGCTGATAATGTCGCTGATGATAATGATGATGACGTTGCAGAGAATAACGATGATGATGATAGACTCAATATTGTACTAACTTGAAAGTTTCCAAAAAGTGCCTTCAAGAGGATCCTTACTCTTGAAGGCACAGAAGTTACTTTATTGTAGTCGTGGTTACTAAACGATACGTACAGGGGCGTAGCTACGTATATATCGTATCAATTATAAGGGACCCCCGGGCTATGGGGGCAACCTACATGCGTAAGCCCCCTACACGCGTAAGCGAAAATTAATAAAAGCTTCCGAAAGGGCCCCCAAACCAATTTAATACGGGGCCCCGCGGGAGCACGCTACGCCATCGCATAAGTAGTACTGCAGGAGTCTAAAAGAATCAATCAGCAATACTAAAATACCACTTTGTTTTTGCCATATTGCTAAATATACAAAAAAATGTTATAAAAACATCAATGTGTCTTGTTTGGTTTTATGTGCAGAAAATGCTTAGGTATATATTAATCTTTTGTCACCACTTTTTGTTAAAAATATAATCAAAAATACTTTATAATATGCCAAAGCCAATGAGGATGACAAGCCTCTCTTTAAGGAAGTGGGAGGGGACTTATCACGGCATATTAGTAGATGCTTGTGCTACTTTTATATGCCGCTAATTGTTTTATACATCCAAATATGGTTCACTAAAAATTCTTTTACACGGTGAATATTGCCAAAGCCAATAAGAATAACGTTCCTGTCTCAATAAGGAAGTGGGAGGTAACCTTCCGATGTTTATTTAAAATTGTAATTTATGTCTGTATACAGTTAGATCTTGTGCTATGAAATTATGATAAGTATAAGTATAAAAAGTTGTTTTCTTGGCGCCAACGATTGTGATCTTCAATGATCTATTATATTGTAATAGAATATAGAGAAACAAAATATGTAAATAAAATAGAAACTAGATAAGAATATACGGAGAGACTAAACAATAATATTAGCTTATACTAAGTTAGTACTTCAGCTTATTGTTTTCTAAGATGAAGATTTAATCTGCTGTAAGCACCTTAACATCAGGATTAATGAATCGATAAACCGCAATATATTATACTAATAAGTAATAACAATATCTGGGGACATATCACACTACGTTAGTCTAGCCCCATGCTAAGTACTGTAATGCCGCTCTCTGTCCTGACGTAGCTCCTCCTTGTGGCAATTACTGACCTAGCTAATACTTTCCCATCTGGGTTAAACTACAAACAAAACTTGGATATATTTATTTGACTGTTTATTTCTTATTTCATCTTATTGCACGAATACATTTTTGATTATATGCAATATTCCATTTCATTTCGCTGTAAAAGATATTCTGATTCAGAATAATTTTTATTCTGTCAAAGAGGAAAATCCTTGTTCGTTCTTACAATCAAATTCAAATTATTTTCTTTATTAAAAACATTTCAAGCATGGAGTTTCCACTCATTACAAGCACGGAGTTTCCACTCACTACAGTACCGTAAGGACTTGTGTTACGGGCACTAGATAACGGAAATATATTTAAAATGTTTTATAACTTTAAGAAATTTTATATATTTAAGATTTTTATTATAGAAATACATAGAATACGTAGATAAATATTCAGGACCAAGGCGAGATTCGAACACGCGATCGCTAGCGCAACATGCTCCGCTTATCCGAGGCCTGTACCACTGCGGCAGCCTGATCTTCAAGTCCATGTAACAGGATAATCTCTTATAATAGTTGTCCAATACTTAATATAAAATGTATATAGTACTTTACAAAACGCGTCAGATTAGCTGTCACGTTTTTTTACGGTCTCTGCGTTGTTCCTAATATTTTGTCAGCGGGTGTATCGAGAAAACTAAGTCGTGTATTTTGTATATTGACACCCATAAACATTCGCATAAACAAGAAGCAGATGCGTTTCTCTCCTATACAAACTCTTTCAAAAGAAACATTCAAACATTAAAAGAAACTTTTTTTAAAGAAACATCTGGATTCTCACCAAAGATGAGAAAGGACCACACAGCATTTATGATACATCAGACAGCAATTTCTTTTATTTTTATTAGGTTCATTTACAATTGATTACACGTAATACAATTTGAGAATACATACACAAATAAGAGTCACTATTTATAGATAAACTCAGCTTGCAAAATATAATAGTGAAAAATTATAAATTAAAAAGCAAAGAAAACCTTAACAGTTTATTATCATTAGAAAAATTAGATATAAATTCGATAATGGTATTATTGACTGCTTGTGTGTGTATTGGCTATAAATTTTTATAAGGTACTATTTATAGTGACACTATATTATAGGAGATGTAATGAATACCTAAATTTGTCTTCGATCGATCTCCTCAGCTGGCCTGACAGTCTCCGTAGGTGGATGAAACCACAGCATAGTTCTCTCTTCTTATTACCGTGTTCTGTTCTCAGGCGTGGTGTGGTGCGGCAGTGGTGGGTGGTACTAATGATGCCAACTGTGTGGTGGAGCGGGGACGCCTCTGAGAGCGTGCCATCTCATCCGCCTAGTCATCATGTTCACAAGGTTGGTGATGGTATTTTTTATTTTACAGTATAAGCTAAAGTATGAAATATTGGTTGATATGCTGTTGATGATGATGGTGATGATGATATGATCAATCTATGCTAGCTATCTATGCTAGGGTCATCTTTTAATATAATCTAACAAATTGCAGACAAAGCAGCACCTATTGCCTAGTATACATTCAATAAACTTATGTTAACTACTGTTTATATGAATGTATATGTGTATGTATAGATATAACGTATATGTCTAATATTATATCGGATATTTATTAGTATATTCATTTCTTTTATATAGATATAAGTTATTGTGCACTGCGTCATATCAAGATTAACTTTATTTTCCTATATGTACCTACTGGTTGCCTGGGAGAAATTACTGTATAGTAATAAGGCCGCCTTTGTGGACATTTTGTATTGTACCTACACAATAAAGAATATTTCATTTCATTCATTTAAACTTAGTAAGAGGTAGTGCCACACAACATTACCTCTCGCTTACACAATATCGTCCTAAAGTGTGCTGTCGCATTTCGTACAATGTTTAAATAGAACCCGTGGAGGATCGAGGAGGAAAGAGGGCAACGTATCTGCACCTCTGGGGATCTCTACGGGCGTCTATAGTCATGAAAGTGGCTCCAGCTGCTCCTTTGCCCCCCTATACCATAAAAAAAACTCTGTTGGTTGTGATAACGTATAATGTTAATATTGCACTCTGCGTACTTTCTGATAGATGTATTGACTGTGACAACAGTAATTTGTTTGAGTTTGTTAAACTTTATAGTGTTAATTCGATTATGAGCTGACGTAAATATCGTCACACAGAAGTCGTGATCGACAACTCGTGGTAGGGGTCGAAGTCTATTCGAAAATGCGAGAAAAGAAAATTTGGATCTCGTTGTTGTATATCTGAAAAAGTGTTTGTATTCTATAAAGTATTTAACATTTATTTATGGTATTGGGGGGCAAACGAGCAGTCGAAACCATTTTCATTAATACCGACGCCCACAGACGTCTAGATAGAGTTGACACCGTGCAGTGAGTGAGACGAGAGATATTTTTATTATACCTCCGTTGTGGTACCTGCTATCAATAATGATATAAAAGTGGTCCCTAGCCAAGAAAAGGTTGGGCACCACTGGTTTATACGGATGAGCTACTCTTCTTACTCCTCCCACCTCCATGGGCTAGCATAAATGGCTGTGCTGGTGCGATTTGTTGCATTTTGTGAAAATCTGTATAACATAATCGAGAAATATAACGCCATTTCTCGATTTAAATATAATATCATGTGGATGTATTTTTGCGTATAAGGGAAATAAAAGTAATTTCGCTCATATAATATTAAAGAAATCTTTAAGAATATCTATCGAAGATTTAGTGCTAAGTGAATTACATAAAATACAAATATCGAAAATCCAGAATGTGCCACAAATTTAATTCCTATTAACATAAATAAATGGAATAATATAACAAAAATTTTATTCTATCCTCCCATATTATTATTTTCTATTGATATTTAGTAAATAATTTGGAAAAGTTTTAAAATTTCTCGCGACCTTAATATAAGACTAGGTTAACCTATTTATATTACTTGATTCATGGTTCCATGGTAACCACCTTCTAACGTATACGTCATTTTGTATGAAATAGTGACGTTGAAAAGTTGTATAACATTACACAATCATTGGCAATTGAGCGGTGCTAATTGAAATATTGACCGTCATAAATTTCAGCCACAATTTTGTTTGGACTTGTCAAACATTGTTTGTGAAAATTCAATTAGATTGTGACGCGAGGTGTGACGGTGTGGGTGGTAATTGTGGCCGAGAACACGTGTAACGGTTATTTATGTCAACGTTTTCGTAATGTCAAGGTATTTTGAAAAATGGAAAATGGATATCTTTTTTAGACCAAGGAATTTACATAAGCTGGCATTGACAAAATATCACAGAAACATTTTGAATGAAAACGATAAAAAATGGTTCTTGCGACCAAAATATGTTTATCGACGTTAACATTTTTATCAACAGAATAACTACGTCATACTACGTCATTTAGCGAATCGTGACATATATTGTAGGTCAATTATAGGTCTTACAATTAAATTAGAATATGACGTAAAGAATACTTGGTATAAACGAGAACAAGTGGTAACGGTGATTCATGTCATTATATTTTTATGTCATGTTAATTTTGAAAAATTTGAACTAAAACAATTATTTGATTGTGAGTAATGAAACCACTCACATATACTATCTGTTTATAACATTGTGATAATGTCTTTCTAGACGACTTTCGGATACGCCATGTCATTTTTTTTAGAAACGAGCCAATGTTAGGATTATCATTCACAAGTGTTTACACTGACATAACTGAACTCCTTATTCCCTTATTCCCATATTATTATGATGGAACGGTAGTCCGACATAACCGGAGAAATAATAATTCGCAAGATAAACATAAAGACACCTAGTTTTGCGCATGTCTATGGACGGCGGTAGTCACTAATCACCTGCTCGTTTGCCCCTATATCATAAAAAAAGTCTTCTCAGAGGCATGAGGATATAACATCGCGAAGTTCCCGACTGCAGACTTTTACAGATTTTCTGGTTAAATTAGAGCATGACCATATGCATTAGAGCATATGCGATGAGGAAGTCAAATAATATCGTACAATGGACGTAAGGTCCTTTTGTATGAAATTTAAAACTAATTTAACATTACACAATCATTCAAATACTTTACGTTATTAATTGAAAATGCAGCAATAAATAAATATGTGTCACAAATTTTAAATAATTGTGACATTTTAATTAAATTGCGGCATGAATTGTGACGCTGTGATTATAAATCGTGATTAAGAACAAGCGATAAAGGTACAATTAATTTATAATTTGAAGTTATATTGAGTTAAAACTGATATAACTCTTAGTCATAGTCATAATATATCACAGTATAATTTCGTATAAAGTTGTGACGTATTTTTACATATTGTTACACAATAGTTGGAAACTGCCAAAATTTCAGTCACTAACTATGTTACGACTTGTCAAACAATAATTGTGATAATTCAATTAGATGACGCTGAATTAGGTGACGTTACCAGCGTGATTCGTTATCGTGAACAAATAGTAACGGTTGTTTAATGTCGATTTTTCGTTTTGCGATTTTAAAACTCAAGGAATTTATTTACATAAAAGTATGTCAATTGTTGGCTCTAATCTTCTTATGCAGCGTCATCTATCATTTCATATTTAAATATTGTGACGTAGAAACTTGTGTAACATTACACAATCAATTGCAATTGGGCGGTGCTAATAGAATATACCACCTTAAGTAAATTTGAACTATAAATTCTGTTTGGTCTTGTCAAACACTTACAGTGACAATTCAATTAGATTGTGACGTAAATTGTGACGCTCTTAATTGTAGTCCAGAACCAATTGTAACGGTCATTTATGTCAACTTTTTAAACAGGTAATGCGAGTGGAAAATTTAAGGTTGAGGTAGTGCCATGCTGCATCGTAGCTGATGACCCAGACGAGGGTACTCCTCGTCTAGATCATCTGGATCTAGGTAATGTCACTCATACGACACTATAAATAGATTGCTGTTCTAATGTGTTTTGTGTGGAGTATGAGTTTTTGGGAGCCCATAGCGGGGGGGAGGGGGAAGGAGGACAACTCATTTGTATAACCTCTATTCGGGTGTCTACGTCCATCGTAGTCATGAACTTACAATAATGAACTCTCAATGTCGTTTTGTCCAACGTGAAAACCATAATTCTGTAGATCCAATAATCTCCTGATGATGACAAACGAGCAGTTGAAGTCATTTACATGACTACCATCGCCCACAGAGGCTATATAGATGCGTTGCCAGTCATCACCCTTCTATATGAGATTCTTACACCCCGCACGAAACGCGACAGCACAGCTGTCACTTTACGGCGGTGTCGTGCACCTCCTTGGTCTTGGCTTAATTCAGCTGTATGCTTGAAGGTATGCAGCGGAGCACTACCTCTTACTAAATTTACGTCTGTTATGCCTTATTTAGGCGCCAACTTTAAGCCTGTTAGCTAAAAAGAAGGTCATTCAATATTTACTAGTAATCAAACCGACATCTGTCAACGTAGTTGCTCTGAATAAGACAAAAAAACTGTAGGAAATCATTATTAAGACGTCGAGTTATTTATTGAATATATATTCAAAGGCGTGTCTTTCACTAATATCACGTAGATACTACTATTGGTCACACGTTTCTTTGCCGTTCAGACGAATTAGACCCACATAACGTAATCGTGAGGCAACTTGCTCAAATAAAAAAGACTTTAAGTGATTCGGAAACCTTTGGAGTAAAAAAAAACAACCATTTTCATATTCATTGTCAGTCACAAAATTATCTTATTGCTTGTTTTCCCGTTATGACACAAGAGTAATGCTTCTCCTTCAAAAATATGATGAGAAAAAAAAATATCTCGACCAAGTGTTATATTTTTGGTTTGATTCGAATTTTTAAGATAAAGTGTTGTGTTTGTGTGTGTGTGTGTGTGTGTGTGTGTGTGTGTGTGCTAGATCGTGAAATCCTAGTGATTCCACTCTCTGACGTGAAGTTGTAGTTCCTTTCGGTTACTTAAAAAAAAAGGAAAGAGTAGATGAAAAATCTTATTCACTCTTTTTCACAGTCCTCTGATTAATATATAAATAGATGACGGTAATTCCATACCATTAGTTGATTGAATATTTATTACTATGCAATTAAAAAGCTATAACACTGGCAGCGTAAAAAATACCATAAAACAAAATGTTTAAATTTGGAACGATTCATATGTCGAACGTGTAAACTCGTACGTAAAACTCGTCATCGAGTTCGTGATCGAGAAAACATAGTAACCGATAGTACATATAATTAGCACGGGCTGGCGATGACGTGGGTAATTGGTGTGGTATGTGCTTGATTGATGGTTTATTGGCAACTTGGAATATAATATTAGGCGCAGTACTAAGACTTAGTGCTATATATAGTTGCACTATCGTAGTAACGAAAATAACATACTAATTAAGCATGGATATATTGTGCACTGTAATTACATATATGGGTCAGTTCATGCGCTGATTTTAAATAAAATGATAAGAAATGAAAATAATATTTAAAGATGTTGTTTTTAATTAGAATATCATTTTTGTTATAATCTTTTGTTTTAGTAGAAAAGTAGCTTTTATAGTAATAGAGAAATACAGGTATCTACATACTAGTGGCAGCGTCATGTATTTACTAAATAAATATGTGCAAAAGTAGTTGCAGTCGACTAGGACCGACACGGGAGGTACCTCTAAGCCTTCGAAAAGCTTCGACTGCTTGTTTACCCTCCTATGTAATTAATTAGTAAATCCTATCTATACATATAATAAAATCGTAATAAAGTCAAAATTGTACATTGAATATTTTTTTAAAAGAATACTTACTATATGTTGAAGCCAAAAATATAGTTTTTAGAATTTTTGTCTGTTTGTCTGTATGTATGTTCGGGCTAAACTCCAAAAGTACTGCATGGATTTACTTCAAATTTTGCACGAATATCATTAACAGGTCGGTTCAACATATAGGCTATTATTTATTATCTCGATATTTCCACTGGATCGAAACTTACGCGGATGAAACCGCGAGGCGCAGCAGTAGGTACTATATAAAAAAGTTAATTTTTTCTAGTTTAAATTATACTTCTTTGGCAAACTCTGCCAAAATTCTAAGATGGACTATACGTAGAGAAATTACAGTAGATATATAATAATTGTGGCATCATTGGCACTACACACATTCAAATTATAGTTGTCAGTACAAATAGACTTTTTTATATTAATGATTGTTAATTTACTTATTACAATGTGAAGGGTTACTAATATTGGAACACTTTACCTAAAAAAACCCAGACTGGCGCCAAAAAATTTTAAGATCTATCGCTATTTGTTTCACACATCGATGACTAGTCTAAATATTGATTTAGTGAAAAATATTGATTCTGACGTACAATTTTTTTCCAGTTTCTATTTACCCGCTAAATCCTCGGCGCCATCTTAAATCGTCGTTATGTACATTGGGCGGTTGCGCTAAATGCTGACGCTCCGGTGGAGTATGACCTGTGACGTCATAGGCGCTAAATTTATCTTAATAGGTCACACGGTAGGGGTCCATGAGGCTGCCGTATCTGATAAAAGCGTACCACCTCTTTTTAGGGTTCCGTAGCCAATATGGCAATCCTTATAGATTCGTCATGTCTGTCCGTCCGTCCGTCTGTCCGTCCGTATGTCACAGCCATTTTTTTCCGAAACTATTGGGCCGTCGTAGTTGAAACTTTGTAGGTTGATGTATTCTATGAACCGAATCCAATATTCTAATAAATTTTGAATGAAAATAAATAAATTAAGAAATAAAGAGGGGCACTCCATACATAGAACTGAATCTAAAAATTATTTTTTTTATCTAACCTGTATGTGAGGGATGTCTGTGAGTAGGTCTTTAAAAATGACATTAAGGTTGCCATAATCATTTTTCGTTACGTCTCACCAAGCGGATATTCGATTTATACTAAAAAATCGGACCCCTTTCATAATTCCCCATAAGCCATTCTATACAATGCCAAATAAACGTGCGTCGCAGGTGGCGCTTTAAACTTGACCAGAAGCTTTACAACCTTGATCAAAAGTTTGAGCAGAGCTTTTCGAAGTTCGTGCTTAGCGACCACACTCCCAAGCCACTTTTAAAGTCCATTAGCTGTATTAATTTCAGGCGGAACTTACTGGTGTCACTTGGGAGGCCAGATGGTGTAGGTATCCTCTACTCCCTCCATCAAGAGGGGGGCATCTACACTATCTGTATATTATTCGGATATTAATGGGCGTCGATAGTCAGCAAATGGCTCCGCTCGCTGTCCGCCAATTACACAAAGAAGTAGACATTAATGTACTGCCGTGATAAAGACACGTGTCTAGTAGAAAAACAATAGTAATGCTCTAAAATACTCCACAAATAACTGCTCTCAATCATAGCGTCAGATTCGAGCGCATACTCGAAACACACAAAGTGGTCAGAATGTTGAGCGCATAACTCAAATTGTCTTCCACTTTTTGTTCGTTACTAAATAACGTAATGCGCGTAAGGCCATTACACAGTTTAAAGCTATCGACCAGCACGAGCTAAGATATTTTATAGCAATGATGATAATGGCAGTATAAACCTATTTCTTTATAATATTAGATATTAGTTAGGTAGGTATTTTGTAAACACTATCCTAACAAATTCTGTTCCTGGGTCTTTCACTTTATATTATTATTTTGTAAAAAATAAATAATAATAATGTAATAGATATTCGCCATTATTGTAATGCACGACCAGAGAAATGATTTAGTATTTTTAGTATTATCAGTACTTTACAGCACAAATGTTTGCAAATCAAAGCCTTGCATTAATGCTGGTATTCCTATATTATTTGATTCATTTTAATGTTTGGATTTATTAGATTGAATATTAATAACTAGAACAAAATTAAAAACTAGGACAAACTAAAACAAAAAAGAAGACTTGATTTCGTTAAACATATTTTTTTTTTATTTCTCGCTTAATTAAAAAAAATGGTAGTTACATTCAGACAAAATCAAACGCTAATATAAATTTGAATACCTGCATAAACTATTATAGTCTATTGATTATCTTATGCTTTAATAAGCATTGCATTACTAAATATATATCTTATCTCTCTCTGCAGCACAAGGTTTATCTGTCTTGCTTGATGCGAGCTATTTATATTAGGTCGAAGATGACTTGCTCTTATTGTCGGACAGACAGACGTTTTACCGAGCCATTCCCAAATTATATTTGACGACATTCATTACGGAACACCCGGGGTAATGGGGGTTTTCCAATTTATTACTTAATACAGGGCAGATTAAAAAAAGATCTCCAAGCAACACCGAAAATATAGAACAATAATAATGTCGTCCTAGCCAGATTTCGGCTACGGCGACCGTCTGTATAGACGAGTCATCTGCGCAGGACATAATATTATACGCACAAGTGCACAAGTGCACTCTACTCCCTTATTCTCATATACCATAGGGACGGCAGTCCGACACGACTGGAGAGAAATCAGACGCAGCACCGATGCGACGGCTTAACGTGCTCTCCGAGGCATGGGAGTGTAACACCGCCAACTTCTTGTCTCTGGACTGTGATGACTCTGAAATCCCAATTACTAATTACTAGGGAACTCGCGACTGTGGTTGAACATGCTTACCACTAAACCACAAGGTAGCATAGGGACAATAGGTCAGGAGGAAAGAACTATGCCTCTTCCCGCATTTGAGTTTTCCACTCTCTCCTGTAGGAGCTCGGGTGGCGCTTTACACGAGGAAATGTAGCACTTCCCCCCCTTGTGTCACAATGTAGGTACTATTATTGCGTGGGAGGCAAATTAACAGGAGATTCATCGTATCGATAGTGATTATTATCGACTACGGCTCTATAGTTCTCCGTCTAATTGGGTGTCAAGTCAATCCCCCGTTGGGCATTCTCGACTTATAAGTTTCTTAAGGGAAGCAAACCAATACACAACTATTTTATTTTATTTATTTTCTCCTTACATTAAACTATATATCCTTATGTAATCACATAGCTTATACAGCATTCTTATAAATATTGACTTTACTTATACTCGATTAGTAGAACTGATCTGGGGTTAAGTCCACACTCGACGCAAGTGTCATCACTTACAAAATCAATAAACAGTTACGGCGCTCAAACTGTAAGCCGTATCAAAATAATACCCCCAAATCTGTGTACAATGGAATGTATGTCTGTTAATCCGCGCTCGGCGTACGGTCATTAATCTTACACTTACAAAATCCGGCCAAGTGCGAGCTGGGTCCGAACATGAAGGGTTCTGTATTAACGTCAATAGCTAAGTTAAAACAATTTTTATGTTCCAGTCTAAAATTGTTTTAAAAACTATGCAACTATGCAACTTACTCATTACTATTAAAACGACTAAAATAGTTTAGTTAATATTATACAGACATTTTAAGGTCCTATAAATAATTGCTAGTTGACATATTCGACTTAGAACAATATAAATACACCAGAAACAAACAGTGTTGAAATTAAATTGATAGAAGATGTCAATACAAGAATTTTTAAATTGAAATAAATAAATTATGTGTTGTGTGTCAATTCATCTTTTTGTGTAGTAGTATTCGTCCTTTTTTGATTCTTAATTTCATATATATACTCTGAGAGACAGTACATCCATAGAAACTTCAAAATAAATCTATGAACTTCGTAAGGAACCCTAAACATAGTTGTCACATGTTTGATAGCGCGTGGACTATAAGCCGATCTCAATACTTCACAATTGTACGTAACACAAAAGTCGACGGTTTCGTCTGCTATATGCTGGCCCCTCGTCTGCTGCTATCATCATCACTCCGATCGAGACTCCTCTAGATGGGCACTTTATAAAAAGGTGGCTTGATAACAACAAATCACGTGACGACCATACACACACGCCAGCTGTCACGGGTTCCAATTTCGCCCAAATTGCGGATGTTTTATTCATACTTATTACATATTAAACTCACTTAATAATAAATCTTAATTATATATTTTCACCGTATTAATAAAATTATAACTCCATAAATAATAAGCACTTGACTCAAGAGAAATAACTATTTTTAATTTAGATTATATGCCACTTTACATTGAATAATAATTTGCATGTCACTGTAATTAGCAATATTTTTGGAAGAAGGCCCTATGAATGAACCTAATTTTCTCCGTCCTTTGTATAGGGTTATTAGGATACCCCGAAGCAAATGTAGCACGATTACTGATCGGCATACACTTATCATCAGGTGCCCAGATTTCTAGTCAGTCTTTCCGAACTGCTGAGTTCTGATTTATTACCTCTACGTCATCTGAGTTCAGGATTACTACATAAAATTATTTTTTAAGGTAAGAAGGGCAATAATTCCTTGATGGTAATTATTTAATTGCTGATGTGGACTAGCGCTGTAATTGAGCTGTGGGTTTTTCCTGATTATGACGTTCTTAGGGTACAGTGCAGCTAATGACAGTCACCTCGATATTTATCAAATAAAATTATCCAAAAGTAAATTATAAATCATTTTTTGATTATTGTTATCTCAAATGAATGAAAATTTACTCATTTCCTGAACCACTGCGGATGTTTTGAGAGATGAAAAAGACACACCCATCATTATGTAGTCAGCACTGCAAGTTACTTAACTTATTCGGTTATAAACACGAGGCATAGAGAAAATATAATGTTTCGCCTTTTCTCCAAGTAAAGAAAAGATTTTCCTATAATATTTATAGCATTATTATCATAAATAAATCGAAACAAATAGAAGATACATTCCTAACATTGAGTTATTATTACTACGTATAGAGAAGCTATACCAAGCCAAAAATGTGTCGATGACATTCAGATGACAATGAGATGACATTCTATAGATTAACATCGCAGAAGTGACTCAGTACCTTTTGTACCTACAAAACTACAATTACTGTTGAGTATATTTAAATTATAGCTAAGTGTATAAATAATATTCTGTCAAGCTTTATTTTTTTTTCGCATTTAAAATTAAATTAAAAAAGTAAGTATTAAAAAAATACTTTATGTCGTAGGTATATTATTATTTGCTTTTTGGTCTCGCCTTTAAAGTTGCATCGCCAATCTAACGGTAGTATACATAATTTAAGGTCGTAGGTATATTTAAAAAATATATGACGTGTATCAAGTGTAATATTGTTTACACAAAAACAACAAAATAAAAAAGTATACATATGGGGTAAAGAAAATATATCTTAAAATT
>LUGF01027203.1:48798-59462 GCA_001625245.1 Calycopis cecrops | reverse complement strand
TCGATATAAGCTGTGGGATGTTTTGACGTATATGCTAATGAGAGATATAACGATTAGTACAAATAAAATACTACACTAATTACCGTTGAGGGGATATAAACAATTTGGACAGTAAATTACAGAATACCTGTCGACGAGTACGTGTCGCAGCCATGGACGATTGTGATTTGATTTTTCAAATCAATTTTGAAGCTACATATTATTTCAATAATTACCAGGATGCATATGCGATCACCTACCATCCGCATCTATCTCATCCGCACTACTTCTACATCTAACTCTCTGCCTTTGTAACTTTGTACGCAACAAATTTGTAAAGATTTAGTTTTTAAATATTAATAGTAGAGCTCAGCTTATGGAAATTACCCCATGTACCTACCAAAAGGAAAAATCTTATGATTATTAAATTTACTTATTATTACATACACACATTTACTGCCTATTATATTCCCACATAAAAATTTTACATTGGCAATTTCACCATTATTAAATTAATGTAATTAATTATAGCTATTATGATTATCAATTATTATGCAGAGCGTAATTAATATCGACGTAATTAATTATACATTACAAACGTCTGAACCGGATGTAGAGCGGGGACCTTGACAAAAGCCATTGGCATTGTGTCAATGGAGCTTGTTCATCTACATCAATCTGAACTAGATATAATTATCGATACAAGCGTTCCGCCCCGGATTTGTATGCTAAGTATCCGTGTTATTACTTTAGATTACCTCGTGGTCGAGTCGTAAGCATGTTTGTCATGGTCCTGAATTCGAGTCCCAGGTCGGACCAAAAAATTTTATTGCGATTTTATTGATTTTATTATCAGTCCGGAGTCAGGAAGTTGAGGGTTACACCCCTATGCCTATGAGCCACCCGTCCTATTCCTAATCTTGTTTCGGACATTTCGGGTTTTTTTTATAGTATAAAGAGGCTAAAGAGCAATCGAAGCCATTTTCATGACTACCGACACCCACAGACATCCGCATAGAGGTTATATGCATTAGTATCGAAGACCAAGCATCATATATCGGAATTCAGGCTTTGACGTAACAGATCAAGCCCCTCCAACTGACAGCAGCAGAAATACACAATCAACGGGATCGCATTAATGGATTTACGTACATCAGTTATTGATGCATCAATCACCACTCGGATGGCCCACTTAATTGATAGATACATGTCCGTCTTAATGCCCTGCCGACTTTTTGTTCCACCGCTTCCATAGTAGTTGTGTTGGGTAACAAAACATGTGTATAAAAAATGTAGAGTATGCAGAGTATATCAGTGTTAATAGTTTTTGTAATCGTAATAGATATAATTTTAAATGCGTATAATGATCGCAGCACACTTACCAACTCGAAAAGGGATCGTAAACGCCTCGCCTAGAAAAGCGAAGACGATACGATTACGCTACGTTTCCCATTAGTGTGCGCTGCAGTATGGAGTTTCATAGAAAGAATACTGACCGGCTTGAGGTGATACGGTTACGATCCGTTTCGGAGTTGATAAGTGCGCTACGACCATTAGTCTACCATATGCATTTAAAACTGTTTAAGACCATTGGTTTATTACAGTAAAATTAGGCCGGCACGACCAGGCTCGTAAGACCAGGAAGTGTCTAAACTTACACGAAACAAAAGTAGCAGTAGTGCTGTCGCGTTTCGTGCGGTGTGCAAGTTGCCGGTGGACCATGAAAGTGAGACGAGGAAGGAGGGCAACGCATCAACATAAACTCTATGCCCAGGTCTATAGGCGTGGATAGTTATGAAAATGGATCAGACTGCTCGTGTGCCTCCTATTACTGTAAAAAAGTACTTTTCGGTAGTATGACACCGTCATAAAATGATTTTTAGAGTGGAAAGTGGGAAAGAGGACCACATATCTGCGTTACAGATGTGCGTATGTTTATATGCGTTGATAATCACCAAAAGGCTCCGAATGCTCGTTTATTATAAGAAAAAAAAATATCTTTTACCCAATACTACTTATAAGAAACCCTTATAAGAAAAAAAAATATTCCTTGCCTATAATTATAATTGCAAGCAGCTTGTGGCCGTGAGCTTTCGCACTCTGGGGTAGGCCGATGTCGAGCCGAAGACGACTTCGAGCTGTTGATAAAGATAATTCTAGCTGCAACTATCTAATTAATATATAATAGTAATAATAAGTAAAAGTACATGATTTTACATAATGTTCTGAGTCCGACACACCTTCCCGGCTCACCCAAGGCCCATTTTTTTTAATTTAAGATGGCAAACTAGCAGTCGGAATCATTGTCATAACTACCGACGCCCATAGACGCATAGACCGCATATAGTATATACAGATGCGTTACCGTTCTTCCTCTGCCCACCTCCATGGACCACCGTATCACACGTACATACGTATCGTACACGATACAATACGATATGTACGTTCTGCGTCTCGCTTATAAGCAAGAGGTACCTCCCCGTCGTGGCGGCCCAATTCAGCTATATGCATACAGCGTGACACTACCGTACGTACGTAACTTTCATTGCAATCATAACCCTCTATCTAAAGCAGCTGCAGTAAGAAATATAACAAAAAAACTCGCTATAGAAAATAATGAATCGATTGAATATCGATAAAAGCGATAATAGCCAACATATTCCCGAGTATATACACCTATTTATAGCGCCGGCCTTGTGGCAGAACCATTCTCTAAATAACAACAGCCATAGTGTAACAAGTGATTAATAGGGCGGCAAGACATACACTCATACATATTTATGATTGTCGTCATACATAATCTTACATGTCCATACAATTTTCATCACATGACTTGTACTACAGTATATTTTATGTACTACTCTTCTTATGTTGTGATGAAAAAGAAGCGGCATGCGATGGTAAATGGCATAGAGACGACAAAAGCGCAATCAATTTTGACTCGACTAGATGCTATGCACCAGTTATTGATTGTTATTTTTAAGAGATATTGATTATGTTAATGTATGTGATGTCGAGAATTTCTTGAGGCATCTTCAGACTAATCACTACAATACAACAAATAGATACAGTATTATTTCAAATATTTTTAAAGTGCAGTTCATTTGTAGTTTATTTTCTGAAATGAAAATTTTTAACGTTAAAAAAATAACCTAATTAATTAATTTTATTTCGTATTTAATCAAATTAAGGATTATTTAAAAGACACTCATTAAAACTACAATAAAAATTGTTGAATTGTATCAAACCGAATATATTATGAATGAAAGCTTAGAGCACACAACGGCCATTAACAATTAATGATTATGTGGATGCGTTGCTCTCTACACTCTCTACTACACCTTGAAGAGGCCACTAGTTTCATACGAGCCGCACGAAACGCGATGGCTATCACTTATAAGACAGTGAGTGACACGTACTTTTCAGGTTGTCGTGGTCGATTCAGCAACAAGTGTACCTCTTAAAAATAATATATGTAGTTGCCTAGGCCACTATATTAACTATGCGATGATACCATGTACGTCTATTTAACAGTCTGACCCCGCAAATTTGTATTTATTGTAACGTGAAAACGATCTCACCGTTTAACTGCTGGTGCTGTTCTCACGAGCGCTGCGACTATAAATAACTAGGATCCAATAACGCTGACTACATTAAATCAAGCCTCCGTTTCCGGAACCATCCTTTACTGTAGCAGATAATAAAATAATAATGCAACTTTTCAAACTTTTGAAGTGGAATTTTGAATAATTGTGATTTGAATTCAGACTATTTCACTATGTTAGTCAAAATTTCCTATCGTATCTTGATATAATATAAATATCGGGGATCCAATAACATTGACTGCATTAAATCAAGCCTCCGTTTCTGGAACCATCCTTTACTGTAGCAGATAATAAAATTATAATGCAAGTTTTCAAACTTTTGAAGTGGAATTTAGAATAATTATGACTTGAATATGAATTCTTTCACTATATCAATCCAGATTTCCTATTATATCATAATATGCTATAAATAACGGGCTCCAACATAATGGTATAGTACATTAAATCAAGCCTCCATTTCCGGAACCATCCTATCCTTTACTGTAGCTGATAATAAAATAATAATGCAACTTTTCAAAATTTTGAAGTGTAATTTAAAAAAAAAAATTGATTTGAATTCAGATTATTTCACTATGTGAATCAAGATTTCCTATCGTATCTTGATATACTATAAATAACTGAGGTCCAATAACATTGACTACATTAAATCAAGCCTCCGTTTCCGGAACCATCCTTTACTGTAACAGATAATAAAATTATAATTCAAGTTTTCAAATTTTTGAAGTGGAATTTTGAATAATTCTGATTTGAATTCATATTATTTCACTATGTCAATCAAGATTTCCTACCGTATCTTGATGTACTATAAATAATTAGGATCCAATAACGTTGACTACATTAAATCAAGGTTCCGTTTCCGGAGCCGTCCTTTACTATAACAGGTAATAAAATAATAATGCAAGTCTTCAAACTTTTGAAGTGGAATTTAGAATCATTGTTATTTGAATTTCATGTCTATCATAATTTGTTTTTAAATATTATATCAATCAAGATTTCCTATAATATCTTGTTGTACTACAAATAATTAGGATCCCATAACACTGACTACAAATCAACTATAAATCAAGCCTCCGTTTCCGAAACCATCCTTTACTGTAACAGATAATAAAATTAAAATCAACTTTTTAAACTTTTAAAAATAATCTTAAGAATAATTCCTTCATCAAGTTTTTTACATCTAGTATATAATTTGAAACTTCATTCTTATGACAACAAAGGGCACATATTGTCTCCTGTTATTTAATATTACATTTATTAAACATTAATATTAACTATCATCAAATATCAGAAACCACTAACCAAGTGAAACATGTTAAGATTTACAACTTTTTAATAATTTTTTTAATATAGGGGCAAAGGCTGCCATTTTAAAGGTGTACCATATGATCTCGAGGTAACTTCCTGGTGATACCTACTCAATCCCGCTGCAATTCTTGTACTATCACTTAGGTACCATAATTATGTCTCTGACATTATCATACGGCTTATATCATTAAACATTATCATTTCACCAATTAATGGCACCTTGACCTAATAATTGTGACATAGACCAGATTCAGACGTAAGATATGTATGACTAACACACTAACCTTTAGATGACGCGTCTAGCCCCGAACTAACAGTTGGTAACAAAAGACGTGGCGCACAATACGTGTACAATAATGATACTAGCTCATACAACTTACCATTAAATTAATTAATAAATAACCTTCCAAACGCTCTGTGTACGTATATAACCATCACGATAAAAATTGTGAAAACAAATATGTGCATACCACATATTTTTTTTATGGTATGGGAGGGCAAACGAGCAGTCGGAGCCATTTTCATGACTACCAACGCCCATAGACATCCATATAGAAACTACACAGATGCGCTGCCCTCCTTACTCCTTCCACTTTTATTGGCCACCGGTTACTTACACACGGCACTAAACGCGACAACACAGCTGTCACTTCACGCCGGTCTCGTGTAAGCGAGAGGTACCTCCCCGGTCGTGCCGGCCCAATTCGGCTGCATGCAAGCATGCAGTGTGGCACTACCTCTTACTAAATATTTACATATGCATTTAAAATGAATACAGGTTAAGTTTGAATTGGATTCGGACACCGAAGGTTCCGCACCAACGGCACGAAGTGACAACAGTAAACTATTTTTTATGTTTATCTGTATTGAATTACATTAATACGTACGAGGAGCTAAAGAGATTGGCAGAGGACAGGGACATTTGGAAAATACTACACCGACTAGAGCTGTGTTCTTAAGTAAGAAGAGTATTGAATTAAATTACTTCTTGCCGAATTTCCTAATTCAAAGTCACTGGGATATTCCCGTTAGGTTTCCTCGACAGACGTAAAAAATGTAGTTCTATAAAAGCTTCCGTTATGTTTTGAGGTGCGGAACCCTAAAAAGCTTTTAATTGAGGTTTTACTAAGAGGTAGTGCCACGCTGCATGCATGCTTACATAGCATAAGTTTACGTCTGTATCCTGTGAGTGAGATGTAATCTGCTGGCCCAATTTTGCTGTGAGTTTCCAGTTATTCATTGGAGGAGTCTTCAGGGGAGCAACACGACTGCACATCGGTATCGGCAGTGACCATAGGGCTCCGACTGCTCGACCTTCCCACTAGAAACCATCAATAACGACCGTCGATCAGTAATGACTATGACGACACAGATATTAAAATATAATCACAACTAAACCGCAAGTACACTTACAGATTGAGGAGCACAGAATCATCTCCCCTCCCTCCCCTCCCTGACGAGGTCACATCTATGAGTAACTTAAGCCTTACCTTAAAAGCAATGGCATTCGCTTTTTGTGTAGCCTGATGGTACGGCGGCTTAAATGGATGCTTTTAAATGTGACCTTCGTATATATCCTTCATGAGATGTACCTTTGTAGGACGTAGTGTATGGTGCATTGCCATTGAATTAGACCGCCCCTACCGGTACCTCTGGCTCGCATATTAGGTACTGTAAAGTACTAGACTGTGTACTGTGTGTGTACGATGCTCTCTCGTTTTGTGTGTAATTCCGTGGTTAGAGGGCCTAAAAGAAAGACACATCTGCATGACAAACATGCGCAAAATTTACCAACCAATTACTTTAATATTTTATGGTAGAGGTTGGGAAATATTTCATTAGAGCTGAATTGGGAACGACTGGAAGATACCTCCCGCTCACATCAGCTATGCTGTTTCGAGTGACCCGCTGAAGGAAAGTAGGGAAGACGGTCAACACCTCCGCGTAACAATTGTGCAAATATTTATATGTATAGGAGTCGATAGTCTTCCAAATGCTCCAAATGCGTCTTTGTCCTCTGTTATAAAAAATAATGTTAACCTTACCACGGTATCAAATAATATTACCACGGTATCAAATAATATTACCACGGTATCATGTGAGTAGGTAGGTACCCTTTCGGTTGTTCACACATTAATAATTCCATCCAATCAACAATTGTTTCATATCAATTAAATCTATTTTTGCCGACTGTATATTTTTTTAATTAAATATTGCTATCATCTAATTAACATAGTGATTTACTTCTTTTCCACATTTCAGCCATCGCAAAAATCACAAAATATCACACGAAATGCCTACTAAAGTACCTACATTTCCCGTCGTTCAGCATTGCACTACAACATACAATGTCTACAATAACTATATTTAATATTCTTTACATTAAAATTGCCTGAAATCAAACAAAAAAAAAACAATTTCCAACGCATGCTCCGTACCAATTACATCCATTTCTGCCGAATGTATGAGAGATATCTCTAATCAAAGCGTATGAATCCTCCGCGCGGCGATAAAGTATCCCCGCATCATTACTTGCTGGCCTGACAACTCTAGCCCTCCGATTAAAATTAGTTGTCAGCTGACCAATATTGTGGTTTTCTTCCCTCCTTCCTTCGAATGGGCTAACGACAAAATCCCAAATCCCAAACGAAATACGACGCCATAGCTGGCACTTAGCTGCCGCGTCATATAAGCAAAAGTACCTCTTCGGTCGTTCTCGCAATCCGACAAGACACTACGTCTTACAATGTCTCTACAATAACAATATTGAATATATTAATACTGGCTAATAAAATTGCCTGAAACCAAACAAAAAACAACTACCAACGCATGCGTATCAATTACATCCATTTCTGCCGACCGTACATTATATGAGAGATATCTCCAATCAAAGCGCATGAATCCTGCGCGCGGCGATAAAGTATCCCCCCCTCATTACTCGCCGGCCTGACAACTCTAGTCCTCCGATTAAAATTAGCTGTCAGCTAATGAACATTGTGGTGTCGGCCGGTGGTTCAGAACCACCGATTGCCTTTGTAATTGTTTTTCACGCTCATTTATTGTAATTTGAATAAATCTCTCGCGTTATTT
The DNA here is from genome assembly GCA_001625245.1 of Calycopis cecrops. Lineage (NCBI taxonomy): Eukaryota > Metazoa > Arthropoda > Insecta > Lepidoptera > Lycaenidae > Calycopis > Calycopis cecrops. The sequence goes on along the minus strand of LUGF01027203.1, from coordinate 51,483 downwards.
ATTTGTACGGTCAGCAGTTTATGTGCCGATGTACACAATGGGAATGGGATTGTTATGACGACGCTACAAATGCGTGAGCGAGAGATGTGGAAATATTTGAACATTGATAAAAAGTTTGCTAGGATTATAATATGCTTATATGATCTGTGGAATAGTGTTGCTCTATACATTTTATGGTATAGTAATAAGTCAAGTTTTAGGTATTATTTCCCAAATAAATAATATACAATCCTGTACATTGTAAGTACATTTGTTTGCTAAGATGATAAAGTGGTATAGAGCGGTTTGATATAATTTTTTGGTGTTTATTATAGAAACCTCCGAGTCAAATCTTGGTTATATTTGCCATGTAAATCACTTAGACGAATCCCATTGCGGTTTTCTATAACCGGGATAAAAAAGCGAATGACGTCACGGTCAACCGCTAGTTAATTGCGTGGACGCTGACAGTTTTATCAACATCAGTAATGAACGGACACCCGAGCAGCGCCGGGGTCAAGCTATTAGCGGGCAATTAACTTTGACAACTATGTTCGAGTTTGGACCAGTTTCACCATTTCCGATCAGACACGCCCATGTTTGTTCACTTTGGACTAATCGAGACGGGTGGAGCTGGGTGGAGCTCTATTGTTTGTGTGCGTAGGTGATGATGAAAGAAGTCTGCTAGTCGTTCTTTACCTCTCCTCTCCAGTGACGATGATGAAAATAAGGCCTGGTCTATGGAGGTGGGAGGAGAAAGGGCAGCGCATCTGTATAGCCTCTATGCGGATGTCTATGGGCGTCGGTAGTCATTTACCCCCTATATAGTAAAAAAGTGTGGCGCACCGGGACTTTTATGGTCAACTTTATAAAAAATTTACATGCCGCTTTTCACGAGAAAGTGTCAACACCAAAACAGGTTCTCTCATGATCTGTTCTCTCTACCTACCCCGATAGGGAACTGGTGTGAAGTTGGCGAGATCCCTATCGGGGTAGAAAGAGAGAGCAGATATCATGAGATGATCTATAACAAAATATGATGAGTCGGATGTCAAATATTTGGATGACAAAGGAATCATCTCATTAAGTACCCGCGCCACGCTCTGCTCTGTCGTGTCGCAACAATTAGTGTGCAAATGCAGTACTAATGAGTCGCCATTGTGTCCTGTCACTGACCTGCACTTGTGCTCGCACAGGACTCGAGTTATAGTCTCCTTCGAGATCCTCTCATGATAAGAGCTATATCCTATATATAAAACTAGCAGTGCCCCGCGGTTTCACCCGCGATTAATTTCTAAGAAACCCATATAAATTCAACACCCTATTTCACCCCCTTAAGAGTTGAATTTCTAAAAATCCTTTCTTAGCGGATGCCTACGTCGTAACATCTACCTGGATGCCAAATTTCAGCTGGATCCGTCCAGTGGTTTGGGCTGTGCGTTGATAGATGGCTATGTCACGTTTGAATTTTATATATATAGATATAGATAGATTCTCGTATCTCAATGTTAGTCACCATACGCTAACGAAACATCTAGACCGGTTCTCATCAAATTTTGTGAGCATATTGGGTAGGTCCCGACATGCGCCGTCTTCTACATGGCAATAGCGTTTGACAAAATCGGGCACAAACCAACTATACCATCCAGAGAGCCAGACAGATTAGTACTTTTAATAAAGAATAGCTGCGCCCCGCGGCTTCACTCGCGTAAATTTAGATCCCGTGGAAAACATCCCATTGAATCCCACGATAAGATTTTTAAGGGATTGGATTTGGACTCATATCCTATGTGTTAATCCAAGTTACTCTCTATGCGTGTACAAAATGTGATTGAAATCGGCTCACCAGTTTTTGTGTGAAGGAGTAACAAACAAACAAAGATACAAACTTTCGCATTTATAATATTAGTAGGCATACATATCTAACCGGCACTTCAGATACCGCGTAGAGAGCACCTCCTTGCGCCCTCTTAAAACCGGAGTCCCTCAGGGCTCTGTATTATCCCCAACACTATATAACCTATACACGAGCGATCTAAAATTAACAAAACGCAATATTGATAGCAATATAAAAATAATTACCTCCCACGTCTGAGACACATCAAGCCCAATTCAACCACAATGCAGCAACACCATTATGTTGGGAACACACATAACACATTTACGTAGCATTATGTTGGGAACACACATAACGTATTTACGTAGCATTATGTTGGGAACGCGTACATTTATTACGCTCGGTGTGATATGAGAAGATTACTGCCCCGGGGCGACGTTTACGGCTTGCCGCTGCCCGACTGTTAGCCCGTAACCACCTCCTTATACACTCGGCTCGGGACAGACTATAATGTATACAAACAGACATCATTTAAAATGAATTTGCAGAGTGAACTTTTAGCTAAAAACATATTTTCAGTGAACAAGAAAGTTTGGATTTTAAGAGTCTTTATACATAAGTACATAATATATGTCGACAATGCACAATATATAATTGACAACAGTCAGAGAATAGATAAGATTGTTTAAGAGAGGAATTTTGAAATTGCACTAAAGAATTTTACAATTCCTATAGATATGAATTAAATTAGCAATAATCGAAAAATATTTCTTACTAGCTTCCGCCCGCGACTCCGTCCGCGCGGATGTCGGTCTTCGCGTGGATAGATTTATTTATTTTTTTTTCTACGTATTTTTCCAGAATAAAAA
>LUGF01027202.1:21180-36428 GCA_001625245.1 Calycopis cecrops | reverse complement strand
ATACCATTGTGAGATAAATAAACGTTATTATTATTATTATTATTATTATTATTATTATTTAATAATTATTATATTATACTAACTCTTATCCGCTGCTTCGCTCGCGTCCATCGTTTTATTTTTCAAATAAAGTATCCTATGTCCATTGTCATACCTCTAAGAATGTGTACAAAGTTTCACGGTGATCGGTTGAATCATAGATTGAGATCACGTAGCTTTTTTTTTCTTTTTTTTACGATATAGGAGGGCAAACGAGCAGCCGGAGACATTTTCATGACTACCGACGCCCACAAACTATACAGATACAGATGCGCTGCCCTCCTTTCTCCTCCCACCTCCATGGACCAGTAGTAGGGTAGTGAGAACAATTCTAAATCTACGGGTTGAACAGTTTTAGAAAGTGTAACATTATTAGGGATAAGGTAGCGTTGTGACCAGGTTACAAAATAGTTATTTTTTCATCATCACGGACGTGCCGTCGCCGAATTGCTCCGACAGTTCGTTTGCCCCTTGGATTGTAAAACACGCCGTTCCTGCGGTTACACGGTTTATTTAAGTTACCGCTTCATAACAACGCACAGCGCGTAGCTCGTTCCCATGAGAATTACTTCACCATTTCTTTACTACGTCGACTGATTCTACGTCATCAAGAGCCCGTGCTAGCTTTGTTTTCACGCGGGGGAATGCGGCATCACGTTGCCGTTTGGCGCGGTGACCAGTTTGTCAACTGTTGATCAGAGAGTCTAAAGCGACCGACACCGTTTTCGCAGATGGGTTGCGAACTTGAAATGGCGAATTTGCGGGAAATTATGATTTCAAATGCGTGACAAGGGTTAAAATAGCGGGACCCACTAGTGATGGGCGAAATTAGTGGTGGGAAAAGCGTGAATGAGGTTTTTTTTACGTTAGTAGACTACAACATACAATACCGCTCACAGTCTGGTGCATGCGGTTCGTGCGTGATGCATCGATTGTTATTCGATTACTCGTGATATAGCGTAAATAAAAAATAAAAAAAATTTTTAGTCCGGCGTGAATCAAAGATTGTAATGAGTAAAATAATGACAGAAGATTTTAAATTAGGTACTTTCTAAATGACTATTTTTCGCGTGATTTTTGCGTGGCCTAGGTATCATTAGCCCGATGGGCTATAGGTGGTGGTCGGAACGCGGGATATAAACGTCCCGCGCAAACCCTAAGACGGGACGTATTGATAAGACTCTCAGAAGCGGTTGGCAACTAGTTGGCACTTAGCACGACAGACGATCCCATGAAATTTGGGACAGTGCAATGGTGTAAGAATCTAATACAGCCCATATGATAAGGCCTATCCTCGCTCCCGTCCCGTGCGCAACAGCGCCTCCTCCGAGTCCTCTTTAGTCCGTTTCACTGTGTACGTCGTTTTCGGCGTAGAGGTTGGTACTATGAAAATAGGTTACCATTGGGTGACTGAGCCCCGCCGCCATGACAACGCCTAATCCATGATGATAATCAAATTCACCAAAACCTTATTTGATAACAGGTGGAGAGATAAAAATACCCCCATTTTACTGGTATGGGCGCCACTCCAAAAATGGATCCCACCTCTCCCGGAATTCCGGGAGAGGTGGTAACCCTAGTTGTACTGGGTGCACAAAATAAAGCTGATGACGATGAGTGAGGTCACGTATGGAAACATGCGTCATTACCCTGGCGCATTTCTAAATTAAGTTGTATGTTGTGGAGCTGTTCTAATATGGATTCCACTTCCTAACATCTCGAAGGGCCTTCAATTAGAAGTTTATGGCGTCACTGATGAGTAGCGTCAGCAAAAATATTGGTGTTTTTGCGATAAAAAAAACAATTTTCAAAATAGGTACATGTAGGCATTCAATTAATTTGCTAACAGCAAGTTTTTATACATATCTTTATTTCTATGGTACAATTTTTATACTTATTTATTATCATATCATCAAGGTGGAGATCAAGGGAAATAATGTTCTTGGCGACGTTGACGACTCAACGTAGTCAATTTCCATCAAAAAAAATCTTTAACTACATCCAGTAGGTTAAAAGACAAAAATAAGTCCCGATCCGCGGGAGCCACCTGCCACAGAACAGTGCTCACAGGTGGACAAAAGTGGTTGTTGGGTACTTTAACCAAAATTGGTTATAATATACCCTATATTGGAATATAACGGGGGCAAAAAATAGCTATTATTCTGCCATTGGCACAAATATACTTTACGCCTAACATATACTTATACCAATAATTATATCTGTAATCAAATTTTACTAGAGGGGATCGTATCCAATGGGCAATGAGTAAATTAACCAAAAAGCAGAGATGAATAACGATTAGGTAAATTTGTTTAGTCAGTTTAATTTTATTTACAAATCGAGCGACAGACAATCATTGCAAAAATAGATGAACCAACAACAAGAACGTGCCTTCTACCAAGTTTACCAACAGTCACTGATATAGGTTGAGGCGTTTGTGTTACGAGTCACGCAGAACACACAATTTCGGTCAAATTGTATTATGCACACGTATTATAGGTATTTTGGAATATGTATCTTGAAACTAGTGCATGCACATTACATAAATTGAAACTAGATTATGCATATGTTGCAGTGAGCCTAAGCGAACTAAGAAAAATATTCATTTGGTACTTATACATATGCGGAGAAAGGGGATATGGGGAGATGGCCCTTTCGAGGGTCATCTACATAGTCACAACCTCTAAACTTCCCTCTTTTAATTCAAATAGATATCATAAATTATGAATTATTAAATAATCGATTTTAATTTTTGGAATAAAATCTAAATGCGGCATAAATTACAATATATTACGATTGTGTCATACCAAATAAATATTTATTTAATTTAAATTAGATGTAATTTGCTGACGGTACGGATGCACGAGTTGCTTTGTTGAATTGTCACACAGTAGCGCTGGCCGCTATAATGTTACGTTAACAGCTCCTACTGTGAAGCAAAGATTAATAGATTAAGATATTATTTACAAAGTCTACGTATATAAAAGTATGGTGAGCAAAATAATTATTTAGCAATAAAAAATATTTTCGTCCCATATATTAAAAAGTATTTAAAGTTGGTTGATAGTGTCAAGTGCGTTATAGAAATCGAGTAATATTGGCCCGAGAAAAGAATTAACCTAGAAAAGAAATTAAAAGAAATCTTTTTTGGGGCGCGTGGTGCAGTTTAGATATTATGTATGCGTGGTGTAGTTTAGGTAAAAAATATAAGTGTAGATATTAGTTATCAGTTATTTGTGCTATGAATTTATGAAAAAAAAACATTACTTTTTTATTTATTTATAAAAGAAACAGACAGTCTTAAACAAAACAACTTAGATTAAATTTTAAAGTAATACATTAATCAGCAAAGTTTCCACTATACTTTGAACTATTTTCTTTATTTCAGGGAACTATGGTACTAATACTTCTGCGATTTGACTCGAATGGAAATTGTGACTACCGACGCCCACAAACATCCGTTTAACGCCAGACCTGTCGCGTGATGTGATGCAGGCCGCTGTTTTCGATCCTACAGGCTCCATCTCTCAAAATTTTGCAAGTCCGACATTGCGATAGATCTACATAAGAACACCGGAATAGCAAACAATCAAATCTAACAGCGCACTCGTTACTTATTTTAGGCGTCTGATTGCTTCATGTCAGTTCTCGAGCACGCTCAAGCGCTCTCGAGATATTGAGAGTAATTAGTGCCTCTAAATAATCATTATTGGAAGCGTTGCAGCAACGCATCTGCAGCTGGCGTATCTCTGACGCCATATCTCGGGAAAATTAGGAACTCTATAGATAAATAAGAGATATAAAGATAGATATCTCTCTAGATATAAACAGGACAGATGAACTCATATTTTCACATTCCAGACAACCAACTTAATCATATCAATCAACATTAATCAGATACCCAACTGAATGCAATAACAAGTCTATACCCAGCTTGTTAATAGGTATCTCTGTCTAGCGAAATATCTCATCGTTTTAATGAAAAAATGATAATTACATATATACATTTTAAAAATAATGGGTCCATAAATTATAATAAAATATTTTTTTATTTAGTGTGCTCAAACAAAAAAATAGCTATACCTACTATTTTATTTTAAATAATACGAACAAGTTTTAATGAATACGATAAACAAAACATCTTTAGAACGTTTAAAGCTTCATCCAGCGACATCTAGCGAAGAGATAAGGCAACATTATGTTATATAAACTGATGACTAATTTCGCTGTCGCGTTCAACAGTCAGGATGGCCGAGCGGTCTAAGGCGCCAGACTCAAGGTTACGCCTTGCCTGTACAACAGGTATGAGTTGTTCTGGTCCTCTCTGAGGGCGTGGGTTCGAATCCCACTTCTGACAAACTTTTTTTTCTTTGTTCACATTTTTAAAATTTCTATGTTATAACTAAATTACTATTTGAAATTATTTTATTTAAATTCGGGATTATATTTATTTTGTTTAATTAATTTTTAACGTCAGCAACTTGAACGATTCCGCTTATTAAATAAAATCAGCTTTTTCGAGCTTTTAAACTTGAAAACTTTATCCAGTTAGAATTATGTCGGAACAATGAATTTGTATTACGAGTAAATTCGTAAAAATGTTGTTTATCGATTTCAGTTAAGAATATTCTCTTGGTTCTGAGCGGGATTATCAGCAGTCTGGTTTTGAACATTTTTTTATATTCTGATGGATCATGGAAAGTTATTTTCTCTCAATGTAATTGACCTTCAATTTTAACCGCGGTGTCATAATCCTCGGTAGTATAGTGGTAAGTATCCCCGCCTGTCACGCGGGAGACCGGGGTTCGATTCCCCGCCGGGGAGACTTTTTTAAATTTATCTAATATATAAAATGCTCGTGTCACAGTTTTCGTTGCCATACTCCTCCGAAACGGCTTGACCGATTCTCATGAAATTTTGTGAGCATATTGAGTAGGTCTGAGAATCGGCCAACATCTATTTTTCATCCCGATATTCCCACGGGATCGAAAGTTACGCGGGTGAAACCGCGGGGCTCAGCTAGTAATACCTTAAAATTATACTTACTTATGTTTTTGTATTGCGTTTTCTAATTAAAAATTACGTTGACACACAGGCTGATGGTATCTCAACCAAGTGACATTGTAACCTAATCAGTCTAATCAAAGACTACTTACTACTAGTACCTATTACTACGGTTACACGCACACGCACGCAGTCTAATACAAGTTGTAATCGGTATAGTAACTGTCACTCAGTATACCGTCGTGAAGTGATAGCTAATTCGCTACTCTGTATATTTTGAAAAGCCAATCCAATCTAAACAGGCACACGCAAAACTTCAGTGTTATACTTTTACCCTTCTTTCCTCCAATGACTCACCGAAAACTCACAAAGCACTCACTGCGGTGTTATTATGAACATGAGATACCAGCCCGTCGCGCGTCGGGTCGGCCCAAATTGGCTGCATTGTGCGTTGTTACTAGTAGTTCGTGTTGTTCCTAGTTGTCCGTGTTGTATCTAGTTGTCCGTGTTGTTGTTAGTTGTCCGTGTTGTAACTAGTCGTTCGTGTTGTAACTAGTCGTTCGTGTTGTAACTAGTTGTCCGTGTTGTTCCTAGTTGTCCGTGTTGTAACTAGTTGTCGTGTTGTTGCTAGTTGTCCGTGTTGTAACTAGTTGTTTGTGTTGTAGTGACGTGTCTGTTGTCCGCAGGTGCCGGCCAGTGTGATGGTGCGGGCGGGGGCGCTGCTGCTGGCGATCGCACTGTGCCATGCGGCCGCTCTGGACTCGGAGCTCGGCGTCGGGAAATCTATCAACATATTTATGAGGTAAATAACAATTGCTGATCATTGGTATTAGACCAGTGTCGATAATTTTTGAAACCAAAAAAAATCGTAGTAGAATGAAACCTATTAGAAAATGTTGAGAATATTACAAAAATGAAAGGAAAAATAATTACGGTCGATTCGAGTTCGGGAAGTAGGAGAGGGGGGGTTTTTAAGGGTTAAAATCGGTTTATCTCGATTTCCGGCAAAACTACAAGTCTTATGGAAAAAAGTTGAATGACAAAGTTGTAGGTAATAAGAAGATCTACAACTTTTGTATTTACATTTTTTTCTCATAACCTCAAAATTCACATGAAAAACTAAAAAAACCACATTTTTGGTTTTTTATTTTTATCTTTTACAAAAAAATTTTTTTTTTATGAAATTTGGTGAGAACGTACCTTTATATATACCAAACACACCATAATTTTTTGGATTTGAAAAATTAATTTTTTCTCCTTATTTTCATTTAATACCGAAAAAGCACCCTAATTTTCAATCAAAAATTCACACGTCAAAATATTAGTTTTTTTAGAAAAGTTGGTGGGCTTTTTATTCGTTGGAATCTCTACTTTCTGATAGTGTAATAAAAATATACGTCACTATGGAAAATACTTTAAAAAAATTTAAAAAACGAAAAAAACTCGAACCGAAATTTTTTTTTCTATCATTATGTACAAATTTGAGCTATTTATTAATATTAACACTGTAATTACTCATTTAGCGTATAATTCTATTTTACATTGATAAACAAAAAAATTTTCAATCCATCAAACATTAAGATTGCAAAATAAAACATGGGAAAATGGTTGTTAAAAATATTCAAGATAGGATTTAAAGGGAATTTTATCTAAAAAATGAGGATATTACAATTTTTTTTTTCGGTAAAAAAGCTGGTTTATTAAAGTTTTATTATCTTTTTGTCATTAAAAAATCTCATACTATATACATGTTCTTCATAATATTTTTTAGTTCAATAATTTTTGTCTCTTTGATGGTATTTGTTCGTCGTTTTCCGATTCTAGCAAATCGTTTTTTAAATTTTTTGAAAATATTTTCAATGGTGACGTATAATTTTTATTACACTATCAGAAAGTAGATATTCCAACGAATAAAAAGCCCACCAATTTTTCTAAAAAAGCTAATATTTTGACGCGTGAATTTTCGATTGAAAATTAGGGTGCTTTTTCGGTATTAAATGAAAATAAGGAGAAAAAATTAATTTTTAAAATCCAAAAAATTATGGTGTGTTTGGTATATATAAAGGTACGTTCTCACCAAATTTCATAAAAAAAAAATTTTTTTGTAAAAGATAAAAATAAAAAACCAAAAACGTGGTTTTTTGAGTTTTTCATGTGAATTTTGAGGTTATGAGAAAAAAGTGTAAATACAAAAGTTGTAGATCTTCTTATTACCTACAACTTTGCCATTCAACTTTTTTCCATAAGACTTGTAGTTTTGCCGGAAATCGAGATAAACCGATTTTAACCCTTAAAAACCCCCCCTCTCCCACTTCCCGAAATCGAATCGACCGTAATTTATTTTTCCTTTCATTTTTGTAATATTCTCAACATTTTCTAATAGGTTTCATTCTGCTACGATTTTTTTGCACTTTTTACATTTTTTGAAGGCTTCGACACTGGTCTATATATTATACCGAGAATTGCTGATTTATTATTAAGACTAGCTGTGTCCCGCGGTTTCGCTCCCTAAATGGGTGAAACATACCGTTTTTTCTCCTGTGACCACGGTCGGTGCAACCCGGTCGAAACGTCAGGAGAAAAAACGGTATGTTTCGCGTTAATTCCCGTACACATAAATTAAATAATCATACAACGCGAAAGTTTAAAGGTGAAGGGTGAAATTTTATATGTAGGTATGCATAACTCGAAAAACTTCGTGGGCTCATGCAGAACAACTTTGATAAACACTGCTTTACGATTATATAAAGGACATACAGACAAACATTTATTTTTATATAGAAGATGAAGAGGACTATCTCGCTGATTTAGTGGCAAACATATTGAACATTTGTTTGGATACAACGTGTATTGGTAACGTAATAGTAAGAGGTAGTGCCACACTGCATCCATGCAGCTGAATTGGTTCGGCACTTCCGGGGTACCTCTTGCTTACACGATACCGTGTTGTCTGTCGCGTTCTGTGCGGTGTATAAGTCGCCGGTGGCCCGCTTACGAAGGAGGGCAAGGCATCTATAACCTCTATGCAGATGTCTGTGTGTCGGTAGACATGAAAATGTTTCTGACTGCTTGTTTCTTTCATTATTGGTGTAAACAGTTTTTTTATATTTTTTTAATTAACACATTTCTCTATTTCTCTCCTCCAATCATTCATTATTGCGGACTTCAGTACCTACCTTCCAGAAAAAATCACATTCATTGGAAATTCTATTTGAAAAATGAACTTTAAACGTCATATTTTTAATATTGAAAGTAATATATTTATCTGCATCTTCTAGCGTACCAACAACAAGAAGTGTTCCGAACTCTACTTTCGGACATTGCGACAAAACTCTATCTGTATGTATCCGTTCCATCGTCACCATCTCGTGGTTCTAATGTTCACAACTGTAAGGGTCAGCGCAGACAGAACTGAGCGCAGCGGAGAGAATTTTACTAACGCAATTAAAAATAAACTCTAAACATATTGCAATAAAGTGCATGCAATCATTCCCGCGCATCCTCGAGGACGCGCGAGCATTTTTTGTCAAGTTCAAGCATTTATGCACTTTATTGCAATAAGATTAAAGTTTATTTTTAATTGCGTTAATAAAATCCTCTCCGGTGCGCTCCGTTCTGTCTGCGCTGACCCTAATACATTATATTTATAAAGTAATATAGTATAATTAATTTATTATGCAAATAGGTACGATGATGTAGTACGTAATGGTAATCGGTGCCATACACAATCAACTGTGTGTCATAGTATTGAAACATTCTCAGGTGTGCTCTATTTGTCCTTTATAGAAAAAAATGTAATCGTTACTGAAGTATCCGCGACGTGTACCAGGCGAGCAACAATATGGTAGAGATTGCGCACATAGCTATTGTGCGTAGAGATCAGCCGCCGATCGAAATTCGACCGCAAATATAAATTCTATCCGCGTTATGTACCAGGCGAACAACAATCTTGGAGAGATTGCGTACATAGCTATTGTGTAGAGGTTACCCGCTGATCGAAATTAGACCGCAAATAAAAATCTGGTCTGTATAACTTGAAATACGGTTAAGGTTTCGACAATTTGTTTAAGACACAATTTCTTTGTAGTATTGCTATTGCTATTCTGTTTATATTATAGCGAGAATAAACGCTGAGATTGAATTTAATTTCTGGTTAAATTTTAAGAAAACGAATGAACGAAATCTTCACGGGAGATACGTAAGTGATTAGCCAGAAAGAATAGATTCAGAACATCACGATTACAGACTTGCCTTGTCTCTTCCTCATTCTAATTTAAGAAAATCTTATTAATATTATAAATGCGAAGTTTGTATGTTTGTTTATTACTCCTTTACGCAAAAACTGCAGAACCGATTTTCATGAAATTTGGCACACACATAGAGGGTAACTTGAATTATCACATAGGAGCTTTTATCCCGAAAAAATGTTCCTATAGGATGCCATGGAATGATTTTCCACGGGATCAAAATTTGTGCGGGTGAAACCGCGGGGCGCAGCTAGTTCATGGTAATTCATACATGCCACAAGAGCAGAGCTACATGTGCTTATATATGAACTATGAAGAGATTAAATAAAGATATGTATCTGGTCTACCTAATAAAATGTTATTTGAAAATCAAATGATATGTCAGTGCATGTAGTGGCATACTACAGTAATGTTAAACGCCTTATACGGAGAGCGTGCAGACATTTTTAATTAAATAATTCACAACAATGCGACATAATTCATATTTTACAGTAATTCTTGTCGCTCGTAAGGTTGGCAACACTATTACTTTGGATATAAATAATAAATAAATATCTGTGGACTTTACACACCACGTTAGCCTAGCACCGTGCTAAGGACTTGTGTTACGGGTACTAGACAACGGAAATATATTTAATATGTTTTATAAATTTAAGAAATTGTATATATTTAACATTTTTATTATAGAAATACATATAAATGTATAGATCCATGACCTAGGCGGGATGCGAACCCGCGACCCCTGGCGCAACATGCTCAGATTATCCGAGCCCTGTACCACTGCGCCAGCCTGCTCGTGTATATTAATTTGCTTTTGGAATTATCTTTCTTAAAGCCTACGCAGAGGAGGGATTTTTGTCCGCAGACTTTTTTGTCCGCTAAAATACATTCTCTCTGCTTTGCTCGATACAGTTGGACGCGATCTCGCTTACAACTGTATCGAGTAGGTAACACAAATGAAAGATTAATAGTACGCGGTACATTGCATACATTTTTGTCCGCGGACACAAAAATCCACAGACAAAAATCCTCTACGCAGGCCTTTATGGTACATATGCTAACATACAAGCGGGATTGAAGCGAATCGTAATAAGAGTTTTTTCTGCCTCCGGGCAGAAAACGTAAACTTTTACATCAGACATAAAAATAGTAAACAAAACTCCTCGTGCGTAAAGTAAGAAAGCTTCAGATCACATGTTTGAGACTTCAGCTTCGCTTCAATTACAAGTAATCTGAGACATTTCTCACTTTCCTGCCCTCGATGCGTAATGTTGGTATTATTTTGCATCGACCGCACTACGATTTTGATCGATCGATTATACTACGTCTTATACATATTCAGTCATTACATTAGACATATTATGTATTAAGAACGGTGTGGGAAGAGGATTTTTCGCGAGGAAATGCGTTTACGCACGTCGGAAGGGTAGCTGTCTAAATCCGGGAGGAAAAAAATCATTGATTTGATCACACAAGGGAAAAAAATACTATTTTTTGTTGCATGGAGTTTTATTCCTGTTGTTTACTAATTTGAGGTCGCAGATTTAAAATGGGAGCTTCCCCAAAGAAAAATATTTTTTCAAGATTTATTTTGTAGGTACCTCTTTTTTGCCTTGATTAATCTACATACCCATACCATATTACAGCTTTCTAGTACTCGTAGTCTCTGAGTACCGCGGACTGACAGATATGACGAAATTATAAGGGTTCCTCGTTTACTACGGGTCCCTCAAAATGTTTGTATTTCCGCCTTGACATGTACGATTTCTTTCCTTTTCATTTCGACTTAGCGTAACATTACTTTTGAACAACTTGTTATTCCGGGAGAATTTCATATATTTTAAATTCCTTCCGGGAGAGGTGGGAGCCCTAGTTGTAGACCTAGTCATTAGGCATAGGTACTTACAGCGGCTGCATACATATACGTACACGTATACTTATACATGGATGACTTTGAAGTACTCATTAAATTATAATTTAACAAATTTTTTAACTCGAAAATTAAATTTTTTTATGAACATTATATACCTATGTGCAACACTGGCAACCCTACTAGCGATACAAATGCGACGCAGTACCGATAAGACTCGACTGTATAAGTTAGTTTATCTGTTCATGCTAATGATTTGCATCATTTTAAATCGGCAGCTAAACTAATTGCTAATTTAAACACGGAACCCCCGACAAAAGAATGACCGAAAAGACTTCCTAGCGAAAATGTTGCATGGTACGGTGTACCAGGCCGACCCTGGTGGGGTTGTCCTATGGACTTCGGGAGAGAGCAATGGTACAAGGATCCTATTCTGACCCTTATTTCCGTGCTTAAAAGCACCTCCTGCTCTTTAGAACTCTCTTATGAGAGTAGTTTTTTACGCCATAGAGAGCAAACGACCGAAACATTTCAATGACTTTCGACGCCCACAAACATCCACACAACCAAGGCTATGCAGATGCGTTGCCCTCCTTCACCTCCATCCTCCCCAATGAGCTACCGGAAACACACACAAATGCGACGGCATAGCTATGACTTTACGCCGGTGTCATGTAAGCGGGACTGCGGGAGGTTCCACCCCGGGTGTGCCGGCCCAATTCGGCTGCAGAGCAACATGCCGCTACTTCTTATGAAGAGCCCTTATTTCGATTGGCTTCGCCACAGGTGGAAAATAACCATTAATGACGATAATAATTTATGATAAATGTACTAATAAATTCATTATTATTTTATTTAAAAAAAGACTGCGATGAAAATGGGAGCACTTATTTAATAAAAAGCGCCTAGACTATATATTTGTTCTATTTTATTTGCTAAATCCACTTTTGCCTTTTAGTGTAAGGGGGTGAACGAATTATGGGAGTCTTTCCATGACTACTAACGCCCATAGACATCCGCATAATGTATGCAGTAGCGCTGCCCTAACCGCACGAAACGCGACTTAGATACAACTTTACGGTGGTGTCTGAGCGAGCCCAATTCAGCCGCAATGCATCTTGCACTACCGCATAAAAACGCTTGTTCATTTCAATAGCAATATAGAAACGGTCTGTATATAGAGCTGTGCTAATATCCTAGCATTGTATGTATGTAACAATTATCTTACCATATTTGAACAATGTTGCAACACTCGAGGTATTTACACAAATATTCTATTACTATGAATATTTGCAATAGCCAATATTTCTTGCATTGCTATTAATATTTGCATGCCTTAAGCGCGAGCGTAGGTATGCTCTACTCTCGCCTAAAAATCAAAAACTGGGTTCGGTCAGAGTTTTATTTTAAATAAATAATAATATAGTGCTTAAAGTAGGTTGGCCTTCATACCACAATAAAAGAAAACATCAATGGTCATTTTTCTAAACAATAAACAGCAATCCAACCCACAATTTAGATAAAAAAATGAATTTTTCAGAAAAAATTCTATGAAAAACATATAACATTCTCGCTGTAATCACCATAACTTTTGAAAAACATAACTAATCGATTTAAATTTTATTTCAATAGGTCCGTAAATCTATTGTGACGAACTGATTAGAAAACCATAACTCAATTATTATTCCTTTTATTGTAAAAAATCAAATGTGTACTGTTGAAAGTAAAAAAATTACATCTTAGGCAGCCTAGTATACAAATACACAGAGTAAACGTCAAAAATGTGTCAACAGTGAGCTCTGAGAGTAAAGCCACTTGAGACTTTATTTTCACAACGTTAGAGTGTATAATTGAATAAATCGCGTTCGCGCACTTAAAACATTATGGTAAGAGACATTCTTTATGGTTAAGTTTTAATTGCGTCATTCATATAAGCTGCCAGCACAATTTTATTAGTCTAACGTTTAATAATTTTAATTTACCAACGTTTCTCGACTAAAATTATGTAATTTATATTGGTAATAATCGCTTTTATCTGAAGCAGTTTTTATTTTTTTACATTATGATGTCTAATAAATATAAAATAACTTATTTTCTTTAAGATTCAAGTTTACCATAAAACTATTTGAAAATTAAAAATAAAAAAAGCAATTTTTGGTGAAAAACGTATATGTTATCATGAGTATCTAATTTAAATAACATACGTATGACACGAGTGCTTAAGGCATGCACATTTGGTTTTACCAAACTTTTTTATTAATTACTGACATATTGCACAATTATTTTATTAAAAAAATGTTCGTTAGACATTTTTGCTGTAAGAAAATATCTAACTACCTACATATATAAATGTTAATAACATTATGTCATTGATGTATTTAGTTGTCAAGATACGGATAGTTTTGAAAAGAAAAAAAAAAGAAAGATACTATTTAAAAATTGATTTACTTTTGAAGACCTAATTTCAAGAAAATTAATACGCACTAAAAGTGAACTAGACTTGTACGCAGAACTGACGTCATACTAAGTACCTACCTACCGCAATAATTTGTGTTAAAACTTATAGGTACATTTTTAATTGAAATGTTAAATATGTAAGATTTTTATTATAGAAATACATAATATTAAAACATCCATGACCTGCGCAGGATTCGAACCCGCAATCGTTTGATCCGGTTAGGGCGTTATTTATATTCATTGCAGTGGCGACTCACCCCTGGTGTTTTTATCTGACACTTTCACACTCTAGCATGCATAAGCAAGCGCGTGGTACACTTATGACACTTTACGGCTTTTTTAATCGGACTTTGGTCCACCACCGCTGCTACTCCTGTGTCGCCAGGATCGACAGCGGCAACCACAATTAACCCTTTGACATGATCGCAGGGAGCCCGAGGGAAAAGCTAAATCTGTCTTGGGACCCGCAACGAATTTAATCAGAAGAAAGTAGGAGGAGTAGGAAGTAATTCCAATTTCCCTCCCTAATCAAAGCGGAAGACAGTACAAGATTGCAGTGACTTAAGTAAGCCAAGAAGTAGAGAGCAGCCAAGTGAAGCCCGGCTACTATGCACCACGGAAATATAAATTAATGAAATGATAATATGGTTACTTTGTTGTTATCAGGGGTATTATTATGATTGAGTTATATTTATTTGCTGCCAGTAATATTTATGACAAAATTGTTTGAACGCACGAAAGTTCCCTAAATGCGACCACGACAAAATGAAATAAAAAAGCCGTACATGCATGTACGGCTACCTCTGCATATGCGCGTGGTCCACTTATGACATTCCCAGATACCTCAGCATATGCACCTATGACAGTCCTTCACGTACATGGCTATACTTATTTTGGCACTCCCACCTCCGCAGATACGGCCACCTCAGCATATGCACCTATGACACTCCTTCACATATACGGCTATACTTATTTTGGCACTCCCACCTCCGCAGATACGGCCACCTCAGCATATGCACCTATGACACTCCTTCACATATACGGCTATACTTATTTTGGCACGCCCACCTCCGCAGATACGGCTACCTCAGCATATGCATGCGCGTGGTGCCGCGGAACGACACGGAGGGCTGGGTGTTCCGCGAGCCCACGGTGAGCGTGTTCAAGGACGTGGACCGGCTCGCAGTGGCGCCGAAGCCCCGCCAGCCCAAGACGCTCTTCGACGGGGACTTCCACATGGAGTTCTGCGATAATCTCAAGCAGCTGCTGCAGGCCTACTTCAGGGACTTCAGCTTTGAGAGGTACCTCCTGATCCAGTATAATATACCTTTACTTTTATAGTATATGGCAAACGTATTCGGAGTCATTTTCACGACTGCCGTTGCCCAGAGACAACAGAGGTTATATACATACAGAAGCGTTGCCCTCCTTAGTCCTTCCACCTCCTCCTCCTTTGTTCTTTTTTTATAGTATAAAGGCGCAAACAAGCAGACACAGACATGTTCATGCCTACCGACGCCCATAGACTTCCTCATAGAAGTTATACAGAAACATTGCCCTCCTTCTTCCCGCCTCCTAGTCGGGTAAAAACTACAAACTGATTACCTTGTCAAATATACTTTGTCAAACGT
>LUGF01027202.1:1596-20545 GCA_001625245.1 Calycopis cecrops | reverse complement strand
ATATTCATGCCTACCGACGCCCATAGACTTCTTCATAGAAGTTATACAGAAACGTTACCCTCCTTCCTCCTGCCTCCTAAGGTAGTCGGGTAAAACTACAAGCTGATTACATATCATTACATATACAACCTTCGTCCAATATACCTTGTCAAACGTATCTGCATATTATAACGGAGTATCTACCTACAAGGGGATACCCCCTTGTAGGTAGATACTATCTACAAGGGGGTACTAACATATAAGAGGTATCTACCAATAAGGGGGTATCTACCTACAAGGGGGTATCAGCATATAAGGGGGTATCTACCCACAAGGGAATATCTACACATAAGGGGGTATGGTTGTTGCAGGCTGGAGCGGCCGTGGCGCGCGTTCACGGCGGGCTGGCCCACGGACATCATGGCGCGGAACCTGGGCATCAACTCCTCCTTCATCAGCGGCGACCACTGCTACGTGCTGGTCAGGGTCTCCAGGTATGTTGGTTTATATTGTGATCCTTCTTTAAGTGGGGGACAAGCTCCCTTGTGTGATGAGGCTGCGAGAGGGAGGAAAGGCCTAGAAAAAATGGTAGTATTGCTGTATATTGATTATGTTATATTTTGATTTAAATATGTATATTTTTTATAGTATAGGGGAACGACCAGCCCACCTCATGACTACGGCCGCCCATAGACATCCGCATTGAGGTTATATGGATGCGTAGCTCTTGTTCCTCCTGCCGCTACGTGGGCCACCGGATACTTACACACTGCACAAAACGCGTCAGCATAGCTGTGACCTTACGCCAGTGTCGTGTAAGCGAGAGGTACCTCCCCAGACTCGGCTCGATTCGGCTACAAATTACAAAGCAGCAGATAGACAAGCCTTGGGATTCCTCCACGCACTCTGGACGCTCCTTCTTCTTTGCCAAATAGTACAAACAGAACAGTACAGACCTCAGCTGCGTCATTCATGTCTGGCAGTTGCTTGCAAACCTTTATCTGTGGTAATAACTTTTGTAGATAAAAACACATAGATAAAATAGGTAACTTGGTACGAGGTGCCACGATTGCAGCCGCATTCGGCCGGCACGACCGGGGAGGTACCTCTCGCCGACACAGTACTTCACACAGCGACAGCTGTCGCGTTTCGTGTAGTGTGTGTTTCCATTGGCCCATGGAGACTAAAGCATGAAGGTGTAAGAGCGTTAAAAAAATGCTTATAAAAGTAAAGTTATGTTAATTTAATTCTCTTTTCTCCTTCGTACATACATAGCCTTAACATAAACATTAGAGGTGTGCCAAAGAGTGATATTTGAGTAGCAGCGGTCGCCCTGATCAGTTGTAAAAAATCGCCGTGAATAGTAGCAGTGATTGAATCACTCTTTAAATCACTCTTTACTTTAGCGCGCTGAATCGCTTCCAGCGATCACAGCGAACGCGTAATAACAGTGACCGGTCGCTGTGATTGAAATCACTGCTTGCACAAAGAGTATTCACTACAGCGATCGCTGTTTATGAATATCACAGTGATTTTTCACGGCGATCGCAATCACCGTCTCACCACTATAAACATAGAGAAAAAGCTTTGTTTGCGTGTGTGTGATGTCCACAATCACATTCCAGGTTCCGTGAAGTTGCCAAACTGAAGGACCTGCCGCCAAACATAGCGGTGGAGGACGTGGTGTTCGACGCCATCGAGGAGACCGCGATAGGCGACACGGTCTCCATAGCGGACTTCATCAGGAAGTACGGCTCTCACTACATAGCCTCGTACATCACTGGTAACTCCCTCTACCAGGTAAGATCATTCACCATTGTTGTAAACTATACGTCCGTTAGATAACACGAAAGAATTATGTTCTAAGGATTCGCCCATTCTTTAATGCTACCAATTTTAACGGCTCTTCAAAGTCCGTCATAATTGTTCTCTCATTCTCAGACTCAGAAATGGATGGAAACTGACGAGGATATTGTGATGCTATCTCTCAATAAAGGCTCTTTTTTGTTCTTTAATTCACTTTCTAATTCCGCGACGTTCGTTCGTTCGTTCTTCCTTAACGTAGTCCGTCGGTACTTGGTACTTAATTGTTTATTCTCAGAGAGTATTTGGTAACTATTTGCTCTATCAAACTTTTCTATATCTCTATTCTATCCTTTTCGCTCTTATATGTATGTTGTATTCATATAATATTCCTTTTACGATGTATATGACAGTAATTATTCAGCCAGTCAGACTCCAGGGAGTTATACAATAATTAATTTAGTACTCAAACTTCGAGCTATTTTTATTTCTCAAATGAAAAAAAAATGCGAAGAAGTGTTTTCTGTTTAGCTCCGAAAACATATAACATGCTGCCTGACGTAATTAAAGATATATTACACAAATTTAAAGTAAAATTAAAGAAATATTTAATTGAAATATTTTTATATAATCCAGATGAATATCTTAACGAAATAAAACCATAGAAGACCTTTAATGTTCTTATGTTTAATGACCATTACTTGCAAATCATATTTTTTGTATGTACTTTGTTGCTGATTGTATAATTTTATGAATTTATTGATTGATTTAATTAATTTGACATCGGAAAATTATTACCATTATTTATTTATCATTTGACGACCAAAACATCATGAAATTTAATAATCAAAGCGATGATTATATAATTTAATCTTTAATACCTATTTAAACTTTAATCTAATTTTATGTACAAATGGATTTAATATTCAATGTCTTACTTTAACAAACTAATAATGTGTGTATTTGCATACCTCTAGTGTTTAATTGTAGTTGTTTTAAATTATACATGCCGTTAACATCTTATGCAATACCTACAATTGCAAAAATAAATGATGCATTGATTGATTGATACAATACCACAAAAGCCACGTGCAATTATTTGTTAATGTCATTACAATATGCTGTAAATATTTGCTATAATTACAATTGGTATTATATAATATGGAAATTGATTTATTAATTTTGGTTCAAACGATAAAAAAATAAACTTTTATTATGCAATGAGTCATACAGATGTAGAAAAAGTACAATCACTGTTCGATCAAGTACCAAGCTCGGCATTTGCTGATTTACATATCAACACTGATAGGCTACGTTTTTATGAAACAACATTGACAAATTAACAAGAATTGACTTTACTTAAGTTGTTGTAACCATGGTGAGGTAATGAACCATCGTTGCATCGCCATCGATCGAGCCCCCATACCTCTCTGTCACGTCCACACCATGGGTTACTCAGTGTCATGGCATGGTAATGGCGACTGCTGCGGGGATAAGCATCGCCGATAGCTGACGGTGCGGGACCCATTGTTATGTGGAAAGATAATTTTAACTGTTACCTAAGCGAATGTTATCGACGTTATTGTTGTTATCAGTCATTCATCATTGAGTCCGTTAAACTGATACACTGATAGCATACCTCTCGCTTACTTACACGAGACCGGCGTAAAGCGACAGCTGCTGTGCTGTCGCGTATCGTGCGGTGTGAAGTAGCCGGTGGCCCATAGAGGTGGGCAGAGAAAGAAGGGCAGCGCGTCTGTATAGCCTCTATGCGGATGTCTATGGGCGTCGGTAGTCAAGAAAATGGACGCGACTTCTCGTTTACCCCTCTACACCATAAAAAAGACTTCACAAAAAGCGTTAGATTTTCCATCATATCACTCCTCTACTTTGTAGGCAAGATTTACAAGTCAAAGTCAATAGATCCAGTCCGTTTTCACTCGCGTGACATATATCTTCATAAACAAGCGAAGTCGCGGGCAATAGCTTGTTATAACTTTAAATGGCAGTTATTATTAGCATAAGCAAAAATGTATGTTTTTGCTTATAACGTCACTATTTTTTATCTAATGATCTAATGAGAAAAAGTAATAGGGTCTCGTAGTTCTATAGAAATGTTACGATGTCTTTTTTTGGAAATGTTTTTACTTTGTTGTTGTACGTAAGTTGTAACTATTAAAACAAATTTTTGCCATTCTAGTATTTTATATTATTTACGAATTTTCGTTTATAACATTTCTTTATGAGATTTGGAATGAAATTTCTCATTAAGTATTGATTTTGTTTATATCAAAAATGTCAGAATTACATTCAAATCCGCCTGCATCCGTTTTTCTAAGAAAGAAGTTTCAAGAAAACTGCAGCGACCCTCAATCCCCTAGATTACTAAAAAAATATTTCTTTTTATTTATGTTATTATGTTATATAATTAATTATGTCACGTCCTCTGAGAAAGTCAACCCTAAGTGGGACATTTCCATTTGCCTATTTGTCGATATTTTTCACTCTATTGAAACCCTACGGATAGGAATACTGATGATATCTATTGTAAAAGATATATGTAACATCAATGACTGTTAGAGTTCACATTTGAAGTGCGGACGACCTATGTTCAATTTTTATGTCATAGAGACCGATACTGTTCATGATTTTATATTTTAATTTATTCAGTGTTTGTTATACAGGCAGCTGCAGCTGACGATATTTATAAGTATCCAAAAGCTACTATTTAATTTATAATTTTATTTAAATAGGAAATTTAATTCATAGCTCTTTCCTGATGATACGAAATTAACAGAGCCGGGCTGTTAATGATGAGACCCATTACACCTGTAAAGTCCATAAGTCTGAGTTTGAGGCCCGAGAGAATAATTAAGGGAAATTTGCCCTCCTATTCCTTTAGGTGCATGTAAAAAACAACTATCTATTTTTATTAGACTTCTCCATTTTTCCCTTATTGTAAGAGTTTGTCCCATAGCGAATAGGTAACTTATAAACCTAATTTTCCATATAAATTTTAATTAAATCCTTATATGGTCTGTAACAGAAACTTTTAAATATTTTTTTGTTGTTTGTATGATTGTTCGCATATAGCCTAATATTCACTTGGAGACAAAAGTCTTAAAATTTGTCAGAAACATGTTGCGAGATATTAAGTCACTTGTCTGGAATGTCTCGCGAAATGTCTATTGGTTAATAGGAGGTAACTACCTACCTGTAAAATAATACGAGCTCAATTAAATTTACGTGTCTCTGAAATATTTTGCGACATGTCTCTAAATATTTTGATTGAAAATTTTATAGTAAGAAAATGTCTCGCGTCATATCGCCAGCACCATAAGGACACGTCTAAAGATATTTATTTGTCTCTTCCTGGTAAATATGTCTCTACATGTCGCAATTTTCAGAGGCTCACAAATTAACGTCTCAAATCATGTCACCGACGTGTTTTCGGCACGTCTGAAGACAGTGGCGTAACTACACCGCTGGAGGCCTGTGGAAAATTCATCAGGTGGGGCCCATCCGATGAATTTAGAACATAAAGAAGCTTTTTTTTTTGGTTGAGATTCTCCTCTGACCGGAGGCCTCTTCCAGCTGGGGGCCCGTGGCATTTTGCCGACTTGCCACCTTGTAGTTACGCCACTGTCTGAAGACATTCACAAGGAGACGCTTAGTGAATACAAGGCTTATATGTGTAAAAGTAAATATTTTAATTGTGTTACATTATCAGGTGTATGTGTTTACCCGGAACGTGTACTCGCGGATCAAGGAGCGAGTAAAGTCACGGGGCATCGGCGATATACCGGCGACAGAGATGAACAATCTCTTCTCGCCCCTATTCGCCGAGCACGTCGGCGCCATCAAGGTTTGGATTGCATTATGAGATCTGGTTGTTTTCGGTATCATGCCATGCCATCATGTCTTCCGGTATACACCGTCATGCCAGGTTATCACCCTCAGTATATTCGGTACGAATATAAAACGTTATGCCATGCTATCACGCTCTCTGTATTTTCGAAGAAGCCATGCCATCACCCTGTTGGTATGTCCGGTATAAACCGTCATGGTATGCCATCACGCTCTGGGTATATTCGGCTTAAACCGTTATGCCATGTGATATAGCTCAACCCTGTCGGTATATTCCACCCCATCATGGTTTTCGTATCTTCAGTTATAAACCGTCATGCCATTCTTTACTATGTCGGTATATTCTGCTTAAGCCGCCGTGCCCCCTCATCACGCCACAACATAAAAATCTATGTATTAACTTATTGGCAGAATTAGCAGAACAAACTACAGCAGGTTTAAACCAGTGGCAGAGTATTTACTTTCAAAATGGGATTTGTAAAATTAATAATTTTTTTTACTATTTTTGATACTTCGAGCTTAATTCATCAATAGTATTACATAATACATTTGAAAACTTTCATAGCATGGCATTCCTATTGAATACCGCCTACGCTGAATACAACCAAATCTTCTGATTCACCCCAAAGGCTTAAAAGACAGCAAAAACTTCTTTTCTATTTTCAAATCACCGTCACATCATCAGCAAGACAAATCTGTTCATAAACATGGGCTTACATGTCACTTCCTTATCATACTTTCCAATATCACGATTTCTCATATCACATAGGTACAATGTTTCCAGTATTTGAAAAATATGTAAGATCACTCAAAAGTTAAAAACAAAAATCAAATTAAGTAGCTGATATAGAAATATAATTTTAAACGATTAACAGGTAATGTACTTATTATATTTAAGACACCTAGAAGACATCTAATGCTAAAGAGCCTGCAAAGGCAGTAAGTGGAAACCCAAAAATAAAGGTATTTCTTTAATTAACTAGAGCATTAACTGAACACGTTACTGCAACGTTCGAACAGATCCAGTTAAACTTAGAACAGAACAATAGGAGGTAAATCAAATTCTTCAAAAGTCAAACAAATAACAAAATTTTATTAGACGTCGTGACTAGCGAAATTGTAAAAGAACCAGCAAGAAAAAGTAGTGGTACTTTCTGTAAAAGAATAAGAAAAATAGAGTATTGGCAACACTGGTTAAATCTGTAATTTTCACAAGATGGGATACAAAAGGAATTTAAATTCGAAAGACTGTCCCAATTAATAGAAAGTTCATATCTCCTAGAAAAATTTCTCATATATCTTCGTTTTACTACACGAAACAAAGAAATAGATCTCCTGGAATCAAAAAACAACACTTTTTACGCCAATTTTCCTTAACAGGCACAAACCAGTACATAGTTTGGCCTGGGCATAGGGTTACCAGGCCCAAAAATCAAAAAGTCTGACACAGGCTCAAATTTAGCCGAACATATTACCGTGAAAGCCTAAACACAGGGTTTTTAAAGAAAAAAATGGTAGGAGTTTGGTAGTCTTATGCACTTATTATTATTATTCTTTTGAGATTTACTCTAACAATGACACACCCGCGAACCCGCGTGTAAATTTGGCCTGACACAACTGTAAAAAAACCAGGCCAAGTGCGAGTCGGACTCGTACACCGAGGGTTCCGTAGGAACGGGAGGTATGAGCAAAAGTAATAGACGTTGAGAAAATTACTCTTCCCTACGACAAGTTGACAAACTATATGCGGGTGCTTGCATACATTTAGTATGAAACGAACTACATGCATAAGTTGGTAATGATTTTTCCAGTGAAAAAAAAAATATTTACCAATTTTTAGATTTATTTCTATATGTTTACCTTAAGGTCTTACTTCTTGCCAAATTTCAGAATTCTAGCTCAACGGGAAGTACCCTATAGGTTTTCGAAAAAGTGCGTTTTCATACAAAACTTGTGCATAAATGGCTATAACTTTTTAATGCGTTAACTTAGAAGTGTGATATTTTCAAGGCATCAAGACGTAACTGACCTCCGTATTTGACCAGCTTAATCCCTTCACGCGTTTTAGAGAAAAAGGTCTTGACAACCTGACCCTACAAGGGTTCCGTTTTTTCTCTTTGAGATACGGAACCCTAAAAACCGGACATGTCCGGCTAAATCCTAACATCTGACAACCCTACATGGGCATCAATTTGATTAATGAAAATCAAATTTAGTTTATAGAATCACTGGAAACAAGTCTTTTAGCAAGTTACACACAGTAAGTTTTGGCACGCGGAATGCCAAGAGTTAAGGAATGCTATACAATCGAAATAATCTGGTCTGTTAATCGAATTGATGCTTATTCTTAGACGCCTAGTCACTTCGTCTGAGCACTTGTAGCAACTCGATGAAGATGCGAGCCCAATACGGCCATATTGATTTCTTTTGATTAAATTCAGGTCTGAAAACTTTGACACAGTTGTGACGGCACAATTTAAAAATAGGAAAGAAGTTTACCCACGCCCAAGTTTCGACCGTGATCCTCGAGTACACATCCACGTAGGTATAAGTATGTTATGTTATCAAACCGTGAATTGTCTTGCCCTCACTCTAGGTGTTTGTGTTCTCTAGAACTGCATACTCTATGATCAAAGAGAGACTTAAAAGCAAAGGTGTTGCTGATATAACGGCTAAAGAGTTGGAAGGCTATTTTTCACCCTGGCAAGCGAAACATATCGGTCAGATCAAGGTAACACTGCTTTATCATACATTTTATTTAAGTTTTTAACTATAATTATGTACCGAAGATGTATTTTTTATTGTCATAAAGGTTGTTTTAAAATATTTTTCATATTCATCGCATATCACAGCCATTGTTCATGGAAGCTATCTCATTTTCCTCACTGTTCATTCATGAAGTACATTCATATTTTATACTTTTTTATAGCACAGGAGGCAAGCAAACAGTCGCGTTGGTAATGTTAATACGACGCGTATAAGCTGCTCAATCAGAGTATATATTGATGCATTGCCCCCTTTTACCAAAGCGCATGCTTATGCCATTTGCACTACTTATACGGATAACACTAGGGTTGCCAGATGGACGGGATTCGTCGGGATCGTCCCGACAATTGTGTGATACGAAAACACAAATATTTAAAAAAAATTGAGAAAAGCATAATTAGTCAGCCTTTACATCAAATTTAGAAATAGAAATAGATAAATCTTTATTTAGGTACATATACATATTACGCTGTTATACGATAAACAATTTATAAAGAAAGAGAAAAAAATACAAATGTGATAACTTAGCCTACGACTTAATTCTAAGGTAGGTACATACATAACACACTGAATAAGATAAAAAAAATAGAAGATAACAAAGATTCTACATGTAAGGGAAAATGCATAACAGTGTAATACACTTAGGGTCCAAAAAGAAGACCACTCAGTTGGATGACTGTAGGTTGAATCACAGTCCTGGTATTACGTGGCCCCTGAGGTGTGTTTAGTTGGAACAGCTAAACAGCATATACATATATACGTAAAATAGTTTAAAGTTGTGGTAGTTTGAACTTCAAACTTGATCAAATTTGAAGTTTAGACTTCTGTCAGAAAGGAATAGTAATACCTAGTTTACATTTTTACCGACTAAGATCCACCCTGATTTTTTAAATTTTTGTCCAGATATTTTAGTCTTCTCATCTGGTAACCCTAGATCGCACAAAAGTACTCTTACGACCCGCAAGAAACGCTATGTCATAGTCATCACGTCGGCTCTATGAGACAGGTTCTTCTCCGTCGTGACAGGTGGGTGTAATTATGACTTCTACGTAAAACCTACTTATAATTAACTTTTTTCCCTTCCAGGTGGCCAGCGGTAACAAGACGGTAGAGAGTTGGGCGGTCAAACGCCTACGAGTGCATTACTACATCTTCTCATATCCCAGTCTTCTCAAACTGCACGGAGATCCGTCGCTACTGAGGAACTTGGACACACTGTTGGGAAATGAGGCCTTATTGCAGTTAGAATTAAAAACATTATCGCCTGCTTTCAAAAACGAAAAGAAAAGAAAGTGGTTCGAGGAAGTGATAGACAATTATTTAAAACTCTGGGAGAGCAATATGTGACGTAGTTGGTTTTAGGTGAATTTAATAGTGAAAACTGTGTTGTGACAGTGACCAATGTGAAGAAAAGACACTTGACGACAGAATGAAATATCAAATCATCTACGCAAAGGCCTAGCTGTCATCTTTGTGTGTCAAACTTCACGTGACTGGTGTCACTTGAAGTTCGCGCGGAATACGCCATTACAGTCGTGTAAACGTGACTGTTCTGAATAGATAGATTACTGGTTACATATATACAGATTTATTATAGTGATATATAGTTATATAGCGTGTCCTTGTGTATATGGATCCGTCCAATCAGTGCCAAATGTCAATCGAATCTTCATAGTTATACGGGCCGTACGTCGAACGTAGAGGCAGCACTGTAGCTGTCAAAACACGCACTCTAGTGGTAAATTTAGAAAATAAACGACGGCAACTGATAAAATGACAATAACAGAGATACCTATTGTTGCTAGTTTACTAATATTCATATCAGTTCATTCCAAAAGTGCCCGTTTAAGCTACTAGCTGTCGTGGCAGACGCACGGTCCATATTTTAAGCAAGATTACTATTTGTGTAGGAATTTTCTATATTTTTTTGTATCTTGTGGTTGGTTGGAATTAATTACTAATGCGTAAATGACATCTAAATTGTGTCTATATAGTCGACTCAATTGTGATTACTTGAATATTTGTTAATAAAAAAAAATATTTGATATGCTTTAATATTTTGTACATAAAATTATAAAAAGAAATTGTAAACTTACTTTACTACTTACATATTTATCTATACAATTATTAGAAATTGTTGTATGTATTTAAATGTATAATACGAAGAGCCTATACACGTACAAAGTAGCTGATAAAGAACTGAACTTCGACTAAACTGTGCCTTTCTTGCTTTGGCTGATTCTTATGGGGTCTATAACGATCAAATTTGTTTGATCAATTTGTTGGTCTGACTTAGTAGTAAATATAGTTCTATACACCAAATGAATGTGCATACTAACAAACAATTGGACAAACATATACAATTCTACAAACCATTTTATTGATAGATATAAATAAATTATTAAAATTGTATAAAACCCAACAAGACAAATGGGTAGATAATGTAAAGAAAATTAAATTCCGTTTATAAGTGTGCTTATATTGCATCATTTTCTGAACTCGAATAGCTGGCGTATATTCGTGGATACTGGAGGCTTATCTGTTTTAAGGCCTTCTGGCGACCGACAGGTAGTTCTGTTTTTAGTTTTGTCAATATATCCGTCACCTCTATATCGATATGCCTAAGAACAAATAAGAAACAACCTACAAATAAGTAAGAAACTTTACAGATAAAAATATATGAATGATAATTGGCGTCAGTGATTTGACCAAAAATATTGCGTTCACTTTTACTGTAGATTTGGTACGTCAATTCATAAATCTATAAAAATAAAGAATCTAAAAAAATTGAGAATTCAGAAAAATATATGTTTATATATTTTAAAGATCTAAATAGTCTATAGCGTATTTTAATGTACAAATTATAAGAAAGAATATCACAAAGTATATTTACTATTTTATATATAAATTTTATTATATAAAGAAATTTGTGACATGGAATGTTTGATAAATACCTATTTTAATATTTGTATATTTAATAATAATATTTTAATTAAATTTCGATTATAAAACAAATACAAAACGAGAGAAGAATATTTTGTAAGTGTAAATGTGCCCTAATAGGTTTTTAATTCTATATTTATAGGAAAAGAGTGTTTAATTATTATGTGCACAATACGTACGACCCTACCTCGGCTCTACATACGCGCCGCTAAACTCCAGGAACTGCGGGTAGCTACTCATCCAGTCGGACCAAAAAGTGTTATTGAGATTTTACAATAAAACAACTTTAACGGAAAACGAGTAACATAATTATTCAAATTTTCCAATAGCTAATAACAAGCCGGAGTCAGGAAGTTGGCGAAAAAGAAATGACCACCGATCTCTACATTCGGCTAGAACGACACTACTTTTTTTAATTATCCGTCTGTGCGCGATTAATAATCAAATTTTAAAAAATATTTGACATATGAAATAGAACGGAAGCCCTTTTGAACTCTCTCTATTTCGATTTGTGTCATCCACCAACTTCTTGTACTCCATTTCTGCATTGTTTGTTTTTTGGATAGTAATAAACACACAATGGGCTATTTTCCAAGTTTTCAAAAATCACTCCAGAATGTTTATCAGTGATCAATGAACTTATACATTTTTTTATTTTTTATTCTGACAAGTATTTACTTTCAAATTTTAAATTCAAAATTCAAAATTTTAAAGACCCGCGAAAACGCTTCATTAAGCAAAATGGCGTCCTGTGACGTAGATATTCTGTATCCTAAATGTCAAGTAGTGAATGACTTATGTATGTGACTTATTTCATATGTAGCATTTGTTTATTTTGTAATCTCTTTGTAATAACAAACATTTGTACTAAGTATCAACATTTAACAGTGACCATAATATTAAAATTATGACCTACAACTTTTTGACAAATGACAATTGACAACTTAGTTACTACGCATATTACGGTACCATAGACCTCACGCAATACTGACGTCATAATCAATTTCAAGTCGTTTCGTATCACGTGACTCATGAATAAAAATACGCATTTTTAAAAATTGATTTTAAAATGAAATATTGATTATTTACTAATTATTTCACTACATAATGACTTCAAAAATCATATTAATTAAAGATTACATTCAATAAGCTTATATTTTTAATACAGGAAAATAGCCCATTGTGGGGGCCTGCCCTACAAGTATGTGTCAAAACTCAGAGTCATGCAGCAGTCAAAGGTGCGAATGTAAATGTCCAAAGTTGCGACAGGACTAATTTTCGCGGCGGCGCGAATGTAGAGCACGTACTCATGTAGAATTCTTCGCGCAGTGTTCACGTGCAAATCGCGCGATTCGCAATGAGGAACTTATGAATGAATCTCCATTTTATTTATAGAAGTTTTTTTTAATATTGTATAAATGTTCTCACATGTTATGCTGTGCAATAATATAAATATTTACAATAATGATAATGTACAAATGCGGGATAATGCTTGAGAATGCATTTATTATACACGAATAATTTTATGTGATGTAAATATTATACAAAGAATACATTAAAGTGATATGTACCTACCTACTTATTGTATTATTCCAATGAAGTGTAACAGGAAGAAGAAACTATAGGACCTTGTTTATTAGTACCCTAGGGTCTTGTGCCCAGTAAACAGTCAAATATGTTTGACAAATCAACCATTAGAAGCAAACAAGTCCATAAAAGCCGTATACTTTCATATTTTGTGCAAGGATTAAATCATTTACCGGCGACTTAATCTACGTTCTTTGTATAAAGAGACAGCCTGTATACTACAAGTGCGGACGTGCCCGCTAGGCACTGCTAGCATGTCTGGAAACTCAGGACAAGCTTTACAGCCCAACACCAAGACACCCCGTACACTACAAGCCCGTATGTCTAAGAACGCTGGGCACTGCTAGAGCCCGGTCGCGCAGCAGAAAGAATTCCGAACGTTTATCCTATGTAAGAGTTAAATCATTTACCGGCGACTTAATCTACGTTCTTTATATAAAGAGACACCCTGTACACTACAAGTCCGGACGTGCCCGCTAGGCACTGCTAGCATGTCTGGAAACTCAGGACTAGCTTTGCAGCCCAACACAGAGACACCCCGTAAACTACAAGCCCGTTTGTCTAAGAGCGCTGGGCACTGCTAGAGCCCGGTCGCGCAGCAGAAAGAATTCCGAACGTTGACCTATAATACTGTGCCTTTCTTTTCCAAGTAATAAGTGTGTCGAATACACGAGATAATCTGTGCGAGCGAGACGCAATATATTAGCCCGGAATCAAGACATTTATAATAGGCCAACGTACGAAATTCTTTCTACTCTGCGACCGGGTTTTAGCATGTCTGTCAAAATTCAGGAGGATTAAGCTTTACACGCGTAAAAGAAAGCACACGATCCATCACACAGCTCCTGCCCGTCCCCATTACGTCCAAACATCCGCTAATCCGGGGCTTATCACAACTGGGCCACAGCATCTCACGGCTCACTTATCTAAAAACAAATACACCTGATAGTGTGTCGTTCAACTCTATCCAGATTAACTTGAAGTTTGTGGGGAAAAAACAGCGTTTAGCGATCCATCTCTGGAGCTAGACCGTTTTTGCTAAATGTGAAAGGTAATTTCCTTTTTTAAACGATTTAGAGCTCACCGCCGAGGGAGTAGACTCGTCAAGAAGGTATATCTCACTATTTGATTTGAAGATTTCCAAATTGTAGGTTCCTATCTGGGAAAAAAGAAATTGATCATTGGTGCAAAAATTTCATATCTTTCACTTTATTCAGATCGTATTTTGGTTCCAAAAGATATAAAATCGGAAAGATCGACCAACATTAGCCTACCCACCACAACGAAAAAAATATTTTTCTTTAATATTAGTAGGATTTACAAATTGATGAATTTTGGACCTACAAACATGGAGCACAACAGAACGATATGCTCATGGGATAATGATCCCTAAACTAGGTATTATTTTATGTAGGTGCAAACAAACATTTTTCTTTGCTAAAATATTGAAAAATGTCCAAGTGCGAAGCTTGTCGAGTTAGAAATGTCGAAGGTTATCATTCAACGTGCCGTCAACGAACGCAATCCAAAGACCTTGAATATTTGGAGCATTTGTCAGACATACACGATATCGGCGTAACGTATAGCTGTGCTGTCGCGTTTCGTGCGTTGTGTAAGTATCCGGTGGAAGCAGGAAGGATAAACTTTATGTAAAACCTCCATGAAGATGTTAATGGATGTCGGTAGCCATAAAAATAAATCTAATATATAAAATTCTCGTGTCACAGTTTTCGTTGCCATACTACTCCGAAACGGCTTGACCGATTCTCATGAAATTTTGTGAGCATATTGAGTAGGTCTGAGAATCGGCCAACATCTATTTTTCATCTCGATATTCCCACGGCATCGAAAGTTACGCGGGTGAAACCGCGGGGCGCAGCTAGTAATAAATAAATGTCTGTGGACTTTACACACCACGTTAGCCTAGCCCCAAGCTAAGTACCGTAAGGACTTGTGTTACGGACAACGGAATATATTTAATATGTTTTACATATTGAAGAAATTTATATATTTAAGATTTTTATTATAGAAATACATACATATAATACATAGATGACCAAGGCGGGATTCGAACCCGCGACTCCTAGCGCAACATGCTCCGCTTATCCGAGCTCTGTGCCACTGCGCCAGCCTGGTCGTCGTGAAAATGGCTCCGACTGCTCGGGGGCCAAAGCCTCCTATACTATAAATAAACACATACAGCTACACAGACATGTACCTATTAGAAAAAATAAAGACGTGCAAATATGAGGACGTGGCTTATTTGTCTGCAGACCCGGGAACTGTGCTAAGTTAAGATACTAGTGAACGTTTTCTATGCTTAGTACCTAGTCGATCCCTCGGGTCTTAAATGGCAATCGGACCAGTAAATAAGATACTTAGATGTTTAGCAGTAGAATTGGCAGATGGCACTAACAATTTTGGCGTTGAATAATGTACCTGCATGCTCTACTTGACATTATTTTTAACGTGCCAGCCAAGCCAACTACAAATTTCAGTTTTGATTAGTTTCTTTTAGTCTTGTCAGACCAGAAAGTGATCCCATGAGGGTTGTCATATTTGTTTAGGTTGCTTACATAGAGAAACAGATACCGACAAAACCTGTACGAGCCGGTAGTCGGTACCGGTAATATTTTAATGATATCCATAACATTGCAATATTACCGGTACTTTAACATTGCAATGTTATCGATAACATTTCAATATTATCGACAATATTGCATTGTTACCGTTACAACACGTTTTTTTTTTTTTA
The DNA here is from genome assembly GCA_001625245.1 of Calycopis cecrops. Lineage (NCBI taxonomy): Eukaryota > Metazoa > Arthropoda > Insecta > Lepidoptera > Lycaenidae > Calycopis > Calycopis cecrops. The sequence continues at coordinate 4,845 of LUGF01027202.1, read as the reverse complement.
TGGTGTAGGGGGGCAAACGAGCAGTTGTAGCCATTTTCATGACTACCGATGCCCATAGACATCTGCATAGAGACTATACAGATGCGCTGCCCCCCTTTCTCCTCCCACTTCCATGGGCCACCGGCTACTTACACACCGCACGAAACGCGACAGCACAGCTGTCACTTCACGCCGGTCTCGTGTAAGCGAGAGGTACCTCCCCGGTCGTGCCGGCCCAATTCGGCTGCATGCAAGCATACAGCGTGGCACTACCTCTTACTAAAACCGTACCGACAAAACCTTACGGGACAGATTTTGTCGGTACCGGTAACCTGTTTCTCTACGTACTTACATAGAGAAACAGGTTACCTTATCAACCCTTAGAGATATGGAACTCAAAAAATAATGAGTGCGTGTGCCATGCGTGCACTTGCACGTGCGTTTTTTACAGTGGTATAAAAGCTATTTTTTTATTTTTTTTTTTATTACTGAACTACATTATGGATCTACTGCTGAGCTCGTCTTACCGCCTGGACCTTGGTCGATCGAAACTTTGCCTTCCCATCAACTAATATGTTACGGATGTCTGTGGGCGTTGGTGTTCACTTTACATCAGGTGACCTAACTGCTCGTTTGCCTCCTATGCTAAGTACAAGACCACGTGGCAGGTCGCCTATGCGCTGGACTGACCAGGTGAAGGCTGCGCTTGATCGTTCTCTCCACGAGTGCACAAGAAAGGCAACGATGCGAGAGGAGTGGCGACGGATTGTGAAGCGTGTCACCAACCCTGATGTGACGACCACGACCACTCTACCAAGAGTGTGACGACTAAGAAGAGAAGAGCACTAGTAGTATCGATATACTATAATTTCTTAACAAATGAAAAGTTCAAAAAATAGGTACCTATACAATGCGAGCGTGGCAGACGTAGGTAGTGGGGAAGACCAAGACTGACATAGTATGACAAGAATGACGGGTACCTACCGTCCGAAGGTGGCAAGAGACGCAACCGACGCGTAGAGTTACGAAACCCTGAAAGCAATATAGTGCGTGTGCGTATGCGTCGTAGTGTGTGTAAAGTATTATTATTTTACGGATACGGATACGAACCTATTGTGTATACTGCATAGTATATAAATTGTTTGCTGTCTAAACTAGTTACTGTATCCACTTCCTAATATTAGCAATAACTATAACAAATTACAGACGCTTAAGACTGTCACGCACTAAGCATATTTGCTTCATCGTATTCGATGAGATTTTATCTGTGTTTAAAATGCTTCAGTGTATGTCTGTGCCTACACATACTGGACGGTAAACCGTAAGTTATCTCCGTAGTGTGTGGTGTTCCTTGAGTTTAGTAAAGAAATCAACATTGACAAATATGCGCTCAGATACCGATATCTTAGGGCATCTGCATGTAACAGCCTTTATGTCACTGCAATTCTCTATTAGAACAAAGTGTATATACAATTTTAGTATCCACATTGTTTTAACAACATTTGTCTATACTGATATTATAAAGAGGAAACCTTTGTATTTTTGTATGTTTGTATTGAATAGGCTCAAAAACTACTGGACCGATTTCAAAATTTCTTTTACAATTACTTAGAGGGATTCTTCCGAATCCGTATTGGCTATATTTTATCCCGAAAAAGTGTTCCTATGGGATGCTATGGGATGTTTTTCAAGGGATCGAAATTTGCGCGGGTGAAACCGCGGAGCGCAGCTAGTGATAAATAAATAAAATACTGGTTATTGAAATAACATACATACCTACAATCAATTGTCTGGTAACGGTAACTGCGTACACCATTAAGATAAAACAAAATATGTTAACTAATAAGTAATAAATATACCGTGACATACAAAAATAAACCACGTGTCGACATAACAATCTCCTCGTGTTTTCGGTGGCTCAAAAAGTTGCCACACTTAAAAACCACTAAAAATTAATTATCTTACAAAAATCTACATTTAAAAATAGAACATCAATAATCCAATCATACTTTATGTAGGATTCTAAAATGTTAATTGATCTAAAATGTTAAATTGTTAGTTTGACATTCGAATCTGCCCAACAAATATTTTTATATAAAGCATTTGTATTATGACCTTTGTCTTATTAAAGTTATTTAACTCTTAGTCATAAACTGATGAATTATGCAACCAAATAGTCATATACATATTTTGTCGTATGGACGTTGTTTCGACATTTTTTTAATCATCGTATAGTCTACTAGGACTTTTATAAAACTTATCAGCTTACTTACATGTTAGTCATATTGTGCGCTCATACTGACATGTAGCCAAATTCCCTATTTGACTACTATGCGACTAAGTAGGTATTTATGTGACTGTTATACGCAATTCTTAGGGCCTTAAGTTGCCCCAATGCCGTAGAGTGAATACCCTATAACGTTTATACGATTATATTAAATACAATTAAGTTCCCTAGTTACTTATCTACTTAACTTTAAGTCACTTAATATCATAAAATGTGTTTGTTGGGTATGAATGCTATTTACAATAATTGCAGAGTTTCTCTATCTATAGTAAAGACTGAGGTATCTTGGAGGGGTATTTTAGGGTTATATACCTCAAAAAAAAGATGGAACCATAGGGCTCCATCTTTTTTAGATCTCAATAGTGTGTGTATAGTGTGTCTACCGGCGTTTCTGTCTGTCTGTCAAAAAGAAGGTCCCACACAGTGCACTAGAATCGGGAAATTTAACAAGACGCGACATAATAGGAACAATGCAATGAATTAAATCCAGGACAGTAATTGTATCACAGAACAAAACCATATTATGCTTGTTTGTTTACTTGTTTTAACGTGCTCATACCTCGGCGTGCGAGGCGGACCAGGGTGCGAGGTATCCAGAGTATCTTGTATCGTCACCAGGAATTCTCCAGGAGAAATGCAGTTAATAGGTACCTACTTAGTATTATAATCATGCTTTTGAATTACAAGGGTTGGCTCTTGCCAACGGTAAAATTTTAATAGTCTATTTGCGAAAAATTTACTTTAAAAGTATCGACAATAATAATTAATAGTCCTCCTATCCGATTTCGGCTGCGGCGGTCGTCTCATAGAGTCGAACCATCTGCGCAGGACATATGTATTATAGTGCACAAGTGTGCGCGCAGACACAAGTGCACTCTCTATTCCCTAATTCTCATATTTCGATGGGACGGCAGTCCGATACGGCCGGAGAGAAATCAGGCGCAGGACTGACGGCTTAACGTGCTCTCCGAGGCGCGGGGGTG
>LUGF01027182.1:204604-215327 GCA_001625245.1 Calycopis cecrops | reverse complement strand
AGTTTTTAATTTAATTTAATTTTATATTTATTATTATATTTGCCTTAAGCTATTTTTTTTATCACTATAATGTATTGCAAGCTGTGTTTATCTGTAAGTAATTGTTACATGTTGGCTTTTTTTTGTGTATGTTTTTTATTAAATTGTGTTACATGTATTCAATTGTAGATGAACCTTATAAATAAATAAATAAATAAATAAATAAATTACCACCAAAATGTATTGAATAATGTTAATTTATTAAAGAAATAAAAATAATATTTTCATAAGTGTTATAAAGAAAAAGAGCCCTTTGCAACATTGCTCACCTCGAGCCGGTCAGTACTCCTTGTATGAAACTTCATACTGCAACGCACAATAATGGGAAACGTAACGTAACCGTATCGTCTTCGCTTTTCTAGGCGAGGCGTTTACGATCCCTTTTTTTTCTTTTTTTTTTTTATGCTATAGGGAAGGCAAACGAGCAGTCGGAGCCATTTTCATGACTACCGAAGCCCATAGACATCCGTGTAGACACAGATACGCTGCTCGTCTTTCTCCTCCCACCTCCATATGCCACCGGGTACTTACACACCGCACGAAACGCGACAACACAGCTGTCACTTCACGCCGGTCTCGTGTAAGCGAGTACCTCCCCGGTCGTGCCGGCCCAATTCAGCCGACTACCTCTTACTTTCCGAGTTGATGAGTGTGCGGCGACCATTAATCACCGCGTCAGGCCTTTGGAAGTGGGCGCTAGCGTCTAGTCCATAGGTTCCCAAACTTTATCGTCTAACGCCCACTTTGAAAATCAGTTACTTCGTATCGCCCCCTTATTAGTTATTACACCTTGATATTCAAAGAAAATTATGTCGTTTCTGGCCCCTTACCGCCCCCCTCTGAGCAGTGCCCACAAGGGGGCGTTATCGCCCACTTTGGGAAAGACTGGTCTAGTCGCTGCATTCAGCTTCGACTAAATCGCCGATAGATGCGGCGATCGAAAAGTATCCTGTGTGTTATCGCCCTAACTTCTGATTATAAAGTGTTAAATTATAAGTGTTACGTTGCAGTACTGACCTGTATCTCCCAGCGCACCTGCAGCCGCTTGTCCAGGATCTCCTTGCAGTTGTTGAAGGCGCTGCTGGGAGTCTGCGAGGTGGTGGTGCTTGTCTGTAATTATATTCACGTTTATGTCTGCCATTTGTTGGTCCAGGTGGCGAGGAGCTCCTGGACGCAAGTGGCTCGCGGCCGGGACGTGGCGCTCTGTGGGGGAGGCCTGGGGCCAGCAGTGGACGGCTGATGATGGTGTTGATGTGCATCTGTGATCTCACTCGGTAGATATTGTGACAGTTTAATTAAATAGACAAGGAAGTATATAGAAATTGACTCCAAATGTACCTACTTTATCTGAATTGTATATGGGATATACCTAGTTGCTAACCGTACTATAATATATAGTATTGTACTTTATTTCCGGTCCGTGTACTATATAGTGTTGAAGAAATATAGTACCCAAAAATACTATATTTTCAAGACTGAAATATTTAAATTGCCAATAGCGAAAAATCTTGTTTATTGGTGTCCAAAGACTCAATTAGCTTTTTTTTAGTTTGAAAATAAATACTTACAAGGTCTTCTATCCAGACACCAAAAGTTAAACGACTTTGTGACAATACCTACAATGCGTAAGTAATACCTAAACTCAAAATACCGTAAAATTTTTAGTTTAAATATAATCACAGTAGCTAAGTACAGGCCTCGTCTCGCCGGGCAAGATTATTGCAAACTGTACAGCACTGTACAGCAGCATTTATCAAAAATATTGTTCAAAATGATTAACAACAATATTTACCCGAAAACGGCAATACTTATCCCCTTATAGTCCAATGTATTGGCAATTTTGCATGTAAAAAACAATATGCGTTAGTAAAAAGTAAAAAAACTCACCGGGTTATACCACCAAGCTGGCTGCAATAATAATTAGGTTCCAAGGAAAGCAGAGAAACACAAAAATATTAACAAAGATTAGTCATTTTTATTAATACACATATAACCATTAAACAAATTGTTATTGACAAAAACAATTGTACAATTCATAATTCATTGTAGTTGTATAGTCTTGAAGTCGGTGTGATAGTCAAAATAAACAATTGTTCGTATATTTTTTGATTTTTAAAATTTAGAACCTCAATTATTTCATAACAACTACAATAAGTTACATTAATCAGTTATTTTCACCCATTTTCCCGCCACCGCAATAAATTAATCATTTAATCGATCAATTGATTAATAGTTTCGTTTTAGTTACTCGTTTGATATTAGGATGAAGAATTCTGTAAAACTTTCTCAGAAAAGAATCAAAACGGTGGCTGATGGCTTAAAGGAACTTCATGTTGTTACATATGTTGGAGTAGGTAAAACCTAAGGCCTAGCTTAATCCGTGGTCAGAGTACCATTTTGATTTCTTAAGAACTCTTTCGTAAATATTACGAATATGGATGGAACGTACATGCAGGAGAACACCCAAAAAGGCTTTTGGTGCGCTATTTGGAGATTGAGCCTACAGCCAAGTCTATTCAGGACCCTTGATTTATAATCGTTAGGAGTGTAAAGAAAGGAAGATTATATATGGCCTGTAGGCTGTAGGCCATAACAGGAGGGGTAGAAATTGCTAACTTTGCTACGTGGTTTCCGATCCTGACTCTGGTTTCGGTATCATATAAGTCGGTACTGGTTTATGTGCAGTAAAAAATACTACACTATTTTTATCGCGTATATTTCTTTTACAATATTCTGGATAGTCCCTTTCGTGTCCTTACTACTTATAAAAAGCGTACAGAATTCTTCACCTAACATTACTATTTATTAGCGCTGCCAATCAGACACTACGTAAGGTTGGTAAGTTTGAGTTTGATTAGATTGTGTGAGTTCCTTTCCCTTATTCCTCGACACCTGAAAATACCAACATTAGTGAAAATATGTCCAGTAGCTGGCTGTTAAAACACTTAAAACACACACAAAAGATTAGTGAAATTGTACTTTGATATCTTTCCCCTGACAATGAGATATCCTGTATTAAAATATCCCACGTCATACACACAGTGACCTTGGTTTGTCCTTATACCTTGGTAGATTGTCATCTTCCAGTCAGAAAGATGTCTTACTCCTGACAGAGTGACATATGTCCCCTGGCAGTGACATATCCCACGTCCTACCCACGGTGGCCTCGTTCTGCTCCAGAACATGTATTTAGTGAAGTACCTAATACTTTAATGACTTTCCTTCTATAGGCAAATGTCTTTCCTCTGATAGAGATATACTCTTCCTCTGACAATGACATGTGTACCCTCTGTGGTATACAGAGGTATCACCACATATACCACTGTGTATCCTCGGTGATATCGGTCTGCTTTAGGTCAGGTATATATAGTGAAATAATAGTTTAATGTATTTCCCCTGGTAACGTAATGTAATTCCCCTGGCATATCCCACGCTATACTCACGGTGATCTTGGTCTGTCCCAGAGCCGGTGGCACGTCCAGGTCCTTGGGAATCAGCACGTGTCCGAAGTTGTGTCGGTACTCCACGCACCACACCGCCAGCCAGTCGACGTCATACGCCGTCAGCTTCCCGGGCAGAACTATCTCGATGTCCTCACCCTGGTAGCCGCGCAGGGGATGGAGGGAGCCCATCTCATTTGGCACCTGAAGTTGAGAACCATTTTATAGCATAGCGACAGCGACGACCCTAGACGTCCGCATCAATGGGAAATATTCAGGTTAAAGAAGGGTACTAGTATCCAATTGCGCCCTCAATTAACACAATGAGGAAGAAACGCGAGAATAACTTCGGTATAATTTAAACGGAACTCCTACATACTCATATTCCAGTAGACCATACACCAGGTACTCACTCACTCGTAGGAATCTCAGTCAAGTTGGTTGCAGACTTGATGAGATCGCTTTATCATCAGCACAATGGTCATATTATGGTCACATATCTCCTAGTTCTACGAAGCTCTTTTTTCTGCAGAATTATCGGTGTGTATTCAGTGATTTTATTATCCTAGCCAATATCTTTATTCCTTGGACGTTACCCTCTTGATGTTCTGCACCTAAGTTTATTTCTAATGGGTTGGGTTCGGATCTATTTCCAATTCAATAGCTAGACCGTGTGTCAGGTCCTTGAACTCTGGTAGCACCTTCGCTCAACATCTTTAGGTCTAACTATTGGTCTAACAACCATCTCCTAAGGATGTCATAATTGATGGTCGAGGAGCCTTGAATTTTGTGCCTACCTTTTCAAAAGGAGTAGGTTCAGATATATTGCCGACCCAAAAGGAGGCGTCCGGACTCGCGCCGTTGTAATGCAGAATGGGTGTGTAGAAGGTCTTCGCGTCCAACACCCTGGTGTTACCTTACCGCAGCCCGTGCGCCAGACGTCTTAAATCCTACAGGACCCTCGCTTCAGATTCCTTGGGCTTATCTATTGGTCCAAAGTCCAACTCCTAGGGATTCTATGACTCATGGTATAGGACCTCTGGGTATTATACCTACCTTTGTTCCAAAACTGATGGGTTCTGATCCATTCCCGACCCAGAAGTAAGCGTCCGGTCCAGCGCCGTCGTAGTGCAGGTTGGGTATGTAGAATGTCTGAAAACGAACGGTAGAGGTCCCTTGGATTTATGCTTACCTTTGTTCCAAAAGGAGTAGGTTCCGATCCATTCCCGACCCAGAAGTAGGCGTCCGGACCGGCGCCATCGTAATGCAGGTTGGGTATGTAGAAGGTCTTGGCGTCCAACACGCTGATGTTCCCTGACCGCAGCCCGTGCGCCAGGCGCTTGAACTCCGGCAGGACCCTGGGTCGAGGTGGGTCCAGGCCTGGTGGGATGAACACCTCGCCGAAGTTTACCTGGAAATTATTAACGTCTTCCTAATATTTCTAATTCAGTAAGAGATAGTGCATGAATGCATGCAACCGAATTGATTGCACGACTGGTTAGGTAACTCTGGCTTACACGAATAGTCATAAACTGAGAGTTGTGCTGTCGCGTTTCGTGCGGTATGTAAGTGCCGACGACCCATGGAGACGGGAGGAGGTAATATTTCAACAGATCTGTATAGCCTCTATGCTGATGTCTGTTGCCGTCGATGGTCATGAAAATGCCTCCGACTTCTCGTTTGTCCCCTTATACGATAAGAAGAAATCTAATTAATTAATTATTTTTTTTACTTCTTAGTGGATCTGTTTTTATATTGCATGTGACGGATTTTTTTAAAAATAATTCTTTTTATTCGAGGGTAAATGAGTAATCCTTGACTATTGATGTCCATAAATATCCACACAACCAGAGGTTAAGCAAAACGGCCTTTCATCCATTCAACATCATATATCGACAAAGAAGAGTTGAAGTACTTTATCAGAATTAATGTTAAGTTACTATTAAGAAATTTCATTTGCTCAACTTCGGGGATCAAAATTATTCAAACCTAGTTCTACTACCTACCCTACCCTTTTTTTATAGGATAAAGGGCAAACGAGCAGTTGGTAGATGACTACCGCCGCCCATAGACATCTGCAAAACTCGAAGCTTTGCAGGCGCGTGCCGGCCTTTTAGGTACGAGTTAGCTCTTTTCTTGAAGAACTCCAGGTCGTATAGGTTCGGAAATACCAACTGTCGCAGCTCGTTCCATAGTGCAACCCTACTAGCTTCAGGAGAAGCCAACCAGTCGATCGTGGCAAGGCAGTATAGGTCTTTAGACTTTACTTCTTTTGAGGGGAAAGCTAACTTTCGAAAGCTGCAATTCCATAATCATACTAAGTCACTAGCTGCGCTCCGCGGTTTCACACGCGTTATTTTCGACCCGAAGAAATATCGAGAAGCATAATTAATAGATGTTTGCTGATTCTCATACCTACCCGATATGCACAGAAAATTTCATGAGAATCGGTCAAGCCGTTTCGGAAGAGTATGGTAAATAACATTGTGACACGAGAATTTTATATACCGGGTTACCTTTTGGTCACCGGCCAAATTTTCAAGGATGGTTGAGACTCAATATACATTACATACAAATAATGAGATACAATTACATTGTCCCAGGTTATAAACATATTTCTTGGCCACCACGAGGTAACGACTAGCGAGTCGCGATCGGCCGGCGTCACAGACCTTGAAGTCGATAAATTTCGTGTGCGAACAACGATCGATGTATTCTTAAGGATCATTTCAAATCGATATTTATTTAACAAAATATTAGAATTGAACGATAAAATTTAAAACGCACCCTTGGAATGATATTTACTTCTTTATTTTAAAACTAGCTGTGCCCCGCGGTTTCATCCGCGCTTAATTTCTAAAAACTCGATATAAATTTCAACACCCTATTTCACGCTCTTATGGGATGAATTTTTAAAAATCCTTCTTAGCGGATGCCTACGTCATAATATCTACCTGCATGCAAAATTTCAGCCCGATCCGTCCAGTGGTTTGGGGTTTGGGCTGTGCGTTGATAGATGGCTATGTCACCTTTGAGTTTTATATATATATAGATTAGACCGGTGACCAAAAAGTAACCCTCTAGATATACAGAGAAGATATATCTCAGGCTGTCGTCATTAAAAAGCCTTATCTAATCGAGTCGGCCCCTTTATAGATAACGTTTCTACGCCAATGCGGCGCGTCTATGGTCTGAAGATGCTGACGTCAGCGGCCCTTGTACGTGACTAGAGAGAGCGCGGTACACCAACTCGTCTGTAGTGCTGTTGATGCCTTGCAGCCGGGTGGGACCGGCGCGGCGCTGGCGTATATCGGTGAAGTTTTTTTATGGTATAGGGGGGCAAACAAGCAGCCGTAGCCATTTTCATAACTACCGACGCCCAGACATCCGCGTAGGGGCTATACCGATGCGCTGCTCTCCTCTCTCCTCCCACCTACATGGGCCACCGGCTACTTACAAACAAACGCGACAGCACAGCTGTCACTTTACGCCGGTCTCGTGTAAACGAGAGTGAGTTCGGTGTTTATGGCGCAATGGCTGTCGGGTTTTGTGCGGTTGATGAGTTCATTGACCTATTAGTGGAAGAATAGAAGCAACTCATGCCATGCACTCAGCCTCTGGTTTTGTGCATATTTGTGTGTCCGTTGTTACCAAAAGGACTTCGATCTTAAGTTTGTAAAAATTTAATCAATTAATTTTTCATTTCCATTAGTCACATTAATAGTTATTCTGAACAAACTAGTCCCGCTCCGCGGTTTCACACGCGATTATCGTTTCCCAGAAAAACATAAATTTTTAAGGGATGAAAATTATTGTGACATTACAGTTTGAAATTTACTTCTGTTTCAAACGTCTCGATTCGTAAATAATCTCTGTCTTTGTGTGGAATAATCAGCACTTTCTTATTTTTAATTAGTAGGATGCGTATCTTAATTAAATCTACTAAAAATGCTGCTCTTAAGTCTTTTAATTCAATGTGCTTCAAAATTAGTTAAGTAACTTTAGCGTATAACAATAATATACACTTTCACATTTATAAATATAGCTGCGCCCCGCGGTTTCACTCGCGTAAATTTCGATCCCGTGGAAAATAGAAAATCATCCCATGGCATCCTTTAGGAACATTATTTCGGGATACAAACAATCCTATGTGTTAATCCAAGTTCTATGTGTGTGCCAAATTCATGACAATCGGTTCAGCAGTTTTTGCGTGAAGAAGTTAAACAAAAAAACAAACAAACATACAAATTTTCGCATGTATAATAATAATAAGATTAGGATTAGGATGTAGTAGGATTGTATACCTAATACACATCTTACTTGAAGGGGATAGAGGTCTATAATATCTAGTCATCTACTCTTTTAGATAACACTTGTTATAACCCCCTATTCTCTAATCCCGTGACTTAAAATCTTTCTCTTCACTTGCGTTGATAGTGCAAGCTATAGTGCGAGGATGTAAGAGTTTTTATTGCTGACGACACGACACCGACACGTGCGTTAAAATATCACAATCAACGGCTGTATAGAATAAGATCTACCGACTAAGAGAAACTTTACAAGAAAAAAAAATATAATTCTATTAGTATTATAAATGCAAAAGGTTGCATTAAAAACACGACACCGACACGTGCGTTAAAATATCACAATCAACGGCTGTATAGAATAAGATCTACCGACTAAGAGAAACTTTACAAGAAAAAAAAATATAATTCTATTAGTATTATAAATGCAAAAGGTCTTGTATTGTTGTATTTGTTTGTTTTATTTTAGTATATTTTTTTCACAAAAAACATGATGAGAATATGGATTAGATTTTAATTTTTTTAGAATTTTTAATTATGGGTAAGATAAAATAATATATATATACAAAATCTATCTATCTAACGGCTACTCTGATAATTTTATAGGTTTCGGTTATTTTATGCCGGTTATATCGTGGGGTTCAGCAACTTCTATGATTATTACATTACTATTTACTAAACTATATAGACTATTAATGACTTCGTTATGGTGTGTTATTTAATCCTAGAGTGTACATAATAATCTTACATCTTATAGTTGTCAGCTAATATATTCTTGTATATTAGGTAATAGCGTCCAAAATGGAGGAGGCTTTCACCCGAGAGGGACAACAATAATTAAATAATTTATTAAACTTTGTTAACTGTAATATAGGATAAATCTTTATAAATAAAGCTTACTATTATTATATTAATAGCGTGAATCGAATGTTGTTTCAATGATTCTTTATAGGACGATAGATGCACCTAAATAAACAATCATGGTCTAGTTTTTTTTTTAATTAGGTTTACAAAAGTCGTAAGGATCTGGAAAGCAATGAGGATCAAGACAAAAAATAATTGTTTGCAATTTATCGAATCAATATTAGAGTAAATTGTTATGGCCAAACTCAGATTCTAGCTATTTGACATTTGTGAAATTAAAAATTTTGATGTGGACCATTTCAAACTAAATATTATTCGTTATACTTAGTTGACATTAAAATTTCGTATAAAAATGATTTTTTGAACTTCGTAACTATAATTTCTTCAACTTTAGTTCAATCAGTAGATTGAAATTAGTTTTTGTAAGATCCGTTGTGGATTATTTCGGAAAATTAAGCAAATCAAACAAACGGCAATAGTCAATTGCGACTTTTCACTCTCTACTAGGAAATGTAGTCACGAAAGCTTTTAAACACTATGTAAGTGTGTGCCTGTAAGTATATGTGAATTAAATATTTATATATAGGTACACGAAATTATTATACCGATAAGAAATCTTAATTTTACGATATTTATTCATCGTATTGTTTAAACTAATTGATTGTTATAAGAAAATATTGTTTTATGTATAATACAATATTTTATTAAAAGTACGAAATGTTTTTTTAGCCTGAACTTATCTTAAGCTAAGAGCAGACAAATAAAGCTTTATCAGATTGCTATGAGTGCGATGAGGAACACGATATGTCGTATGCACAAATCGCATGGTATAAACAAATCCAAGATGGCGTCTCACCGTGAACCGCCTACACCAGACGCTCAGCCACTTGATGTCCCGCAGCCGCTTGCCTCCCGGCAGACGCAGCAGAATGTCGGAGTTCTGGTGCGCCGACAGCACGGGCGGGTCACTGGAATTAATGACGTCAATGTTAATGTCATGTAGCATTCTATTTTCAAATTTACTTTTTTTATAAACTTTATATGCATTGCAATACAAGCTGTTATGCCATTTATGTTTTTTACGATTCTCTAGATAGTAATTTAGATATTTTTATTACAGAAGATGCCTTATTTCAGAAATAACACCACACAAGTTTCTGTAGTGTGTGATGTAGTGTATTTTGCAAAACATAATTTAAGCAGCAACTATGTAATATAAAATGTGTAACAGTGTAATTGTTCTAAATAAATTATTCTTTTCTAAATAACTAAACGCTACCTGCCTTGTGTTATTTCTGTACCTAATAACTGGAGTAAATATTAATATTGATAAAGTTGGTGTTTAAACGTCATCATAATTGAAATTCATATAAATTTTTGAAGATGATAAAAAAAGAATATACTTATTTTCAATTATAATTTGAATAAAATTGAATGGGGAACATAATAGGGTTCCCCTGACAGCGCGGGCGGGTCTCTGCAATTGAAATTAATGGCGGCAATGTAAACGTCATGTTGTGTTCTATTTTCAAATTTACTTTTTTTATCGTGTACTGCAATACAAGCTGTTCTGCCATTTACGTTTTTGATGCCAATCTAAAAGTCATCATAATTGAAATTCATATAAATCTTTTTATGATAAAATTTTGGGATATATTGTCAATTATGAATTAGATATTATATTTGAATGGAGGACATAATAGGATTCTCCTGAAGCACCGACAGCGCGGGCGGGTCCAGCAATTGAAATTAATGGCGGCAATGTAAACGTCATGTCGTGTTCTATTTTCAAATTTACTTTTTTTATCGTGTACTGCAATACAAGCTGTTCTGCCATTTACGTTTTTGATACCAATCTAAAAGTCATCATAATTGAAATTCATATATATCTTTTTATGATAAAATTTTAGGATATATTGTCAATTTTGAATTAGATATATTTGAATGGAGGACATAATGGGATTCCCCTGAAGCGCCGACAGCGCGGGCGGGTCCAGCAATTGAAATTAATGGCGGCAATGTAAACGTCATGTCGTGTTCTATTTTCAAATGAGGGTCTCATGTCTGTTTGGACCC
>LUGF01027182.1:180589-197959 GCA_001625245.1 Calycopis cecrops | reverse complement strand
GCGACCTGTAGCGCCTTGGGGGGGTAGGCTCTATGTCCAACTTCTGTTGATGATAATGATGATTTTGATGATGATGATGATGATGATGATAATGACGATAATCGTGAAGCACTTTCGTTTTTTCGACTTTCAAATCACATAGATTGTAAACACGTTTGATTTCGAAAATGGTGTGTTAATATTCATTGGGTCATTTCACGCGCATTAAGTATTCTAGATTGCTGCTATGTCGAGGAGACGCATGAAGGGTGATGATGAAGATGATGTTTGATTGCGATGTGCACATAACGCAGTTAAAACTGGCTAAAGTTAGTCGTTTATGACGTTATATAATATTTAGCTTTTCTCAGATAAATTAATTATTATAAGCACTGTCGTAATTATTGGAATTATCTGTATCTCTAATCTAATCTGTATATCTAACTAGATTCCGCGCGCTGCTTCGTCCGTGTGGATTTCGGACTTCCAAAATGAAGTTATTATATTATATATATTTAAACCTTCCTCTTAAATCACTTTATTGATTAAAAAAAACCCCTTCAAAAAAGCGTAAAAGATCTAAGCATACAGCGGAAAGCCACTTTGTTTTATACTATGTAGTAATGAGGCAATCTTGCAATTATATTCTTTTAATGACTATTTACGCCCATAAATATCCCCACAAATATTTATTATTTGTGTGGAAATATGTAGGTATTTTTTGTGTGCCAGATTATTATTTTAAAACTTTTTAAGCATGTTTAAACGATCAATAATTTTTTGACAAGTGAATCTAATCTAAATATCTATCAAGTTTTTTAAATTTTTTAAAATTTTATTTATTCGTTATTTAATTAATCTTTATCTTTTTATTTAGCCAAAGCGCACATTTTTAAAGTACAAAACATAGTAATAACATAGATTTTACTAACAATAGATGATTATTGTAGGACACGTCCCATTAAACCCGTCCATGTGGCCACTGTACTCACTGTTCGGGTCGTGCCTTACAAATTATATTTTGCACGAAATATTGACGCTCATTCTGTAGCGCTGACGGCTTCAGAGTTTATCATGTTTAATTTAGCCAACGAGCCGGGAGCAGCTGATCGGCGGTGAAGCTTTAGAGGCACTTACAGACGAAAAAACACGACCGGGCAGGTAACTCGCTAGTAGTACACCACCGTGGTGCGACGATTTTTTTTTATTGTATAGGAGGGCAAACGAGCAGCCGGAGACATTTCCATGACTACCGACGCCCACAAACATCCGCATAGAGGCTATACAGATGCGCTGCCCTCCTTTCTCCTCCCACCTCCATGGGCCACCGGCTACTTACACAGCGCACGAAACGCGACAGTACAGCTGTCACTTTACGCCGGTCTCGTGTAAGCGAGAGGTACCTCCCCGGTCGTGCCGGCCCGATTCGACTGCATGGAAGCATGCAGTGTGGCACTATCTCTTACTATTGATTGTGTATGTTTCGATCACACTTTGTGAACGGTAGCTCAATTTCGTTTCACGTCACAACTTTCAAAGAGCGTTACAGATATCACAAGTTTCCCTTTTGCAATTTCATCTAAATTACAACTTTATGTAACACTGAAAAATCGACGGTGAAATCTACAAAATAATGTTAATAGACGCAAATAGTTAATACTCAGAGCTTTAAGTCAAACTAGCTTCCGCTCGCAGCTTCGCCCGCGTAGTTTTTTGGCTTCAAAAATAGAGTTATTATACATATAAACCTTCCTCTTGAATCACTCTCTCTATTAAAAAACCCATCAAAATCTGTTGCGTAATTTTAAAGACCTATTCATACAGACACACAAAGGGCGGAAAGCGACTTTGTTTTATACCTATTATGTAGTGATACCCACCTTGTTTTTTATGACATAACAAAGTAGCATTTTACGCAAATTAGCAACTCTAATAATATCCATGTAGAATGCGTTACCCTCCTCTACTTCTTAAACGGGCCACCGGCTACTCACGCCGCACGAAACACGAAACCATAGCAATCACTTAAGAACACTATAAAATAAACTTCCCTTACTTCATAAAACCCTTGTTACGAGCGAGGAAATCACGAGTGGCTGCGCGCCGGGCAGTAATCCCCGCTCGAGCATCCGCCAGGGGGCGCCCCCGGCGAGCGCCCCTTCACAAAACGCGAGTGTATATCTATAGACTTATCTGACGAGAGCAACTGTGATTTGATAGTGTTTTATTACGTAGGGGGCAATTGGGACGTGATATTATCGGCAAAGTCCATATATATCCGCAACACCAGAGGTCTTTTTTTTTATGGTATAGGGTGGCAAACGAGCAGTTGTAGCCATTTTCATGAGTACCGACGCCCATAGACATCTGCATAGAGACTATACAGATGCGCTGTCCCCTTTCTCCTCCCACCTCCATTGGCCACCGGCTACTTACACACCGCACGAAACGCGACAGCACAGCTGTCACTTCACGCCGGTCTCGTGGAAGCGAGAGGTACCTCCCCGGTCGTGCCGGCCCAATTTGGCTACATGCAAGCATGCAGTGTGGCACTACCTCTTACCAGAACACAGCACAAAGTTGCCGGCCTCTCGGGTGTGAATGAACTCTTTTCGTGAAGAATGTGGAAAGCAAAATTAAGAGCTTAAACTGATTCGACTGCAATATAGATACTTATTATTTATTTATTTATTTTATAGCATAGGAGGCAAACGGGCAGTTGGGTCACCCGATGTAAAGTGAACACCAACGCCCACAGACATCCGTAACACCAGAGGTCTAACAGATGCGTTGCCGACCTTAGAGGAAAGAATAAGCTCTTTTGTTGAAGATCTCTAGGTCGTATCGGTCCGGATATACCGAGGGGGGCAGCTGATTCCAAATTGAAATGGTGCGCGGGATGAAATTGCGCTTATGGCGCACAGTAGTGGACTTCGGAGGATCTAGGTGGTGACGGTGGAATTTCAGCTGCGGGCATTAATCCGAACAATTCCTCGGAACACTCCCCGTGATAAATACGATAGAAGATGCACAGCGAGCTGACATCTCTACGCAAGGCAAGAGTATCAAGCTGGCGGGTGAGATACTGGTTATCGACGATTCGGGTCGCTCTTCGTTGTATACGGTCAAATAGAATGAGCTAATATTGCGGGACTCCGGCTCAAAACCTATCTGCCTATGACAATATCTTTTACAATATATTACATAATAGCATAATACAAAAGAGGAAAAGAGGGCGACGCATCTAACAGTCGTGCGGATGTCGATGGACGACGGTAGGCTACGGCTCCGGCTGCTCATTTGCCGCCGAATACTAATTAACGGAAAACGTAATTTGTAGCGGGGAACATTCCATTGACTTTTTGCTTTGATTGCGATTTGAGGTATCGAGTTAGGTCACTTTTGAAATTTACTCAACAATAAAAAAAAACTTCAAGAAAAGAGCTTATTCTTTCCTCAAAGGTCGGCAACGTTCTGTTAGACCTCTGGTGTTACGGATGTCTGTGGGCGCTGGTGATCACTTTACATCAGGTGACCCAACTGCTCGTTTGCCTCCTATGCTTTAAAAAGAAAAATAATACATCTTCGAGTCTGGCAGCTGCCTGGAGATGGACATCTGTAAAAGAGAGCCGAGGGCAAAACGTCACGATTCACACATAAATTACTATTGGAGTATTCTTCTTAATGACGATCTTGTACCAAAAAAAAAATATAAGGAGTAAAACAGCAGAATGTCCCTATTACAAAAAGTCCCCTTACCGATAAATATTAAATGCCTTTATAGCAAAATGTCCCCTGCGCAGAATGTCCATCCAGCGGGGGGACATTTATATGTCCTCTGTTGTAGGGGACAAGTTTACTTAACTAGTAACCGAACTACAAACTTTAAAACACAACATTTTCATTTTTACGACGTTTTATTAGTAAAAATTTATTAATATACCGTCACTATACGAAAATGTTAAATGCCAATAAGACATTGTCTAGGGCTGCCGGTGTTCGGACAAACAGCATGCAACGGGATACCATCATATTAATATTATAAATGGGAAAGTTTGTATGTTTGTTTGTTTGTTACTCCTTCACGCAAAAACTGCTGAATTTTTGCTCGATTTTCATGAAATTTGGCATACACATAGAGGGTAATTTGGATTAACAAATAGGATAGTTTTTATCCCCAAAAAATGTTCCTATGGGATGCAATGGGATGATTGTCTATTTTCCACGGGAGCAAAATTTACGCGGGTGAAACCGCGGGGCGCAGCTAGTAATCATAATCGTCAGTTCACAACGGTGTTAAGAAGGAGTCCTCGGTAGTATGTCTACTGCATACTCCTCTAACTAAATGTGGGTTCTTTCCGATCTGAACTTATGTGGAAGAGAAGAGAAACCAAATAGAGTTTCATAGGATTTCTATGAGTGGTGCCAAGACTAGGTTTAATATCGAAAGGGGACCCGAACCCCCTCTCCCGCAGATGGTATAGACGCATCCCGAGTAAAACGCAGCAATAGCTTACAAAGCTCACGACTAAGCTCGTAAACCTAAGCTGCAGCTATATGGAAGCACAACAAGAAAGCTCTGGAGCTTAATCCAGTAATCTCAGCCGGGCAGGAGCTTTCTACAATACCTAGATTTACTGTTAGCTTTTTTAAGTGGGAGGGGGGATAAACGGAGCTTTATTCCATTATTAACGCGCATAAACATCCAAATAAACAGATAAAACAAAAAGCTTTGTGAGCATCAGTGCAGATCAGTTTCGTTGGCATCGCAAAAACTAAAAAAAACTCCTTCGAAATCCTTATCATCTTTGTAGGTATATCCGCACTTCAACGGCTGTATTCGGATGTATGTGGACGTCAGTAATCATGAGAATGGCTCCGACTGCACGTTTGCCTCAATATACTATATATTAAACAATAATTGGACAACAAAATGACCCTATACAGGGTAATACATAAATTTTAACATACGGAAACCTAAATTGTGCTTGTCTAATGGCTGCATAACATCCTTGTGCAATGAAATAATAAAAATTATTAGAAATGCCAATACGAGCGATTAGCGTTCTCCGCGAATTTGAGACCGGTTCTCTTCTTCTCCCCGCCCGGGCCCCTGACGGTGACGTATGGAATTAAGAATAACATTTAGGATTCGGGTTTTGTTCGAGAACTTTCTCATATCGACGGTTGGTGCAGTGGTTAAGTGGGCGGGTGTTTATAAATGCTATAGTGGGGCAAACGAGCAGTCGGAGAAATTTTCGTGACCACCGACGCCCATACATATTCGCATAGAGGATATACAGATGTGCTGCCCTCGTTTCTCCCCACCTCCATGGGCCACCGGCTACTTACACACCGCACGAAACGCGACAGCACAGCTGTCACTTTACACCGGTCTCACTTTACGTGGTGGAAGCCGGTGGCCCGTGGTGGTGGGGTGAGAATGGAGGGCAGCGCATCTGTATATTATCCTCTATGCGGACGTCTGTGGGCGTCGGTAGTCGTGAAAATGACTCCGACTGCTCGTTTCCCGCAAAGCTGTCACAATACGCCGGTATTTTTGCCCAGGGATCTCTAATATCAACATACAAACAACCTTTACTAGGTTAGACGAAAGTCCCTGACAGACATACAGACAAGATTTATTATACATATGGCCTAGATAAGTGATGTCATGTCTGCAACATGCGCTATTAGTGAGAGGTGCTATTGTTGCATTGCAGTGAAATAGATTCGGCACGACCGGGGAAGTACACAACACGTGTGTGAACTACTAGCTTCCGCCCGCAGCTTGGTCCACGTGAATTTCGGACCTCAAAAATGGAGTTATATAGACCTCTTGAATCAGTCTATCTAATAAAAAAAACCACATCAAAATCTGTTGCGTAATTTTAAAGATCTAAGCATACAGACACACAGACACAAAGCGACTTTGTTTTATATTATGTAACAATGATGATGTAGCCGTTAGTCGTTGTGGGCGGGCTTTATAGAATGAAGGCGCAAACGAGCAGTCGGAGGCGTCTAGTGACCACTAACGCCCATAAACATCTGCATAGACGTTACGAAAATGTGTTACCATCCTTCCGCGTTTTTCTCACACTTCCACACACAGCGGAAGATTCCTCCCCGATCAAGCCGGCCATGATCATCACATGCTCAGCCAGAAGACGTCCGCTTCCAGACATAGCTGACCAGGTCATCGGTCCACCGAGTGTGACCATCCAAAACTGCGCTTACCATTGCGTTACTCCACTACCTATTGCTATGTTTTATTATAGGTTACTGGCAACGCATAATCAGAAGTTATGCAGCTGTTTGTACGTCGTTATTTACTTCCAGCAATAAATGAGTCGAACCCGCACCCCACGAGCTACCTCCCACAGTTGGCACTGAGCCATAGCTCTCGAGTTAGGTTTCATCATTGCGGTTCCGGACCGGTTGCGCAACCACCTGCCGAGATGTGGTACAAGGTTCAGATACCGGTGTTGCAGCCGGGAGGTATATGCATTCTGCAGTCGGCGGTTTGCAGTTCCGCAGCAAACACAAAAGACTTCTTTTCTTGTCAGTCTGTAGACTTTTTTCGGGAACTCGTGAAGGAATGAATGACAATGACACGCGAAAATGAAATTTATGAATATTGAAAGATTGTACATATTATGTTTGTTATACTAAGTTTGGCCTTGGGATAGATCTTAATTATGGAAAAAGCGCTGGTAACAGCTAATAGTAGAAATAACATTTTAATTCTTTATATTCAATACATTTCTTTACATTCATAGGATACCATACCAACTGCCAAGAACAGGAAATAGAAAATTATTCTATAGGAATCAGACACGTACTAATTCGGGACTACAGTCGCCTCTTATTAGAATAACTACCTAATATAATTTGATTTACAAGAAAAACCTGAATCTAGATGTATTCCACCAAAGTTACTATACATTCAAAAAACATGTTATGTCTACTTTATAACATGTTTTCGGCTATAAAATAAATAATTAAGTGTTGAAACTATTTCATATGTAATTGCTAGATAATATTTACTAAATTTTAATTTTAATTTTTATAAATTTTACAATATGTTAATCAAATAATATATATAAAATTAGTAATGTTTTGAGATATTAGTACGTCTTCTCTTATGATTGTGAATGTCGAGATTGCCTTTAATTGAGGCACCTTTTATCTTGTATGCTTTCTTGTTCAATTTAATTTATATGATAATGTATATATTGTGTGCCTTGTTGGCGATCCTTAATAATGCATTTTCCTGTGCTACTTATAGTATGTTTGCTAACTCGAACTCAATATATTTCCCTGTCTAACGCTGCTAAAGAAGTTTTCACATCAAAAAGGTCTAAGTGCCACGCCTCATTTTACAGTATGCAGTTTGCAGTTGCGTTTTGCAGTTAGCACTCTCAACTTCCCACGCATTTCCCCATTACAATAAGACGTTGCTTTTCCAATTGAATCTCTTCAATTGTTGTGATTAGAAACTCGGTGAGAGATATACATACACGGCGACTGTCGTGGGAGTTTACCTAGGATTCCGTAGACAATTTTAATTATGCAGTAAAGAAATTGTTTAAAACGGTTGAAATGTGTTGAGTAGG
This sequence comes from Calycopis cecrops, assembly GCA_001625245.1. NCBI lineage: Eukaryota > Metazoa > Arthropoda > Insecta > Lepidoptera > Lycaenidae > Calycopis > Calycopis cecrops. The sequence continues at coordinate 190,361 of LUGF01027182.1, read as the reverse complement.
TTTAAGATTTTAATATGGAAATATATAACCATCATCTATGGATGAGATTACAAGATTTTTACAAAAAAGTTTTTTTTTAGTGCCATGCTATACGCCCGCCGAATAGTTCCGCACTACCAGGGAGGTACCTCCCATGTTTTGTGCGTGAGTACACTGTGGCCTATTGTCGGGAGAGAGTGAAGAAGGAAAACGCTGGTAACGTGTCGTCCAGCTCTATCACAACCTTTATACCTCCTATAAAGGACCGGCGAAACAAACTCAGCGGGTGTAATAAAATTAAACTACCACGTTAAGTTGAACCTTTGATAAGATCATCACAGGGTACCCACAAGGGATTTCTAAAATGTTTGTACGTACCGTACATTTATTTGCTTTGATGTGAAATTTTATTAAGTAATGTTATTTGTTCCACAAATACAGCTTGGTATCGGTTGGTACTATAAAATCTAGTATTCCAAGTTTACAAAACCAAGCCATATTCGCGGATCAAACAGGACACTGAAAAAAATGTTCCATACATCTGAATACTGAACATTATATTAACTTACCGACATTCAGGACGAGGAGTGCGGCGAGCAGCGGCAAGGAGCCGCGCGGGGGCGGAGCCCTGTTCGTCATTGGCCGACCGAGGGGGCGTCAAACACGATACACGTAAAACCTTCTTGCTGAAAAACACTGGCCACCAACACTTTTCTTTTCACTATATTTAAAAAACTTTATTTTGACAGTTCTAAATTCAAATCCGCGCGCCAACGTTAGCGCCGCTCGGTTAGGTAGCGCGCACTGCACTGGCTTTCACTTGTGATATTCACATTCTGCCAAAATGCTCAAAGCCACTAGAACTCGCACTTTCACTTTTTTCTTATCACTAATTATTGTCGTTACGTGATTTGTGTTTTTGTAAATATTTATATATTTATTCTATTGGCTGGAAATGTAAAAAAGATTATTTATTAATTAGAACGAAACTGGAAAAGAGAATTTAATGAATTAGTCGTTAATATTATTTATTATTATTTCCTTTTATTAATTGTAATAATCTGAGACATACTAAATCAAAGATGTATCTAGGACTTGTATTGTCAATTATGTAATTATAAAATACATTTTGCACTAATATATTTTAATAAATAAAGGTTTATGGCAGAAAAGGCAGCATGGCCTCTATTTCAATAGAAACGAAATAGTAATAAAAAAATAAACGATGGAAGTATAAAGTATAAGGTTATGTTAACTATTTTTAATTGTGGCCCTACTTGATGGGTGAGCTGCGGTACAACTTACTACTTAGATCATCGCTTGATGGTTTAACCTTGACTTAGCGGATCTGTAGATCCCTTCTATTTGAATTGTCATTGCGTAAGAACCTTCATTGCTGTGATGTACTAGCTTGTGCCTTTGCTTTTAACGAATTATTTTTAAATAAGATTCAAAAACAAATCAGGTAGTCGTAAAAATCTCTTTTTGCATTTTATTTTTGAGGATAACCCAAAAATACTTTATACACCTGACCAAAGTATATTTTTCTGTAACTGGTTTTAAATATCAATTCAATGATTTTTAATGTCTAAAACATGATTTTTGTATGACGTAGGTACAGTTGGTATCAAAAGTCGATAGAGAGATAGAGATTTCTAAATCTATTTTTATATGACGATGTTACTTAATCTACTTAGCCGAATTTCGTCTTAGACTGCCTTCTCTAAAGAGACTGCGAAGGACATAATATCCTTTGACTCCTATTCCGGAAAGGCAGTTGGACACGACCGGATAGAAGTTAGGCGCAGTACCGACGGCTTAATGTGCTCTTTTAAGCACGGCAGTGAATCACTGCCAACTTCGGGTTGTTTAAAATAAATTTTTTGTTAAAAATTTAAGAGCGCCAACCGCATGCACACTGGTAAGATCCGGGACCCTAACTCGTGTAGTCCCAGGTTCGAATCCCGGGTTGAACACGCTTACACTAAATCAAGAGACAGTCTACTAGACATGTAGCATTGATAAACGGTGTAACATTGTAATAGGTCCCCTATCCACATCCAACAACTTTACAACAAGATTTAGAAATGATAACTTTTTATGAAAAGAAACTGTATCTTTACGTAACGCCTTACGCCAGTCTGTATGGCTTCCCTTTTCTTCTCGCATGTACGTCAACGGCAGGCAGGCTTCTCTCTCACTTTAAACCGAACGTGGCATCAACAGTTTTCGCAACTGGCGTGTTTGTATCTTCATACAAAAATGAGATAATTAAAGAACTACTAGAATAAGTGCAGAGAATTATGAATGTAGACGAAGCTAGACAAGTATGTAAGGATCGTGAATTGTGGGATTCTGTTACCTCTGTCTACCCAGCTAGGGAGCTGGCGTGAAAATATATTGTCGTTGTTGTGTCCCGAGACACACGCGTTTTTTAATTAACAACCTGGATCTATCTACTGAATTTGGACGCCGACTGTACATTCAATTCAACGAGCATTAGGCAATCGTTGCATAACGGAATGATTGATTGGCAAACACTAAAACCTGAGTCGGTTATGAAATAAAAGATCAAATTATTAAAAGCCACACAAACACACACACACACACACAAACTCACACACACACACACACACAAACACAGAAGTCCAAGGCAAGTAAAAATAGAGGTTTCTTTCTCACACTTACGATCCCATGCATATGTAAAGACGTGTGTTGCGACATGCAATTAGAGTTTATTAGTTTATTAATTAGAATTTGACAATGTTAACAGAAGCAAAGCGTAACGTGTTACGATGGGGGTGTTTCACATGATTTCACCCCTCGCATCTTTTATACCAATTTCTAACTGAGTCAATCACAGTTCAAGAGATACAGCGTGGTGACAGACAGAAAGTCGGGTGACGGAGAGTCACGGAGTCCCGTTTCTGCCCTTTGCCCTCAAAAGTGAAATGGAATCAAAACGTGTATACACTAGGGCTTACACAAAATTGCCTAGCGTCTACATTCACAATCTTCGGAGAAAACAGGTTCGTTGGAGATACAATAATCGAGTGCTTAGAATTCACTAAATGCCGATGGAACAAAATAATATAAAATAAAAGAATAATAGTGCAGTTATGACAAAACGTAAACGTGAAGATACAAAAGCTGTTCAATACTAAGCTAATTAACATAAATATGCATCGTCTCAATACTTGATACATATATCTAGTTTTTAAGTTATCTAGAAGTAAAGGCATTAAAAATGGGTCGAAGTTTCAACTTGGCTTGGCACGCTACCGTGTGCCTGAATATATTTAAAATAAACAAAACATAAAACCAGTAAATAACAACATGGTTAAGAAATTAAGTTAAAAATCACCTAGTTAGAGGTACATAAATAGTGTAAAAATTCATTTTTCAATTTCAAAATGGACTAAAACGATGGAATAGAAAAAAAAATTAAAAAGCTTCAAGGCCCATACCCAAATTGAGAACTATTTTTTATACATATCTATATGTTCTCTACCTCGAATTATACTAAAATAATATATTAAAAGAAATAACAAACACACACTCCTGAGTCTAAGTATAGAAAAGATTTGTTAACAGGGACACACAAAACTACTGATATTTATAATCTTACTAATATTATAAATGCGAAAGTTTGTATGTTTGTTTGTTTGTTTGTTACTCCTTCACGCAAAAACTACTGAACCGATTATCATTTTTTCATTCATCGAAATTTGGCACACACTTAGAGGGCAACTTGGATTAACACAGGATAGTTTTATTCCGAAAAAATGTTCCTATTGGATGATTTTCTATTTTCCACTGGATCGAAATTTACGCGGGCGAAACCGCGGGGCGCAGCTAGTTTAAATATAAAATTAAACGTGCAAATCTCGCAGTTATATTTCAAGCAGTTATAAGTTATAACTTAAACTAACGTAACTTGAACTATTTAGAACCTATTGAAACGTTAAACTTGAAAATGCTTACTTAAATTTTTATATATTAATATGACAATATAAAGAAAGATTAATTATTTATTAATCAATTTATTAATCTTCGCTATATTATTTTTGTTTCTCTCAATATGTTCGTTAATTTCATTACATAATTAATTTCATTTCATTATAGCTGTATGGTAATTTGCTTATATTCTCATGGTGTGATCAATAAATTTTGGTACTTGTATAAACAATGGCTTGTAAACTTTTTAATATTAATCATGGGAATGGCCATGGTTTACTGGAATGCTATTGTAGTGGCTTCTTCAGTATCCTCGAAAAAACAGCTGTCATTGATGTCATCGCTAGCACATCCACCTGTACCTACTGCCTCGTGGTCTAGTTGTGTAATGTATGTACCCGAAGATTTTAATTAATTAGTTTTTTTATACTAAGGAGGCAAACGAGCAATCGGAGCCGAACATGACTACCGACGCCCATTGGCATCCGCATAGAGATAAATAGATGCGTTGCCCTCCTCTCTCCTCCCACCTCCATGGGCCACCGGCTACTTACACGCCGCACGAAACGCGACCGTTTTTATTGTAACTTCATTAAATAGTTATAAGATCTTATGATGAATAAAACATTTTGATTCTGATATTACTGAATTTTATTGAGTGAGTAGTAGTGAGAGCTTTACTGGTATCCGAATGTTTGAACACTGTTTTTCATTTCTGTTTTATATTAAAAAGTGTAACCCATTGAATCTGTTATTATGTGCTAAAAACTGTAACAGCCTATAAGGTTCTCTCTTACCGCACATATACATAGAATATCATACATCACGACATCTATACAATATACATTATAATAAGACAGTAAAATCCGTGTGTCTGTACATTGAATATATTTAGGAAAAACTAATTGGGGGCGATGATAAAATAGTATTAGAACAATTTTCAATGTTGCATAATTTTTTTGTTTATCTGTTTGTCCGGGCTTATCTCCAAAACTACTGGACGGATTCGGATGAAACTTGTTGTGGTGTAAAGATACTAAGCCTGGTATCTTTACACCACAACAACATCAAAAACACTTTTTACTGCGGTTAAATCGCTCATTCCTACGGGAAATTGGAATTTCGACACACTGCAAGCAAACAATAACAAATCACTTTGATTATAATATTACTACGCTACGCGAACGAAGTCGTAGGCACCATCTATCTTACATATACAGATTTGATTTGATTGAATGTGTAAGCCTTATAAAGGTTTTTGAGTCCGTGTGTGTGAGTAGTGGTGGCGGCCAATTTCCGAGCAACGCAACAATCTCACTAAAAAAACTTCACACTACCGCGCTTTAAACTGCCTCTCAGCTCCCGGGTTAGAAGAAAAGATCAATCCCGTGACGTCACAAATACATTTTAATGTCGGCCGTCCCTCTCGCACGCGTCGCGAGCGAGGGAGAGGGGTGGGTCCATAAAAATGAATTTCTTCCATAATGTATTGGGTTCGGTTACGGTCCATCAGGTCTGTTCCACTACGCCAGCTCCCCGCGCTGTTGTTAAATTTTATTCAACATTACTACGAACAACTTCAATTCAGACCAGCGTTACGTCCTTGGCCATTAAAAATGACCTGATTAATAAGCATCCGAGGATTTTAATTATTTAGTAGCTTCCATTAACCTCGGGCTAAAAAGAGTGTGCGCTTTAGACCACACAACTGAAGTAAAAAATAATTAATGATTTAATACACAATGCATAACCGTAGTTATATGCTCCCCGGTCGTTTGAATGGGCTATTTTCCAAGTTTTCAAAAACCACTCCAGAATGTTTATCAGCGATCAATGAATTTATAATTTTTTTTATTTTTTAATCTGATAAGTATTTACTTTCAATTTTTAAATTCAAAATTCAAAATTTTAAACACCTGCGAAAACGCTTCTTTAGGCAAAATGGCGTCCTGTGACGTAGATATTTTGTATCCTAAATGTCAAGTAGTGAATGACTTATGTATGTGACTTATTTCATAAGTAGCATTTGTTTATTTTGTATTCTCTTTGTAATAACAAGCATTTGTACCAAGTATCAACATTTAACAGTGACCATAATATGACCTACAACTCTTTGACAAGTGACAATTGACAACTTAGTTACTACGCTTAATACGGTACCCGAGGCTACCATAGAGCTCACGCAATACTGACGTCATAATCAATTTCAAGTCGTTTCGTATCACGTGACTCATGAATAAAAATACGTATTTTTAAAAATAGATTTTAAAATAAAATATTGATTATTTACTAACTATTTCACTACATAATGACTTCATAAATCATATTTATTAAAGATTACATTCAATAAGCTTATATTTTTAATACTGGAAAATAGCCCATTGTACTGTCGCGCAGGGGCACACGAAAAATATAATAACTCCCCTAATAACGTATGTAAAATTAACCTCGTATACTGTAACGAAAGTATAATTACAATTCCATAATGGATACTACTTTATGGTGATTAAAAGGATAACTGCGAACGGATGAAGACATTTAATGAGCGAGATATAATTATGGTAGAATGAACAAGTTAACAATGAGTTATTTTATTGTAATCTATTTATATGAAACTCAAAGGTAACTTGCATGACATAGTGATCAATCAAGGCACAGCCCAAACCACTGGACGGATCGATCGGGTTGAAATTGGGCATGCAGGTAGATGTTATGACGCAGGCATCCGTTAAGAAGGAATTTACGAAGTTCAACCCCTAAGGAGATGAAATAGGGTGTTGAAGTTTATACGGGTTTCTCAGAAATTAAACACGGGTGAAGCCTCGGGGCACTGCTAGTGAGTATTCGCTTAACTTAAGACATCATTACAATTTAATGTTGTTTATTTATTAGTATTATTGTAATTTGAACTGCTTCGTGCTACCCCGTAGCCCATCTGCACGAGACAACAGATGCACTTGAAACAACGGTATAACTTTCGCACTGACACAAAGCCACTAATTGCGGCGGCCTCATCAGCCACCAGGAAGCCGTGTCAAGGCCCCGACCTTGGGAGCCTCCGGGCTCTGGGCATCGCGTCGGAGAGACAATGTACAGCTGCGTTATATGAGACACTCGACCTTAAACTTTTTAATGCTAATATATAATAGAGAACAGTTTCAGTAAGAGGTAGTTATTATAGTCATTGACGTGGTCCTCGCTCGCTTGATAACGGCGGTGGGCCACCGGCTATTTGTAGGATAAATAGCCTGTTTTCTCAATTTACAAATAGTTTGTTTGTATTTTATTTGGAACCTAGCTGCGCTCCGCGGTTCCACCCGTGTAAGTTTCGATCCCATAGAAATACCGAGATGAAAAATAGATGTCGGCCGACTCTTAGACCTACCCGATTGAACACAAAATTTCATGAGAATCTGTCCGTATCGGAAAAGGCTGGTAAATAACATTGTGACAAGAGAATTTCATATATGCATATAGGTAGTTTAGTGTTTTTTTTAAGTAAAAAAATATATAGTGGCAGCAGAAATATAATAGACGCAAGACCGAGACCAAACATATTTCAGCAAGATCAAGACCAGGGACTGAGCCAGCAAGATTGAAAGTGATTGGCTTTGTTACATAGTTACCTCCATTCTACCTAAATCCGGATTTGTCGAAATTTATCTACTTATGTTATGGCCCTCTCCATCCATCCATCCATCCATCATCCATCGTATTATTTTAGCAGTCAGGGGATGAAGACGCGTGATCTTTCTGGCCACGATAGTACCTAAAACTCATAAAAAAAACCGGCCAAGTGCGAGTCCGACTCGCACACCGAGGGTTCCGTAATCCAAATGGTTACGCACATTTAGTAGGCAACGAATTACAGTTATAAGTTGATAATGATTTTTCCAATGATCTACATATAATTTACTAGTTTTCAGATTTATTCCTATATATGTGCTATAAGTTCTTACTTCTTGCCAAATTAAACAAGTCCAGGTCAACGGGAAGTACCCGATAGGTTTTTGGTTTTCGACAAAGTACGTTTTCATACAAAATTTGTGCATAATTGGCTATAACTTTTTATTGCGTTAACTAAGAAGTGTGATTTCAAGGGATCAAGACGTAACTGACCTCCGTATTTGACAAAAATTTCAGTTTAATCCCTTCACGCGTTTTAGAGAAAAAGGTCTTGACAAACGTACAGACAGACGGACAACAAAGCGATCCTATAACGGTTCCGTTTTTTCTCTTTGAGATACGGAACCCTAAAAATGTAAAAAAAAAGACAAATGTAATAGAAATATGAGTATAGTAGAGTCCCTTGAAGAATTTTGTTGTATGTAAAAAAAAAAGAACCAGTAAACATTATGTAAAAAACAATTAAGTTTTAAAAGATGCTACAACAGCAATGGCAGGAGGTACATGGCACAATTATTAAAAAATCTACTCATATCGGGATGAGTCTCTCCCATCTACAGGAGAGCGGCCGATCGCCCATTCCTCGAATCTAGTCTCATTGCACTCACAGCAAACCGACTGATGATTCACTTCCACACCATAAATCGACATAGAGATCGTCTATCAAAGTCGAAGCTATTTTTTAAGGGTCATGTTGAATTTTTAGAATGAGTGTTTTTAAGCATAGGAGGAAGTAGAGGGGGAGGAGGAGTAAGAGGTAGTGCCACACTGCATGAATGCATGCAGCCGACTTGGGCCGGCACGACCGGGGAAGTACCTCTCGCTTACACGAAACCGGCGTAAAGTGACAGCTGTGCTGTCGCATTTCGTGCGGTGTGTAAGTAGCCGCTGGCCCATGGAGGGAGGAGGAGAAAGGAGGGCAGCGCATCTGTATAGCCTCTATGCGGACGTCTATGTGCGTAAAAAAAAGGGAAACTGAGCCACTTGGTGATTACCTACACCCATTAACATCCCCACGGATTTAATTAGTTTGGTGACAGACAATTATGTCGCTTGGAATATGTCAAACTGAGTGATCACCGAAAATCTGTGGCATGTCATTTGACGGGACAGTAGAATAGCCACCTCTATCTTGTATCAACTAAATGATCTAAAACCTTTACCCCCTTATTAATAAACATAGAATAACTTTATTCAAGCATCAACCTAGTAATAAACTGACATCTGTCAAATTCCATTTTATGTGTTTTTTAATATGGAATTTGACAGATGTCAGTTTATCACAATAGTCGTATTTTTAATTAGACGAAGCCAACTGACAATAGCTAATGTCACTTTGTAAAATAATGTTGCCATGTTTAACGTAATAGTGATGCGTAATGAATGAATGTAATAACGATGATGTAAAAGAGTATCGAAGGGAAGGAAGATATATTTATTACCAAGATGAAACCTGGATGAACGAAGGTAATTACAATTTTCTGTTACTTTACATAATAAAAATAATAAGAATCATTTATTGCGATATAAAGCATACATTTTATACATTAATATTTCCGCCAAACTGCATGGTAGTTTGTTGGCAGAAAACACTTCCCTATTAAACAATTTAATGACATACTGTACCTCGATTTATATATATTATTCATCATACTTAATTCAAATTCAAAAATTCAATTCATTGTTATCGTTCATTATTTTATTTATTATTTTTCATTACTTGTAATTTAAAAAAGAGAGAACCATTATTAATTATAAAATACACACTCAGTCGAATAACTCTCAATTCATAATTTAATTTAAGAATTAAATTCGGTATAATCTATAGTATTCACAATTAATTCAATTTCATTACCTACTTCAATACATTAAATTATACTTTCAATAAATTAATTAATATTTTTCACTATCTTAAAGGTCATACACTGAA
>LUGF01027182.1:141993-155658 GCA_001625245.1 Calycopis cecrops | reverse complement strand
GCACTCATAGTTCATCTGGTAATCAAAGATGAAAGATTATCAAAAAAATAATGAGGTCATAGACGAAAGAGTAAAAAAATAGAAAATATGTCTAGAACAACACTATTCTTTTTATTTATATGTCACTTATTTTTGAACATAAAGTTGTCAATTGCTTGAAATATTTATAATAAATCTATAAATTTCTATCGTTTTTGTAATTATTATTTGGTGTTTTTATATTTCTAATACTAGGCCATGCTTTGAGTGCAATAAATAATTTAATATTATTGAAAATTTGTGTAAAATGATACCTACAACTTGCAAGCAAAATTATGTGCGTCATTTTCACATGAGTCAGTTTTATAAATCAAAGAAAATAACAAAAGCAAAATACCTCTTTGTTATAAACTTATTGCGTTCTTAATAATCTTTACCCTAACTTTGGTTGATACTTTTTTAAATAAAATAATACGTATTTATATAAAACTATTTGAATATATTAAGTTTATAAACACTTAGTTCCAGTTATAGTAGTATTGTTGTTATGACAGCCTTGAAGGTTTGCATGTAGAAAGATATTTGAATAAGGATGCTGAAATATTTAAAAACAGTCGGGTCAGTTAGTAGAGGGTATATCACTGAACAGCAGCTATCAGTTAAAAAGTTTGAGTTGAGTATTGGGTTTGAAAAGTGGGTGTCTTTTGCATTTACACAAGGAAGCAAACAAAAATTTGCCAAGCTTTACTAAATAGACCTATGAAAGAATAGGGGACCTTTCGACTTCTTATTTTGGTAGGGCTCTCTTATCTTAATTACCACTGGAGTAGTTTTTGTAAATTTACATGTGGAACAGTGACTATACAATATATAACAATCTATGTGTCGGAGTGCTTGCCCTGGGTATTCTAAAAAACTACTAATACAATTTAAATTAAACTTGCAGGTACATATCTTTCTTGATTTTAAATATTTAATTCTTATTATTTTGAATCAACACATGCAACCATGAAGCTGATGTGTGTGTGTCAAATCATTTGAAGATTTCTAGTTTGTTCGGTTAATTAAAGCTGTATTGTAAGGCTGCTGTGACATTTTCGAGAAGTCTGGTCCAGGATGTCATAGTTTTTTTGGGTCTAAAATGTTTCAGAAATATTTTCTTGCATTTCTATCTATGAATATGATATTTTTACTGGCATAGCAATAAGTGCCGTGATTAGCTTACAGGTTCATAAAATAACTTGTCTTTTCAATTGCTGTTTTGATGAACTCTTTTATTTAAAAATGATGTATGAGCAATAATTTTGCTTCACATATAACATTGATTAATAATTATCAAGGTCCAGATGATGTATTGGTTGCCAATTACCCTTGGGAGTGTTTTGAATCCGCAGCCCATGACGTCATCTCCGAACAAGAGACTTGTGTGAAAAATGTATCATAAGTGACCTAATACTATTTATAGGTTTTGAGGCATTTTCCTGTACTTACAAATATACACTGTTTACTGTGAATTTGCAAATGGAACTCGGGTTGTATCAGACATTTGTTTTGAAATGCCTTTGGATTTACTTCTCGAAACTTTTAGTTAAGTCTTTTCTTTTCTTCTGACAGACAGACATCCTGTCTGTCTGTCTTACAAATTATGACCAAAGTTGTGTCTTATTGGATGTCCACCGCTGGATATAATAATATAGGTTTTTTATGAAGATACCTCATTATTTGTTGTTTAGGGGTGGTTTCTTCAACTCAATGCTAGTTGTCCCTGTTTTGTGTTAGTAAAATCTTGCATCATTATTAACATTGACATAGGCCACACCCTAGCACCCCAGATTTCGGCTGTACCATTATTTTTATGTTGCACACATTTGAGGTGTTTTAGGGTTTCTCAGATGGGACACCAACAGCATATACCACTGTTTCATCATCCTCTAACAGATTCTTACAACAAATATAATCAATATTATTTTTTAGAGGTAAAGCAATTGCTAAATTGGAAGCGCATTAACGACTTTACTACACTGCCAATATAAATTGATAGCGACTTTATACATTATGTATGTTATCTTACATGGCCTGTTGCATTTTTGAAATATTAAAATTTGTCAATGCAAGGTGTTTTTAAAAACAAAACAGTTTTTTTTTATATCTTTATTTTAAGGCCACCAGGGCATTTAAGGGCATTTTGACATACCCACGGCAAAATGCCGTGGGCATGTCATCCTTATCATTAGTACATAATTAAATTTTACGGCTAACAATACCTACAGATGCTAGTTTATACAACAGTTAGCTTCAGTCGAACACGGCGAAGCCAAGATGCTGTTGACAATTCCTACATTACATGAATTTAAAAAATCTAATGTACGCCTATAGCCTTCGTTGTGTTCACACTCCAATAACAAAACAGATTAGAAACAATACTTTCAAATTCAGGCCGCTACTGGAACCTTCTACAATAATATTTCTTGGCGTTTCATCCAATTTTGTCTTGGACTTCTCATACCGTGAACGCCAAGCTGGTTGCGAGACTGCTAATCTTTGCAAATGATTTTGAAACCTCTGTTCCCCATTCGTTGCTGGAGTTGGCACAACTTTTATTCTGGCTACTGTATATGTATGATCATGATCCTTTCTGCCACATTGGTGTACTAAATCAAGGTATGTCCATTTGGCATACATATACCATTGGTTGGGTGGTAGAAGTTACATAATAATTGTAACAGTTATTTTGTAATAATCAAAAAGAAATGAAAAGAACCATGAACACTTTATTATAATAATCCATCACGAAATACCTTTAGTATTGTAGAACTTTGGAATGTTATTAATACAATATTCCTTATTGAATGATCTGTATTGATTTTATTTCTTAATAACACGCCGATAGGCATTCAATAGTAGTATTTTTAGAGTTCACAATGGGATCTGGTAACAATAATTTTGAAAAATGCTGTATTATGTATTTGACAACTGGCTGGCGCAGTGGTACAGGGCTCTGATAAGTGGGGCATGTTGCGCCAGGGGTTGCGGGTTCGAATCACGCCTAGGTCATGGATCTATTGTATTATATGTATTTTTATAATAAAAATCTTAAATTGTAATTGTCTAGTACCCCTAACACAAGTCCTTATGAGTTATGGTACATAGCACGGGGCTAGGCTAACGTGCTGTGTAAAGTTCACGAATATTTATTATTATTTATTAGAGCAACAAGGTACATCTATTCCAGACAAGCATACGGCGGTATCCCTTGGGAGTTGCTATAGATTGCTACATACAATCTTGAAATCACTAAGTTACATTCTGTGGAGAGAATAACAATTTTCATGCTAGTTCCACTGACATTTGTAACAACCATGTTAGTAGTAGGTATTACTAGATACTAATAAAAGTTGATGCAGCAGATATTAAAGAGTGCAATGTGGCATTTGTCAGGTGGACCAATTTTATTGAGCTGCGTGTGTCAGTTGCAAGTACTCGAGTTTTTTTTTTATGGTATAAGGGGGCAAACGAGCAGTCGGAGCCGTGCTCGCGACTACCGACGCCCATAGACATCCGCATAGAGATAAACAGATGCGTTGTGGTCTAGCCGATCCAATTTATTACTTCTTAGAGTGGCAGTGTCTTTGTGTGCGATTCCGGTAAGTTTTGTTATTTGTAAGATTGTGAATGGTCTGTCAGACCACACGTCGGTACTTAGGTGATTTTATAGATTAGACTTTTTAAACTCCATCGTTTTTCTTAACGACTCGCATGATTCTGAGAAAAGGAAATGGGCTTAAGTTTTAGTAAGAGGTAGTGCCACGCTGCATGCAGCCGAATTGGGCCGGCACGACCGGGGAGGTACCTGTCGACCCTCTAGCTTGCTATGCTGTCGTGTTTCGTGCGGCGTATAACTAGCCTTTGGCCTGTGGAGGGGGGGAGGAAGGCAACGCATCTGTAAAACCTATGGTCGTCGGTAGACATGAAAATGGATCCGACTGCCCGTTTCCCTCCTTATACCACAAAAAGCGAAGTAGGCACAGTAAAGTATTCCCCTGAAGTACAGTGTTAAGAGATATAAAGCGCGGTACAGCGTCACGCTCAGTCAGTTACGTTACGTTATGTTTTTTGATACCGCGCGCATTACGTAATTTTTGAGGAGTAAACTGCAAGACTTGCCTAATTTAGCATCGAAAGGGATTAGCAACGTATCGGGCATTGATAACGATCATGATATTTACTCACATTATGCATATACTTATCATTAGATAAGTTGCGACTGTGGCGTGAATATACACCCAGGTAATAATAATTCAGAAACGGACGACTTGCAAAAAGAGTTCGCAAGAGAATTCTCTAATCGGAAGACAGTGTTGGACGGCCTCCAGCCCGATGGACTGGAGACTTGGTTTAATAGCCACTGGATTCAAGTGTCTCATGAGTTTGACTGACTTGTGACGCTCTTTCCGTGAGGCCAGGGTTGCCCACTCCGTTGATCAGGAATCTGGGAGGACCAAAAAAATAGCACATACCAGATATATATTTTTAAAAGTTCTATAATATCATGAGCAGTGGTCGGAAGGCCAATAAAATTGTATCGGTTAAAGTAATTTTTGCCATTATGATTTTTTTTTTCGGATATAGGAGGGCAAACGAGGAGTCGGAGCCATTTTCATGACTACCGACGCCCGCAAACATCAGCATAGAGGCTATACAGATGGGCTGCACTCATTTCTCCTCCCACCTCCATGAGCCACCGGCTACTTACACACCGCACGAAACGCGACTAGCTGTCACTTTACGCCAGTCTCGTGTAAGCGAGAGGTACCTCCCCCGGTCGTGCCGGCCCAATTCGACTGCATGCAAGTGTGGCACTACCTCTTACCAGAGATTACAATAATTTTGCCACTGCCCGCCGGGGTTGCATTCCGCCCGCCACTCGCCCCTCCGGGAGATTTTACCTGCTTTCCTGCAACCGGGAAATTTTAAAATCTAATTCCTTTTTTCCGGGAGAGTTGGCAACCCTAGGTCAGGCCTATGTCCAGCAGTGGATGTCTTATAATGATGGTATCTTAACAGAACACGTTCTTAAGAGAATACTCGGTTCGCGTCAGCAATGTACTGATAAGCTATCAGTCCCCCGCCAAGCAAATCGTGCCTGTCAATAAAATGCTTATGTTATGAACGAATTATGGTCGCCGCTCAATTATCAACTCGGAAAGGGACCGTAAACGCCTCGCCTAGAAAAGCGAGGACGTCACGATTTAAATTTCCCAGTTGCGTTGCAGTATGAAGTTTCATACAAAGAACTGACCGGCTCGAGGTGATACGGTTACGATCAATTTCCGAGTTGATAAGTGTGCTGCGACCATTATCTAGATCTGTCACTTTCATATAAAAAGTGGGTACGATGACCTTGCTTTTTTGTAGTATAATCGGGCAAACGTGCAGTTTCAATATTCTGATGACAATCGACATACATGACATAGACATCGGCATAATAATTACAAGATAGCTGTCATTTTGCGAGAGTATCGTGTGAGTGAGAGATGGTCCTCCGCTTGTGCCGCGCGGTCCAATACGGTTGCAATGGTGCCTCCTAAGGGTCAATTCACACCAAAAGCGCGGCGAAGGGCAGCGAAGCGGAGCGCAGTTTATGTGTCACATGAATTTCAACTTTATTTTCATTATTATAGTACTTATTGTCGAATTTTCGCGACTTCCGCGCGGATTCCACCGACTTCCCGAGCATTCGCGGGAATCCGCTCGCGTTCGCTACTGGGCGGGTCGCTTCGTTTCGCTTCGCTTCGCCGCGCTTTTGGTGTGAATTGACCTTAATACTAAATGCTAACGCCCTTCGGCGCCCTTTAGAGGGAGAAAGAATTTTTCGAAATTCAGAAGCCACAGCGCTTAAATGAGATTATTAGCTACGATTTTATAGGAAGACTCCAAACTCACTACGCTTTATGGTCACCGCACACTTATCAACTCGGAAAGGGATCGTAACCGTATCACTTCGGAGCCGTTCAGTATCCTTTGTTTGAAACTTCAAACTGCAACGCACGCTAATGGGAAACGTAACGTAATCGTATAGTCTTCGCTTTTCTAGGCAAGGCGTTTACGTTCCCTTTTCGAGTTGATAAGTGTACGGTGACCATTATATCTAAACACAGTCTCTAAATTGCGCGATTCCGATACCGCGACTGAACGTTAAATGGCCGATGCTGAAAGTAGCGTGTGCTCTCACCCTTAGGTTTAGCACCGTAAATGATAATTGTTAACAATAACGACACAACTTCACGCTAATTCCCTAGTGTCCTCAGAGCCTAATCTTGGTTACGGCTACCATCTCTAGAGACTGGGCAATTGCGCACTAGCTTATAGATAGTGTAGGCGTGTGTGAGCATATACAAGTGCAGTATCTTTTCTTTTCTTCCTGAATCCGGCTAAATGCTTTAGACTATACGACTGAAATAAAACTTCTAACACGAAACATAACGGGCTATGGGAAGGAAAGAGAAAGAATGTTCGCGCGCACTGCTCTTTCTAGCTTCTACGGTGATATAAGAAACACCTAACCCTCTCTCTGTCTTCAGTCTTCACGTTAGTACATCTCCCTCCCAACTTCCGTTCGCCTCGCCAGATCACACTTTTCGTAACGCTCTCATCACGCATTCATCGCCTTACTCCCCCAAATGCGCGGTTAGCAGCGGCGATCGTCTATTTTGCGGCTGCATTGATGCTGCATCCTGATTTAGCGTCTCCGCGTTCAGTCGCGCTGTGGGAATCGCTCGCGAGCGACTGCACCGATGATCGATGCGTAAGGGTCAACTCACACCAAAAGCGCGGCGAAGGGCAGCGAAGCGGAGCGCAGTTTATGTGTCATATGAATTTCAACTTTATTTTCATTCTGGAGCATTCCAGCGACTTCTCGAGCAGTCGCGGGAATCCGCGCGTCTCGTTCGAGTTTCTCATGCGATAATAAGTATTATAGTAATTATTATAAAGTTGAAATTCATATGACACAGAAACTGCCCTCCGCCGCGCTTTTGGTGTGAGTTGACCCTAATACAGAATACTCGCAGTCGCTTTATGACTTGCGTCTTAAAAACGTCGAACGCGGCGACTAAAATCGCCGTGTTCGACGTTTTTAGGTGTGCGGCAGCCAGCGTCTGGTCGCTGCATTCAGCTCCTAAATAGCGACTAATGTGCGGTGACTCCAACATCTACCACCGGTTCAACCATAGCTCTGTCCTGAGAAGAACCGGGGAATGTTTAAATAGAATTTGCCACAGGCCAGCTGTATCCCTGCAATAAACCTAAAACTTATACTTCCAGCGCGTCGGGAACATGAGGACCTGCAGCGGAGGTACCACATCGCCTCCGAGGAGCGCCGCCGCCTGGAGGTGGAGGTGGCGGAGCGTGAGACCGAGCTGGGCCGCCTCCGGACCGCCTCCGAGCAGCTGTGCCGCGAGTACGAGAGGTTGAAGAATAAACAGGAGGTGGATGAGGGAGTCATGCAAAAGTAAGTGTATTTTTTTATTTTTATTATTTAACCTATGCCGGAGACGATTTCGTGCAAAGGTGGCATGAGATAAGACATGGTTTAGAGAGAGTAAGGAGACGTTACGTTACGCTTACGTTCCGTTTCAAAAAGGAGCTACAATCTATAGCCAAAGTCCGTTAGGTCGCGTAGCGTTTACAAGGTTGATAAAAGCGAGAGGCGTTAAATGAAACCACATATTCAGTGTATCATTTCCAGTCTACACAACAAAAATCAGATCAATCGAAGCAATAGTTTAGGCAGGAAAAAGTTTTTTCGTACTTCGTACACCCTGTATCGACTGCTGATCCAACTTCGGGCGGCCAGGGTCATTCACCCCGTGCGAGGTTGCCGCTCGCTGTAGGCGCTGAGCCGCTACAAAGCATGTTTTCTCGCTATTTAACTTCTTTGAAAAAAGTGTTTTCATATACTTATCGTAAACTTTTTTTTATAGTATCAGAATAACAGTAGGCACTTATAGTATACGTAGTTTCATTTAGTGCCTCTCCCTTTTAACAACGTTGTATAATACTGGTCTAAACGATTGTTAAGAGTTCGGAGTATGACTCGGGTAGGTGTTTGTACCGACTACCTACATATTAAAGGAAGTATCTACGTCATTTACCAGTATTTCACAGGCAAACACTGCGATCTATTAAAAGGAATTTAAAGTCGCTGTCGACTTTAAGTTTTTTCCGCTGGCTTCATATGTTCATTGCTCCAGGCTGATTGAACGGTTTGGTGGATTTTAAAAAATCAGGGTCCTTAGATTCATCTTGATAACTGGAGTTAAACTGGGTACATTTAATAAATTTTAAGCAGTCTAGTTCTATCTTTTTCAATGTTGTAGTTTAACCAATAATTCAGTTTTAGAATCTCAACATCTTATAGACAGTATGTACTAGCTATATACATATAATAAAACTGTAGAAGACGTCATTCTGTCTGTGTATTACGCGGCTTTCACGCAAAAACTACTGGACGGGTTTTGATGAAACTTTTTGCTATATAGATATCAGTCCTCGGTAACATAATGGTTACAATTTATCAATATGTATATAATGCTGCAGTCGGCGTCTCGAAACACACTATTGTAGGGCAAAATAACGGATTGACAATTCGGCCACAACATTACACGTTACCATGACAACATATTTTGACGGCTGTCGGGTTGCTAGTTTAAAATAAACGTTTGATTATTTTAACTTTTTTGAGTAGCGTTTTGTTGATTTTTCTGCCACCCGCCCCTTGTGTCCAGTATCTACGCCTTTTTATCAACACTGGCCCGTCCTCAATTAGCTCCATATTTCAATTACAAAGGCGGCCGCAATAAAAGGACGTTCCGCACTTACACTTATTTTTCCATTGTATCCTCATGCCGTGGGGATTCATAGGAAGGGAGATGAAAAGAATAAATAATTAATTGTTGCACGCCTTTTGCCGATGCAAATTGGTACTTACGTGTAAGGATATATGACTGGTAGTGTCTTGAACTGTAACTATAAATATTCATGACCAATTAAGAGAATAATAATGTATTTAAATTATCAAGAGAATTGGCTGCATGTGCGATTCCATTGTCAGTTATCTGTTGCGATTGACAGGTTGAAGGATGCCATTTTAACTGTCGATGTTCTAAATTTAAATTTGACAGTTGTCTTAATTTTAGTGCAAAGGGTTTTATATTGAAATAGGTACCTTTTATCGCTTCATTATGGGATGGTAAGTCTATAAATACAATAAAGTAGACAGTTATGATTTATTAATATGGTATAAAAGATTATAAAAAAAAACTATAAAAATTTCAAGAATTATAAGTTATAATTATAATTAAGTGAAATTTCACATATTAGAGTTTGCCAGTTCAAAAAATTAAGAAAAAAGGCAAAAAAAAAATATTTTCCTAAATGGCCACTAATAAGCAAAACTTCTTTTTTTCCAGGGTTATGCAGCAAGCCGGAGAGTGGTACAAGCAGAATAAGCAGTTGAAGCGCAAAAGCGCTGTGCTGATGCATGCGCTGCCTCCGTCCGCCATCGACGTCGATTTCACAGACTCCAATGACAATGGTGAGTATTTTTTTTTTCTTTTCTAATTTACTCGCGTTTTTACTTTTATTTACCCTACAAGCAGTCGGACCCATTTCATAGCTACCGTCGAAAATAGACATCCGCATAGAGATAAATTTGCGTTGCCCTCCTTATCACCTCTGACGCTGTCAGGATTGTGGCCGAATGGGACGGGGAGGTACTTCTCGCTGACATGAGATAGGCATAAAGTGACAGCTGTGCTGTCGCGTTTCGTGCGGTGTGTAAGTAGTCCATGGAGGTGGGAGGAGGAAGGAGGGCAACTCATCTACTTATCTCTATGCGGATGTCTATGGGCGTTAGTAGTCACGAAACTGGCTCTAACTGCTTGTTGGCCTCACTATACCATAAAAAAAAACATGTTACAGCGTCAGACAGCAGCAACGAGGAGGTGGAGTTCCTCAAGCGCACGGTGCGCGAGCTGAGCACTACCGTGGCGGCGCTGCAGACGGACGCCAACAACGCGCGTCTGCACGAGTTCGAAGCGCACGAGCTCAGCGTGCAGCTGGCGCAGGTGACGACTTGTTCGAAATTTGAATATGACATAAGTGCAAGCTTCCACACCATCTTGTATGTTCGAAATTTCAATTTGACCTAAATGCGAGCTTCAAGGAGGCCATCTTGGTCGTTCGAAATTTAAATTAATTTATGTGCAAGCTTCAGGAATGCCATATTGTATGTTCGAAATTTAAATTTGATTTGCAAACTTTAGGAATGCCATCTTGATTGTTCCTAATTTAAATTAACAAAGACGCCATATTGATCGTTCTAAATTCAAATTTGACATTTTTTTAATTAAGATACGTAAGCAACAAGGACGCCATTTTGATTTATATTTTTTTTAATAAAATAATAAATATCTGTGGACTTTACAAACCACGTTAGTCTAGCCCTAAGCCCTGCTAAGTACCGTGAGCACCGGTAACGCACAATCCTAACGTGATAGTGATTTGTAGTCTAGTCTGCAGCGTCCTAGTCACAGAAGTATTGCTGAACTTCTATGGCGCCCGTAATAAAGAAACAAAATTAATTGAATATATTCTACGTTGTGTCAACGGTGGATACTTCCAGGATCTGGAGGTGGAGAAAGAGAAATGCGCCAAGCAAGAGAAGGAGCTGCAGGAGTTGAGGAATCAGCTGGAGAGACACAACAGAGTCTCCAAGCTGCTGATGGAGGAGGTGACGGAGTTGAAGAACAACGCGGATAAAGACAGGGAAATGGCGGAAACGTGAGTCTCATGTGTGAATTTGTAAGAAACCGGTGGTTTGTTGGAGGATGGGTTTAAGGACAGCAACCTAATACTATTAACTGTTAGGATTTTGATGGGCGTCTTTAGTTGACGATTGTTTTGGATTGCTCTTTTGTCACCCTATGCTGCAAAAAGGTCTATACTTTATAGCAGGATAATTCGATTTTCGAAGACCTATTCATTTTTTCTTAGTGCTCTGTGTTGAAACCGCTTTAGAACATTGCAAGTGAGAAAGAACTACTCTTACCGTTTGAATTTGAACGTTTAATTATCAGGAGTATCATAATCTTAGGAGGAGTACATAATTTCAAAGGTGGGATTTGCAATGCTCTGAAAAAGAAAGTTTCGAAAGTCATGTCTCTAACTTGTCTTTTTAGAAAATGTTATTCTATTCTTTCTTGAGAAAAAGAGAGATGCGTGGAGAATATCGCCTGTGTGCCCGCAACTACTAGTTTCAAATTAGAAACTAATTGATTGTTTGCCGCCCGTCTGAAAAATTTATTATTTTTAGAATTTCCGGACAGATTTGACTTACAGATCTTCAAAAAGTGCCTGTTCGTACCTCAAAGACTTGCAACGTTACTGCAAAACTTCTGATGTTACAACTGTCAATGGGCGCGGAAATCACTCGCCGTTAATACAATATAACGTTTTGATTAGTTTTATAGGTCGATCGGCCTCTCAATATGAAAGTATTCAGTTTCTTGCTCATTGCAGATACAAGAGCGAAGCGCGCGACGCCAAGAAGCGGGTGAAGGTGCTGACGCACCAGAGCTCGTTGTTAGTGGGGGAGCTGGACGCGGACGAGCGGCTCGGGCTGCTGCTGCGGGAGGTGGACAGCCTGCGGGACGCGCTAGAGCAGCAGCTGCTGCGGCACCGGGAGCAGCTGGACGAGCTGCAGGTGAGAGAAAGAGATTGTGAGGTGAGCTGGACGTGGACGAGCGGCTCGAGCTGCTGCTGCGGGAGGTGGACACCCTGCGGGACCTCTGGAACAGCTGTACGAGCTGCAGGTGAGAGAGAGAGAGACTGTTAAGTGAGCTGGACGCGGACGATCGGCTCGGGCTGGTGCAGCGGGAGGTGGACAGCCTGCGTGACGTGCTGGAGTAACAGCTGCTGCGACACCGAGAGCAGCTGGACGAGCTGCAGGTGCGTGTGTATGAGAGAGAGATAGGGGGAGAGATTGCGAGATCTACTGGGGCTTAATACTATATTATATTCACTTTGAAATGCAGTGGTGTCTTGAATACATGTATTAATAAGAGGGAATGATTTAATTGGTCTTAGAAATTATTTTATTTTTTCAAGCGGGCTGACAGTGTTAACATGTTGACAAAAAGTATAAAATTATTTATGCCGTCAGTAATTAGATAGAATAACCTATTTTACCACAACTTTATCAGTTAATTTTTGCATCATTTGAAGACGCATGATAGGAATATTCTGTGATCTATCCGAGACTTTTGGCTGTGTGCACTGAACAGCATGTATACATTTTATGAAAATTACTCTAGTATGGCATAAGGGGCGTTCCTCTTAGTCACCTGACTCTAAAGAAGATACTCTGGGCAGATATTTAAATAACAGAAGTCAAAGGGCTAAACCTCCGCCCGCAATCTGTAAGGGAACTTGAGTAGAAATATGGATACCACAAGGGTCCACTCTGAGGCCATTTCTTTTATTGGTTTATATTTATTTCATTATTGCCTTTCTTAATTAAAAACAAAAAATAATATTTTCTCATGGCATATTCAAAACGATAATATTCAAACTATTTTTAGACATAAGTCCACTACTTATGTCACGTCGTGACGTAAGGAAAGTTTTGCAATATTTTTAATTAATTTTATATACAGGATTCTTTTTAAAACACCGGCAATGCAAGGTAATAAATAATATAGACTTAAAGTATGTATACACTTGTATTAAAAAAGCGTATCAGAAAAAAAAATATTTTATTTCGGATTTATCTAAGTAGAAATATGTTTACTTCCAGCTTAAGTTGGCTGAGAAAAACGAGGACACCGATATTCTCCTATGGGAAGAGAAGATAAGACTGGCCGAAGAGGACGCGCAGAAGGCGGTAGAGCGAGCGGAAAGAGCAGAGAGGAGACTAGCAGAGCTGGAGAGGAGTAGACCGGCGCCCAGGAAGTCTAACCTCATGTCCAGGATCAATTACTTTGAGAACGCCGGCACAGACAAGAAGGAGACGGTGGAAGTTAAAGATATGGAAGCTGGTAAGTGAGGTTAAGTAGTAATATTTAATACAGAATGCAGAATTTTAGTAAAAGCTGCGTGCATGCATGTAGCCGGATTGGGCTGGCGCGACCGCGGAGGTACTTCTCGCTTACACGATACCTGCGTAAAGCGACAGCTGTGCTGTCGAGTTTCGTAAAGTGTGTAAGTAGCCGCTGTAGTAAGAGGAAGGAGGGCAACGCATCTTTATACGGATGTCTGTGGGTGTCCGTAGTTATGAAAAAAACCAGAAGCTCTATGTAGATCGACTCCTTTACTGCTTGGTGGTCGTAGTGCTTGTACCATATTCATATTAAAGAGTAGAAATAGAACAGTAGTCACAAAGCGCAACTCCGCTAGCCGCTAGTTGTTCGAAATTCTAGAACATGACATAATATAAATCTAATTATTTCTAGAACCAAAACCATCGGAACTCGCCGACCTCACGCCAGAGCCGGTATCCGCAGATCCCACCCCTCAATTACCAGCGCCACCCAAACTACCCTCATCAGATCCCACTCCTGAATTACCAGCGCCATCCAAACTACCCGCATCAGATCCCACTCCTGAATTATCGGCGCCTCCCGCCGC
>LUGF01027182.1:125639-135691 GCA_001625245.1 Calycopis cecrops | reverse complement strand
AACTTAGATGTCACTTAACATGAAATCACCTCATAGCTAGAGCACAGGATGGATATAATCTGAATGAGAATAGAATACTGAATACCCTACTGCAGTTATGAAAATTATTTACCAGTCACCTGTATACGTCAGTCAATTTTGCTGTTTTTCCGTGTACGTACCTGTATACGTTTGGCCTACTTCAAAAATAGACCGAAATATTTAATAAAAGTTTTAAAAATTTATTATAAAGCAGGTTGCAGAGCAATAAAGAACAAATGTGCCTGCATAGGTTCTGCGTACTGCGTAGCGGGTATAACTACATAGAAGGCAGCATGCATATGCAACATGTGGCCACCATTTATGTGAGTTGATAGAGAATTACCAACAACATTCGGTGCTGCCCGCATTTCACCGATCTAGCTAGTTATTTACCCAATCAAAGGTGAAAAAAAACAACAAAAATATAGAAAAAAAGTTATTTATTACATTATACTGGACGGATGTACCTATGTATTACAATTAACGAATAAAATTAACATATCAATACACACTTAGAGAGGACGCAATATAGCAGACCTCTCTTTATAATAACCTGTTGCATTCTTAACAGTACACAAATACTCCAAATAGACCAACAGAGGTAGCTTTTCCAACTGTCTTGTGAATATGTATGGCTCAGGTCTATAAGTGAAAGAAAATACATTTAGTTAGAAAAAGAATTGAAAATAAAATTGAGGAAACATTGTTGATTGATTAGATATGAATTAAGTACGATATTGAGCAATGTTACATCCCAATCATTGGAAATCAATGCCTTGGAATTTGATTATCGAATTATTACTAAAATAAAAGAAAGTATACGCGCCAAAAAATAATGACGCAATTAAATTCTAGTAATTTATATTTTATAATAATTATAATATTGGAAAAGAAAATTATAAACGAATGTCATTCTTTTTGATTTTGCGTTTACTCTTTGACTCATTAAGAAAAAAAATGGTTTACCCATTTCTTCTACAGAAATACAAATAAATACTTGGTCTAATTGTAAGTGTTGAATATTTTTGTCTTTACTATTACTCAATCTTACTTAGGTATAATAGTTTTTACTATAGTCTAAGATACAATTTTCTACATGCCCACATAATATATAGTATATCATTTCAAAATTCCGTCTATTCAAACTATTTTTAGTGTAAAAGTCAATAGTTTTAATATAAATAGACAGTACAACATATAGTATCTACTTAAATATAATACAACAACAACATGTAAGTACTTCAACAAAGAGACTGTATTGATAACTTTAAAACTCCTGTCATTCATTTCAGTTTAAAAGTAAAAATATTTTTTTTTTACTCAAACAAATGGTATTCTTATATTTATATTATTACAAAATGCATAAATTGATCTGTGATAGATTTGAATGCAATGACATAATTTTTAATTCAATGCATACATATTGTTTAAAACTAAGACTGGTATATCAGTAGTTCGAAGTGTTTTTAGTAAAAAAAGCTGTGTGTGTGTAAATGTGTTAATTGCTTAGTAACTAGTGAGATGCTTGCGCATCGGTAACAAATTAAATAAAAGTAAATCTTTGTAAAAAAAAATAAAATTGTCTATGGACTTTGTTACCCAGTGTATAGCTATCTATTTACTAAGACATTGTCATTTTATTTGTCATTCTTAAAAAAAATGTGAGCTATGTAATAGTATGTAAAAGTTGGCATCATTAATTTTGACATTTTAAGTTTGACAGGGGTGAAAAGATGCTTTGTCTATAGGTACCCTGCACAAAACATAGGGGCAGCACTTTCGCAGAGTGTAAAGCGCCCTACTGATAATTTTTTTTTCTAGCAAAACACAATGACATGTTGATCATACGTACGATATGTCATATCATACGTATTACGAAGTACCATTATCTATATAGTTTGTGAATTTGCTAGCACTTAGCGTGGGAGTCAAGAAGCTTGTTCCATTAATAGCTAGATATAAATTTAAATCATGTCGTTTTGGATTTAAGGTTATTTTGTATGTCTTTTTGATGCTATGTGTGTAATCTGTCTTTTAAAGTACATGAACGTTGTATGAACAATTAAACAACCTAATTACAATTTAATACAACAATACTTCTAACAAGTTGTTACAGCTCTATAGCCCTCTCTGTCTTGTTCCCTCCACTGCCTTTATATGTGAGAAGGGGGGAAAAGGTGATGATAGATCCACATGAATACAGTTTATTCATACTTCCCTATATTTAACAAATTAATCTGTTGATAAAATCAATTGTAACGGAAAACATTTAAATATCACTTTCACAAAATTTGACATTTGATGTCAAATCCAAAAACACTTGGTTAAATAAATTGAAAAAGAAAATGTACTATAAATATCTATAAATATAATATATTGTATGTACTTCTCTCACTCATATCATATAGGGGTATAGTGCTGCTAACAAGGACACAGGGGGGTATAGTTCTATAGCTTACTACTTAATGTACTGTTTTGTTCTACCCAACTCCTACCGACGACACTGAAAATGCCTTACGCCGAGTATTCTCTCAGTTTATCAACGACAACCTTCTTATGCGTCTTCACCCAGTTTATGTTGACTTGCGCGTTCTCAATAGCCTGACTGACGTAGAGCTCAGCGCCCTCTAGATATTTGGCGTTCAAATCGCGCCATGCATAGAACTGAAATTGAAATTTAAACGAATACATTTTTGTAAAAAATATTTTAACAAAAAAAAAATTTAAATTTAAATTTTAACGGATTTTGTTGTAAAAAAAATTTAAATTTTAACGGATTTTGTGGCGGCTTATTTAATTATTTTACAAGCCCAACGTTTCAGAAGCTTTACAACGACCGCAGTCGCGGGCGGACTGAGATGACAGATGGGTTTTGTCACAAGTTATTAAAACTATTTGTCCCTTTTTATGGTACAGGGGGGCAAACGAAGTCGGAGCCATTTTCATGACTACCGACGCCCATAAACATTTGCGTAGAGGCAATACAGTTGCGCTGCCCTCCTTTCTCCCCCCACCTCCATGGGCCACAGCTATTTACACACCGCACGAAACGAATTGGACCGGCATGAGCTGTGCTGTCGCGTTTCGTGTGGTGTGTGACGGTGGCCCATGCAAGGGGAACGAGGAAGGAGGGCAATCTGTATAACCTCTATGCGGATAACTATGGGCGTCATGAAATGGTACCGACTGCTCGTTTGTCCACTTATCCTACTAATATTATAAATACGAAAATTTGTATGTTTGTTTGTTTGTTATTCCTTCACGCAAAAACTGCTGAACCGATTTTCATGAAATTTGGCACTCATTTAGTGGGTAACTTTTAGTTTTTATCCCGAAAAATGTTCCGATGGGATACCATGTGATGATTTTCTATTTTCCACGGGATCGAAATTTACGCGGGTGAAACCGCGGGGCGCAACTAGTACTGTATAATGATGACTTACCTCATCGAGCTCCTTCTGCGTAGTGAACTGTCCAGCGAGAGCCTTCACGATGTGCCCGATGCTCTTGTCTTGGCCGCTGAGGCTGTGAACAATAACAAGTTGCAAAACCCAAACCTAAACTGGGTAAAGTATAATTACTGAGCTTAAAGTTAGGTTACAATGTAATAGGCTCTCCTAAAGGGCACTTGCATATTCGAAATCTACTTTTTACAAACCACGGGCGCCGGCACCACTCTTAGGCCGCTGCCTCGAAACTTGCGGGCAGCGGAGCGGCGGCGGTGGCGGCGCGGAAGCGGGGCGGGCAACGATGCCCCGTTCTCGAAACCAGCGGGGAGATCGCGCGGCAATATAGCAGCGTAGTCAGTTCTAATGATTATTGATAGATGTCTCTGTTCCCATTTAGAAATGCAGATGGGGTTTCAAATCGATATTATGCTTTGAAATCGCACAAGAGGACTCTCTTCCCTTATTTATTATTTTAATATAATCTTTGACCGTAGTATGTACTGTGTAGTGTTGTGTTTGTGGTTGTTTCGTATCGAAATCGCCAAAAAAGAATCGCCATCCCTACATGCAAACGCGTGATTTGTCACCGCTTGGGCTCCGCTCGTTGCCCGCCACCGCTCCGCTCCCGCGCCGCTGTTTCCGAGGGTCGGTCCATACGATTTCATACAAAAGAAACAGCCGCTCCCGCGCCGCCACCGCCGCCGCTCCGCTGCCCGCACGATTCGAGGCAGCGGCCTTAGGTACAAAGTTCACGATTGCCGCTGGCGACGCCTACCCTATCCACGTGTTTTTTTAATAGAATAAGAAGAATTGTATTGGTAAACACACTGCAACTAAGACATACATTACAACATCTTAGTTAAATATTATAGTGAAACATTCATATCATAACACAGTACACAATTTTATTAACTTCTGGATCAATCTATTGCCAGTCAAAACATATTAGCGACAGTGTGCTTCACAAAACGGTGAGACCTCAGCTAATATCAGAACTTATGGTCCTGACACTGGTTTTCAATAGTCCCGACTTCTTACGCCCTATCGATGTCCAGTATTCTGTTGTATATGAAGTCCCGACGACTTACGCCCTGTCGATGTCCTCTATCCTGTTGTATATGAAGTCCCGACTACTTACGCCTTGTCGATGTCCTCTATTCTGTTGTATATGAAGTCCCGACTACTGCCGCCCTGTCGATGTCCTCTATCCTGTTGTATATGAAGTCCCGACTACTGCCGCCCTGTCGATGTCCTCTATTCTGTTGTATATGAAGTCCCGACTACTTACGCCTTGTCGATGTCATCTATCCTGTTGTATATGAAGTCCTTGGCGACGTAGTAGCCGACCGACGTCGACACGATGGACGAGATCACCTGCCGCGAGTCCTGCCGCCGCACCTCGGTGTTATCCGACACGGTCCACTCCAGGAACCTGAAAAATTACAGGACAAATTCAAGTAACTTCAGGTTCACTTCAAAATGATAAACAAATACAAGTACTTACACTCCAGGAAGTCTAATAATATTATAAATGCGAAAGTTTATATGTTTGTTTGTTTGTTTGTTACTTCTTCACGCAAAACTTGCTGAACCGATTTTCATAAAATTTGGCACACATATAGAAGGTAACTTGGATTAACACACAGGATAGTTATTATCTAGCAAAAATGTTCCTATGTGATGCCACGGGATGATTTTCTGCCACTCAATGGGATCGAAATTTACGCGGGTGAAACCGCGGAACTCAGCTAGTGATAAAAGAAAATATCTAGTCGCACGTCTTTCCAATTCACTACATACTACCAGCTACCTCTATGACGTTATAGCGATATGAGCCGTATGACGTCACAGCCTGCTACTTACTGCGCCAGTATCCACACGTCGTCGGAGCACGCGAGCGCCTGCAGCAGCTGCTGGCGCGCGGCGGCCGAGCGCGCGGAGCGCCGGCGGGCGAGCGCCCAGCGCCACTCGCGCACGGAGCCGCGCTGCACGGCCACGCAGTACACCGTGCGGCGGAGGTCCAGGGGAATCCTGGACACATTTTTTTCATAGTATAAGGGTACAAACGAGCAACCGGTAGTCATGAAAATGGAGTCGCCAACTGTCGTAAGTGTCCGGCAATGTAGGAGATGATTTGTTATATTAGTCCGAAGAAAATTTAAAAAAATTAATACATTAACGAAACTAATATACTACTTTATACAACTTTTTTTTATCACCTGCTCAAGTAGCTATTTAGTGTAAGTGTTGTCTATGTTTAGTCAAAGACCGAATACTCGTACCATAGATGTTGTCTATGGTTAGGTACAGATGACAAGAGAGAGAGGGATGTTTGACATTACAACCATGACTTAGTGACAGCTACAAGCATATTATCACCGTAGGTCATTGAGTTATATGTACTACGTACTAGAGAAGAAATCTCAACTAGATGTTGTGTCATACGTTGTAGAGTGCGTGCTCTCCACTTCATTTAGTTCGGGCCCAGCGCTTGTCTAAATGTGACGTCTTCGAGTACAATTTATATTTCATAAAATGCCTTCGTGTGTATTGAGATATTGTTCCAATAACTCAAGAAACATTAGTAAAAATCAAGGAGTGACCTTTCATCAGTAAGTTAAACACATTTATCTTTAAAATACGCTTAATTTAATTATTTTTAACAATTTACTGCAACGTTTGAGGCGTTGTCAAATGTTTATACGAATTTCAAAGAGTAAGAACATTTGTTTGCGCAGAGTGGACAGATGACGAGTATAAATTTTATTGTTAAAGATTATTACGTATTATTGTGTAATTAATTTTTATATTATTAAATTTATAAGTAGTTTAATATTCAAGAATTTATAAAGTAATTACTTACTTTAAGATATTTAAATGTATTAAAATTAATATTTATTGTTATTATCATATGGATGTAAAGGTTTTCTGGGAGGTGTCATGAAACTAAAGAAGCGTGGATCAAATTTGTTCAGGAGAATCGTAGCGAAGAAATGTGGTTACCATCAAATTATTCACGCATATGTTCCGTACATTTCAAAGAAAACGACAAATAAACCACAAAGGCAGGAAGAGTGTTCTTAAAGAAATCTGCAGTACCATACGATAACGTAATTATATTATTGCTGGTTTTTTTTTACTATATGGTAGGTTTTTAAAAAACAATAACGCTAGATTTTTATTTTATTCCATAAGGAGAGAAACGAGCCGTCGAAGTGCCATAACTATCAACGCTCATAAACATCTACACAACCAAGGCTATGTAGATAGGTTGCCCTGCTTCACTTCCTTTAACATCAAATCAGGTCAATCGGGTCCTCGATGTGATTTTTGGCGATAACCTTTCACGGGAAAACACATTTCCATCAAATTTAAATAAACGCTATAGAGGGCTCTATTATAGGCGCAAAAGAGTATGACGTATGTCTTTAGTAATCAAATGAAATTGCTACTGTCAAATGTTTGACAGAAACGTCAGAGTTCTAAACAAGAGTCTTATTATTGTGTTAATATTATATTTATTGTTCTTATTATTATAAATACGAAAATGTGTAAATGTGAAAAACCACGCTAGCGAAGCCGCGGCTAACAACTAATAAAATATATGTAATTTAAATATTAAACTTAATTTTAAGATATATTTTCTTTACCCCATATGTATACTTTTTTATTTTGTTGTTTTTGTGTAAACAATATTACACTTGATACACGTCATATATTTTTTAAATATACCTACGACCTTAGATTATGTATACTACCGTTAGATTGGCGATGCAATTTTAAAGGCGAGACCAAAAAGCAAATAATAATATACCTACGACATAAAGTATTTTTTGAATACTTACTTTTTTTATTTAATTTTAAATGCGAAAAAAAATAGAGCTTGACAGAATATTTTTTATACACTTAGCTATAATTAAAATATACTCAACAGTAATTGTAGTTATGTAGGTACAAAAGGTACTGAGTCACTTCTGCGATGTTAATCTATAGAATGTCATCTCATTGTCATCTGAATGTCATCGACACATTTTTGGCTTGGTATAGCTTCTCTATACGTAGTAATAATAACTCAATGCCGTAGGTAGAGAGCTGCGAATAACTTAGACATCAGCTGTCAACTCTGATCTGTCAGACTTGTTCTACTTCCACTTGGCATGTGTATGTAACAGTAACCACGACCCAAACTCCATACTCGCTGATCGTTCTTACCTGTGTTGGGGACATGCGCAAAGAAACATTCATCTTTTATAAAATGAGGAAAGTCTAGCCCTCGTGGGCTCTTGGGACGTTACCACTAGGGCACGAGGCAGTAAAACAGACATACAGATCGTATGAATAACAAAGGTAACATCCTACTAATATTATAAATGTGAAAGTTTGTATGTTTGTTTGTTATTCTTTTACGCGAAAACTACTGAACCGATTTTCATGAAATTGGGCACACACATAGAGGGTAACTTTGATTAACACATAGGATAGTTTTATCCCGAAAAAATGTTGATATGGGATGCCATGGGATGATTTTCTACTTTCCACGGGTTCGAAATTTAGGCGGGCGCGGCTAGTATTTCATAATTTCCCAATGCTGCATACAATGGATCTCTCTTGGCCGTCTGAGGGCTAGGCGACTCGCGCACTAAACACTCACGGATTGTTCTCGTCGGGATCTTCCGTCTCCATCCACTGCTTGTACAGCTCTATGGCGTTCTCCTCGCAGCCGGGGATCTTCACGCGGCACGCCCAGTTGCTGGTGGTGACCTGGTGACGATAGTGATAGCTTGTTTAGCGGCGTGAGCGCAGGGAAAAATGTAATGCGTTTGCGTCAGCAACATGCTATAAAGCACAGGAGATATTGTATGTGAAAACTTATATAAAAAAAAATAATAATAACTTTAATTGGTTGGTATATCGTTTTTTTATCTCTTATTTTTTTGCCGATTAATATAAAAAACAAAATAAAAACGAGAGAATGCTAAAACGTAAGGCGCCGGAACTACAAGTGTGTGCTACTAGATACAGGTCAGAATAACTGTATCGACAGTCCCTATGACTGTATGGCTGTACGCCGTGTGCGGATGGTTACGGGCGTCAAGGAGGAACACGTTTCGATGAATAACCGGCTCATAAACCGCAGACGCGATAGCATCATCCGCACGGTCTCTCACCTGCATGTTAACACTTGTCATGTTGCTCTCGTACCTGCATGTTAACACGTGTCATATTGCTCTCGTACCTGCATGTTAACACGTGTCATGTTGCTCTCGTACCTGCATGTTAACACGTGTCATGTTGCTCTCTCGCCTGCATGTTAACACTTGTCATGTTGCTCTCGTACCTGCATGTTAACACATGTCATGTTGCTCTCTCACCTGCATGTTAACACTTGTCATGTTGCTCTCTCACCTGCATGATAACACTTGTCATTTTGCTCTCTCGCCTGCATGTTAGCACTTGTCATGTTGCTCTCGTACCTGCATGTTAACACTTGTCATGTTGCTCTCTCACCTGCATGTTAACACTTGTCATGTTGCCCTCGTACCTGCATGTTAACACGTGTCATGTTGCTCTCTCACCTGCATGTTAATACTTGTCATGTTGCTCTCTCACCTGCATGTTAACACTTGTCATGTTGGTCTCGTCTAGGATCTTCATGGCGGCGAGTCCCCCCGCGCGCTCGTAGCTCTGTCCTATCAGACGGCGCATGTACTTCTGGAAGGCGCCGTACTCGGGACTCCTCTTCAGCACGTTGCGGATGTTCGAGAGCGCGGACAGACCCGTGTGGAGAGGGAGGTACTCGCGCTCCCGCTGAAGGTAGCTCGCCAGTCTGGGAGGAAAATGGCATAAAAAAAACGTTATTAGAAAAATTTTGAAGAGCGTCGATAGAGTGTGTGTGTGAGTCTGGAATTTAAAAAATGTCTGTCGTGTCATAAATGTCAAACAGTTCACGTGTTCGTCCGACGCAGATAGAGTGAGAAAGGGATAGATGTGTCACACTCCCAACAATTAGTCCGATTCGCGCACGTACTTTCTATTTCACACTCGTCTCAAGCCAAGTTTGACGCGTGACTGACTGTGACTGTGTGACTGTGTGTGTGACTGTGATTTTTTTACGCGTGCAGCCGGCGTTCATTGATTCATTTTATTTCATTTAAATATGAGAAGCACACAATGTTAATAATACTTATATGACAAAGTAATGCAAGTAAATGCTTGCGTGCGTGCTTGCGCGCTTGCGTGCGTGTGTACTCACTGCAGCGGCACCTCGTACGACAGCTGGCCGCGCCAGGCGAGCGCGAAGGCGTCCGACAGCAGCTGGACCTTCGCCAGCACCGGGATCCGGTCCAGCCCGGGGCCGTTTAGCGCCGCAGAGATCAGCTTCCAGTTGCGCTCGTCGTAGTTCACGCGGTACGGCGCTGAAACAGAACCAACGCTCTGTTACTCCTTCGGAAGTAAAACTCCTATACGCGCTTAACTTGGGGAGTAAGCTGGCGAGAACGTTAAAAAATCACATCGGGCGAGCCCAATGGAAGTTGTCCATAAAATTCTAATTCGATTTAATTGAAACTTTTTTGTATTTGA
>LUGF01027182.1:74898-88161 GCA_001625245.1 Calycopis cecrops | reverse complement strand
CTATGCTTAGATTTTTAAAACAATGCAACAGATTTTGATGGAATTTTCAATAGATAGGATGATTCAAGAGGAAGGTTTATTTGTAAAAACACTTTATTTTTGAAGTCCGAAATCCATCCGGGCGAAGCCGCGGGCGGAAGCTAGTTGATACATATTTAACAAATTTATAAGAACATATATTCTTAAAAGATAGAGGTATACCTATTTCCTGTTGTTGGAATATTTTAATAGTTCAGTGAGTGAAACTGGAGTAGAGCGTGTCGTGATTGGCTTGCGTGCCTCGTGATCCCCAAGGCTATACCGGACAGGCTTGGAGGAGAGGCCCGGCTAAGAGCATCTCACCTGGGAGGTCCTCCATCCGTCCCTCTGAATCAGCAGACGGCGGCGTGGACAGGAACGAGTGGTGGGTACCGATCTGGACATTGGTGGCGTGCTCCTTTGGACTTCACATCTGCACAGCTGTCACTTTACGCAGGTATCGTGTAAACATGAGGTACTTCCCCGGTCGTGTCGGCCCAATTTTTTTCAATTATTTATACGAAATAGCTTCATTATTACCGACTAAAGCTGCGGCCTGGACGCCAGCGTCCAGAGCGGGCGGCGAGGTCGCTCGAATTATTGCGGTGAAGTGCCGTGCCGAGAGCATATGCGACGTCGATAGTCAATACTGACGTGATATTTTGTATTGAGTTTTCAGTTTCACTTCATTTACTAATTGCGAGATATTGTGGGCGAGAAAATGCGTGAACCCATCAATCGTGAACAATCAAAGGAAACAAAAGGGTGTTTCATCAAAATTATGCCAACCAAATACGAAAACCGGATGTTTTTTGGCTACATAAGGGTGACATTTGATTACTTATTCTAGAAGCTATCAAAAGTGAACTGAAAATCTGATGATAATTATGATACTCTCAATATTCAATTTTTCTTTCTTTCCTTTAATTTTTCGTCTATTTTTTATGGCGTTTACGATTCCATAATGGTGGCCTATATAAAACTACTGAAATTATCTCTTTCATTAAAGACATTCTAAGGAAAATAAACGGAACGTCACTACGAGTAATCCAACGCTCGGTCTCCGCTCGGCGCGCGTGTTCCGCCGCTCGCACCGCTGTCGTCGTGTTTACAGGTAACAGTTCCAAATGTATGCAATACATCAAGACGCGCAAGGCACAGCTGGCATTCCGGCCGCAGCCTAAACGTAAACCTGATACAGTTATTTCAAAATAAAACCCAACAAATAATTACTGTCTATTTATTTATTACTAAATTTATACTAGACAAACAATATTACAAAACAATTCACATAATTGTATAAACATACAAATCGTATTTTATTGCAAGGCAAAGACTTATCGTGCGGCCAAGTTTGGTCCAGCGGCGCGCGACACTAGCGCACTCTGCAATGTCAACATTTTATAACTTCATTTCTTTTATGCAAAAATTAACTATCATTATGAAAACTTGGACCGCCAAAGCAGAGACTATAAAAATTTGGCATACATTATCTACGAATGGAATTTATTGTCTCATTTTTATTGTATGATTTTTTACAATACATAAGAGAAAGGCGAGAGAAATTGTCAAATTATTGCAGAATGCGCTAGTGAGGCGACCGCTGTCAGGACCTTCGTGTAAACTACATTCATCATCAACACACCCTATTCTGTCTATGTGTATATCTGAGCTTCATCCTAGACAGTATCTTGCTTTAAATGTACTAGCTGGTTTATGTAACTACAACAGAATATATTCCTGTAGGATTTTTACCATCGCTATTTTGTCAATAAAATAAAATAATAATAAACGTCACTAGTGTGAGGCGGTTTGATATTAAAGTTGAATTAAAATGATAGCTGCCATAATAACCATATAGAATAGATGTGCCAGGGATAACATCTGGATTTCACCTACAACTAGTAAAACTTTTTGTTCTATATTTTAAATATTCATTTGAATTTACAATAATTAATGCACAAAATATTTTATAAAACTGAAGATAATTACTACCATATTTTAAAGAAAAAATAAAGAAAGAGACAGAACTTATAATTAGCTATCTCTGTCACACCAACTTATAGGCTACAAAGTTATACCCCAGTTCGATTTTTAATTTTATATCGACATCTATCATTATAATAAAACTTTAGGCACAAATGCGAAATAAAGCTAGCATAGAGAACGAAAATCGGTGGAGATTGTTAATGGCAACGGAGGACGTTGATATAAAATAAAATATAGATAAGTTACAAATATAATAAATTCATCCGTTCAAGTGACTTATCTAGATTTATATTTGATATCGGGTTTGTAATATGGCGGCCGTCGGTGGTACAATTCTCATTTGTACATTCAATTGTAATCTCGGCTCTCATCGAATACAGACACAAATTCAGAAATATATAGAATTAGAAAACAAGACAAAATTTACATGTTCAAAAACGAGTCAAGAACTTAAAAAGTAGAAAATTATAAACCTCAAGAACATTTTAATTGGGAGATTAGAATATAAAAATACATACTTTATGTTTAGAAGATTCCTCCTCTAAATTCGTGCCTGTCACAAAAAGAACGAAAGCAGCATAAATTCTTTGCTATTATTTTAATAGACCTCACATATTTGTATTCAATAAGATATTCTGATAGATATCAACATGGTACAAGCTTATAATCTAGTTACATTGCGACAGCGCCATCTAGGTATTAATATTCGTATAAAGTGAAATATATGTCGGCAATTGGTCTTATTTGAAAAACAACATAATATATTAAGAAAAAAAAAATCCGCACAAAAGGAAAAATTACCGAATACATTTTGTTTTCAACAAAAACAATTCACATAATCGTATAAACATACATATCGTATTTTATTGCTAATTTAATCTAAGCTCATACCATATTCTCAACAAAAATGCATCACTTTGTACAAATATACAGTACTAACTCTTTACATTTGGTAATGTCATTACCCTTCATAGAGAATCTAAAAAGCCCTTTGCGATGGCAAAATGTTGTTACCCATACATAAGGTGACTTAAGTGCTGTAACAACACTTAGTGTGTTAGCGTAAAGAATGCAGTGACGTCATCAGTGTCAAATAATTCCCAAGAGCCATTAAATTCTATATACGGTTACTTTTTGGTTAGCAGCCAAATCTTAAAATATCAAAGTAAACATCAATCCAAGGATCTTTTTTTAATTTTAACATCTGATTGTAATATTTTGTTAAATAAAAATCGATTTGAAATGGTCCTTAAAAATACATCAATCGTTGTTCGCACACGAAGGGTACCTTGAAACCTGAAGGCAGGCTGACGGACGCTAAGGCCTGCCGGCAATGATCCAAGGACACGTACCACTAACACATGCCACTCGCGTCCAGTATAATGAGCGCCGAGATAGTTGTGTACACGATAATATTTTTAGTATGTGACAAAATTATTTTTTTAAAATTTCATAAATCGAGTGTAATTATTTGGCGGGTGACCAAAAACCAGTATTTTTTTAATCTATTTTGTTTCTTTTTAACATATGGGGCGAAACGAGGTATGGGAGATTTTTAGTGACTACCGACGCGACATAAACATACTAGCAATTGTTATACATATGTATTGCAGTCAGCGGTCTAACCTTCCTATCCACTGAGCCACCGGACACTCACATGCAGCAGAAGCACGACAAGCGTAGGTGTCACTTTATTTTGAAAGATTATATAGGGAACAACTTGTTGGTACGGATTGATAATGCCACTGCATTCTTAACGCGAACAGTAAAGTTTTGCTATCCTATCTTCTAGCTCAATGTTTGAAATATGCAAGTGTTGCCATTACAATATCATTAAAAATGAATTAAAAATATCGTCGAAAAATATCTCGCAAGTTTTATCAATATATATGTGATGGCAACACTGTTTCTACACTAGCGGAGGCAAATTGCATTCGACAAATATCGCGAATCCATAATTCCTGATGTTCTCGTATGTACAGTCAGGATCAAATAGCTGAACAGAAAACATCTACATAGAAATTTGCTTGTCAAACTTATTCAAAACTATAAGTGTGGAGGAAGACAAGGCAAGTGTAGAGGGATCGATGTGACACTTTGTCTACTCTGCCTATCCCGTTAGGAAACTGGCATAAAGATGTGGTCTTGTTGTCCAAACGGTACATACATTTTCACCCCCTCTCCATACACAAAAGCACATTATTATGAATTAGATATTTCTCTTAGTAAAACATAACTTTACTACGAGCATCCCCCTATATCTAGATCTTGTATAAACTTCGTAATAGTTTAAAATTAAACATCTTAAACGATGATTTAGATATCTTTACCGGACAACATTGAATATCTGAATCTATTTATCAACTTTAGACGACTGACTGTACATACATACCTGTAGCATTACAGCACAAAACTATTGGTCAAATTTTAATAACATAAGAGACGGTTGCGTTTGTAATAACTACACATTATTTACTCATAAACATATTATCGTACGCATATACACGCATTCGTACGCACACATACACGCAAGCACGCATTTTACAGGCGCACTATCATTTGATAAATTAACGCCCATAAGCATCCCCACAACGTGCTGTTAACCTCCATTTCACACAACTCTTACAAACTGCAGTAACAACACTGCAAAATATGAGCAAGAAGTCCTTCCTAGGCGTGTGGGCCCAATTTAGATGCAATGTAGCACGGCACTACCTCTTACGAACACGCACACATACACAACAGTTCCATTCTAATATATTAGCATATTATATCAATAAAAATATTAACGTTTGTATACTCTATTCAAAATTCAACACCTAGATACAAATATTTGGATTTCTTATCTTCAACATTTCAAGATTCTATTCACTTGCCGGTCTGAAAGGACCTAATGTTTTAATTTACAAGCTAACAACATTTAAATTTACTCAAAATGGTTTCAATATATATGAGGCATTAAAAAAACTACATTTCTTCCACAACAATACCTACACTTTTGAATTAGTATTATCAAATCCAAGCGACATCAATCAAAACATAAATCATTACCAACACAACCGTCTGTATAAATTCAAATGTATAATATATCAGTAGAACTATATACAATACTAATAAAAATGAGTCTAAATGAATCTGAAGTGACAGGTGTGTTACACTGGATCAAAATATTATATTGTTGTAACATTGTTGCCGATCGTTGCATTCTTTTCGTGAACAGAGATCTGCTGCTATACATATTGAAATCAATCTTAGTATTTTAAGTCTTCTTAAGGCTGGAGCCACACGGGCGTAATTTTTTCAGTCGTGAGTCGCAGAATTTCGGCCGGGCCAACTGAATTTCTGTGGAGCTGCCACACGGACGTAATTTATTCAGTTACTATTGAGCGGGGTGTTTGTGTCATCAAGTGCGATGGATCCCCGCCCCTCCCTCGCCCCGACAGAAATTCGGTCGAGTTTGTGCGTGTGAGTCGGCAGACAACTCATTTTGCATCGTCGTGTGGTACAAACTGCATTTTTGTATGAAACTGAATGCAGCAGAAATTACGCGACAGAAAATACGCGACTCAGAACTCATAAAATTACGCTCGTTTGGTTTCGCCCTAAGAGACTTGGTTGATGGTTGTAATATAAGATTCTGAGTCTTATCTTAGCGGTCCCTATACAAACAATATTGTGCAATAAAATGTAAACTTGCGTAACAATTTTGCGCAAACTTTTTTCGTGGTACAAAAGATTACACAACACAAATATGGAGCCTTTTAGGAATCTAATGATTTCAGGTAAAATATAATTCAAATTATAAGTTCAACTAATACATACGAATGATATAAAAATCTATCAATTATTTATAAAATCTTATATCTAAACTAAAGTGTCTATGTCTAAAGCTAGACAAAATATATCTAATAAAAAATAATTTTTGATTTCTTGTATTACATGGGAATACTATCATTTTATATACGAACGAGATTTTACTGAATTTGTTCTAGCAAATTTTATATTATAATTGTTTTCATCTATTATAATAGTAGTCTAATAGTCTAGTAAAGTCTTGTGAACAAGTTAAAGATAACTTCACTAATGTTTTCATCTAGTCTGTTCATGATTAAATTTACTGCTTTGTCCTCATCTAAATAGCTCTATTCCATACTTAAATTATCATCAAATCTATTCACACTTTCATTCGCTTCTTTTATATCCTCTTCTAGTCCATTTATGTTTTTATCTAATTTATTAGTGTATGCATCAAGTAAACTATTTTTTCCTCTAACCTGTGTTATTATACATTCATTCATTCTACTCATATTATCATCTAGTCGCACATTCATTCATTGATATTATTTTATTTTTTTGTACATTTTATGTTGCTCAGATAAGTAATAATATTTCGAAAGGGAGATTATTTGTTACAATTTCACGCCCTAACATTTTGGTAAGCAGATTGTCATAACCCAAGATATATTTATGCTTTTTAACCACCTACGATCAAGTAGTGTATGTTTTTCTACATGACGCGTTCATACTTTTATTAGCATGAATCGGCGAATTAAGAAAGGATTTTAGCTAACTACAGTAACGTAGTGTAATATTATTTTATAAAATCCGGAGAGCTAGTGATAAAATAAAATCTCGTTCATATGTAACGTAACCCAGGGTGTGTCCAGTTATAGGGTCAAACCCTCTCGGATATTTGTTTCAGCGTTACACGATCACACATCTCTTGGGGTCCTGTCGGTCGTGCGTCGGCGGCCGCGCCGTGATCTGGATGGCTTGCGCGGGGGCGGCGGCGGCGGTCGGCTCCTCCGCTTTGATCGCCTCGGGGTCGAAGTCCGCGCAGGCGACCGGCGCGGTCAACGGCAGGTCTGAGTTGATGCCCACGATCTGTGAAGGATATACAGCGTATAAATATATGTAGATCTGTAAAGGGTACTTTTCATCATTGTATGGACTCTTGGCCAACTCGATGTACAGTTTATTATTATACTAGCTGCGCCCCGCGGTTTCACGCACGACGCGTAAATTTCGGTCCAGCAGAAAATAGAAAATCATCCCATAGGCACATTTTTTCGGGATAAAAACTATCCTATGTGTTAATCCAAGTTACTCTCTGAGTGTGCCAAATTTCATGAAAATCGGTTCAGTAGTTTTTGCGTGAAGGAGTAACAAACAAACATACAAACTTTCCCATTTATAATATTAGTAGGATAAGGGGGCAAACGAGCAGACGATGCACGTCATCTGTATAGAGAGCACAGACATCTCTGATGAGATCAGATCTTTCTCGTCCTATGGAGAGGGATCTGATCTCAACCCTCTCCATGAGCCACCGGCTACTTACACACTCAACGAAAAGCGACAGCACAGCATTTACTTTACGGCGGCGTGTTGTACAGTTGATAGGGTGTTTTTTTTTTTTTATAGCATAGGAGGCAAACGAGCAGTTAGGTCACCTGATGTAAAGTGAACACCAACGCCCACAGACATCCGTAACACCAGAGGTCTTACAGATGCGTTGCCGACCTTTGAGGAAAGAATAAGCTCTTTTCTTGAAGATCCCTAGGTCGTATCGGTCCGGAAATACCGAGGGGGGCAGCTGATTCCATATTGAAATGGTCATGTTTCATGTCTAATGTCTCGCACTCGACCCCCCCACTCACCTCGGCGTGTCTCGGCGCGGCGAGCGTGCGGAAGGGCCTGGCGAGGCGCTGCAGCAGGCGCGGCCGCTTGCTCTCGACCCCCCCGACCACGTCGTCTCCCACCGCCTCCTCCGCCAGCTCGACCCCCTCGCCGTCGGGCTTGCGCTTGCGCCCCACTACCGTGCCTGTGGGTCGGATAGGTTCGTTCACTGAAATCATAATAATTTCTTATAGCAGTTGTGCAATAAATGAGTAAGGAAACTTGTAGCTTGTAAATAGTTCAATAAACGTGTTTCCATTCAATGTAATAGTATAGTCAATCGACTTTATTTATCTGGAATATAAGTATTATTTATTGTCCAAGCTAACAAACAACATACACTTCAAAAAGAAGTTAGTTGGTCCCTCTAATAACTATTAATATCTCTTACTCAACTTCATCCACTATTAGATTATTTTTATTTTTTATCCCAGTGAATAAAATATAAAAATCTTCTATAATCTCATTGTTTAGACCTCTAACAACCATAGTTGAGCAGAAAAACAATGAGAAACATTAAATAACATTATTTAGGTTGATAATGAAATATTCCAGTAAATGGCCCATGGAGGTGGGAGGAGAATGGAGGGCAGCGCATTTGTAGTCTCTATGCGGTTGTCTGTGGGCGTCGGTAGTCATGAAAATGGCTCCGACTGCTCTTTTGCCCCCCTTTACCATAAAAAAAAAATCGTTATCGACACAAAACTGTCAACTTATGTATCTTTACTTTTGAAATTAAAATTTATGTTAAAAAATGATTATTATTGTGGCACTTTTCTATACACTGGGCCAAACAGTCGGAATCTTTTGATGACTACCGGCGACCATAAACAAAGACACAAAAGTTATACAGATGCGTTGCCCTCCTTCCGCTCCATGGGCCACCGGAATCCCACACACAACACTAAACAATAGCACGATGGTACAGTATCATGTGAGAGAATATTACTTCCCCAGTCAGGTCAGCCAACAAAGCATATTACTAATAGTAAGGTAGTAAGTAGGTAAGCTGGTAGTAAGTAGGTAAGCTGGTAGTAAGTAGGTAAGGTAGTAAGTAGGTAAGTTAGTAAGTAGGTTAGGTAGTAAGTAGATGTAGTAACTACTAAACAATCGTGTTACCTGTAAGGCTGGCCGCGGATCTGATACTCCGGTTGATGTTCCTTAAATTCATCTCCTTGAGCGGCTTGTAGGAGCGGCGGCCGCGGATGGAGCGCAGCCCGCTCAGGTAGGGACTGTCCGGGCCCTCGGATATCAGGGACGACTCTATGTCCGTCTCCATGGTTGTGTTGTTGCCTGGAAATACAATGTTACAAGTTAAGGTACCCTTAGTGAATTTATATCAACATTATTAACGGATTCAGAAGGTATAGTCACGAGCAATAATATATATACACTTTAGTATAATTCTACCACGAAAATAAGTTACATCGACTTTCGTCGTTGACGCAGACATAGGCCGATCTAATCTGATTTATAACGCCAATTATATAAAAACCTTATTCTTCAACTTATAAGGCTTAAAATATAACAAGACGTGCTCATGCTATCTCGCTCGCAATATCTGTGCTGCATGACTTTAACATGTGTATGAATGACAGCCTATGAGAGCTGGCGTTCGGCTAAGGAACTGACGAATGCCAATACAGCCAGCTCTCGTTTAACCAATTGCGAATGAAGATTTTCCCGTGCAAAAATATTGTCTGGTGTATGGCTGATATAATTTTGTTCGGTCGGGTTACATCGGTGTACCCAGCCGACGCAGTCTGTACTGTATGTCGACCATTCCAGTCAGTAACACATCACTAGTCAATAGTGATGTGTTACGTGTCTGTAGTATGTGTGGTATACTGACCGGTGTAGTTGGCGGCGGTGGAGGAGCAGGTCACGTCCTGGCGGCTGCGACGGTAGGGCGACACCTTGACCCGCGAGCGCGAGTAGTTGGTGTCCGGCTTGCGCGCCTCGTCTGTATACACACGTCACACTACACTTGTCGTCACCCCGCCCTGAGCGCACACCACTGCCGTGGTATTTGCCACTTCGAGGGGGGTAACAACATATTTTATACAAGTATCACAAGTGAGAGGCATTAAATTAAACCGCATATTTAGTGTATCATTTCCAGACCACACCACAAAAATCAGATCAATCTGAGCAATAGTTAAGCCACAGGAATTTTTTAAAGTTTTTTCTCACTTCGTACACGCTGTACCGCAGCTGATCGCCGACTATGGCCGGTCAGGGTCAAAGACCTCGTGCTCGGTGTAGCCGCATGGTACATAGAGTGTTAACAATTTCTCTCTATTTAACTTGTTTGAAAAAAGTATTTTCGTATATGATTAAGATTCTTTAAACGGATTCTATCGCGTTCGATGCAAATATCCACTTGCAGAATATGACAAAACCTCCGCAATGAACGAGTCTATCAATTCGTTGGTCCCCTGATATATACTCCTCACACGTGAGGAGAGTCCGTTTAAAGAATCTTAATCATGAGCAACATTCGCGTAAATATACGAAAACTATATATTTTCGTATACTTGTTGTAAGCTTTTTTTAATAGTTTCGGATTATATACAGTCAACTGTAGGCACTTATAGTATATGTGGTTTCATTTAATGCCTCTCACTCTTTATCAACCTTGTATAATACTAGTAATCGCCCTGAGATGGATATTCAATCCCAATTATAAAAAAATCTACTTCCAATATAGTTTGATTCGGTATCGAAGTAAAACCATTGTAAATAAAAACTCAATATCATGATGTATTTGACAATATCACTACGGTTTTGAAATTGTGCATTATACAATATTTTTAAGTATTGCCTTAGTATCAGTTTTTTTATTCAGGTAAAATAATAGAAGCAAGAGACACAAATAGCGCATCTTCTCCTTATAATCTTCAACTGTACCAAATTTCAAATTTCTCTATTCACGCAATTCTTCAAGAAATAGGGATAGGAATTTTGTTTACACATATAAATACACCAAGACAAGATCTTTTTTACTATAAAAA
Organism: Calycopis cecrops; assembly: GCA_001625245.1. Lineage (NCBI taxonomy): Eukaryota > Metazoa > Arthropoda > Insecta > Lepidoptera > Lycaenidae > Calycopis > Calycopis cecrops. The sequence goes on along the minus strand of LUGF01027182.1, from coordinate 77,461 downwards.
TACACCATTGATACTGTTGATGTAAAAGTGGTCCATAATCTTTATCAATTCTGTGGGGTCGACACAAATTCAACTCTCGGTGTGCAGATGTTTATGCGTATATAGTATATAGTAGTCACCCTAGTTCTGTTTATTGACAATAGGTTATTTGACACTATCAAAAATATACTACGAATTATAGTCATCATATTAAATAAGATAATAATAAACCGTATACAAGTCTACTTTATATAAAAAAATGTAGATTTACTGTAAAATTTGCGAAATAAAGTAGCAATTATTTGTCAACGTCAAAAACATTTTGTGACCGGTTGAAACTGAGATGACATCACTGGCAAGTAAAGTTGCGTTTGACGTCAATCTAATCATAATATGGCGCCGCCATGACAGTTAGCACTGTAGGCGCGAGTGTAAAACTCAAACTTTAACATTATTTTTTGCTTATTTTGTGGAAATATTCAAGTAACGTGTTTAATAAATGATAAAGTTGCATATAAAAAAAAATCGCCAAATAACCTATTATAAACACCTTGTGACTTCTCATTGATACTTTGATATTAGACTTTAATCTATTAAAATGTCAAATATCAAATTTTTCAAATCTATGATGTCCCCTGAGGACATGCCACAGACCACAATTTTTGTTGTTACTGTTTTTAGATTCCCCAGAGCACAACTGTTTTAACAGTGAAGGCCACAAACATCGTCACTACAAACAAAATGCAAGGTAATATATATTTCCAACACTCACCTTCATTTTCCAAGTCTATGATCACTTCTATCTCCATCGGTCTCTCTTCTTTCTTCTCTTGTTCTTTCCTGGGCGATTCTGTCTTCTTGGCGATCTTTTCCGGTTTCGGTGACGCCGAAGACCTCAGTTTTCTGTCAGTCAGGGCGTCTTCTTTCAGCTTCAACACTTTTTCTTTTGACTGCAATTATTACTCAATGATCGAAAGATTCTATATAAATTTGTTTCTAAGCTACGCCAGTCCTATTAGAAGACGACTTGCATATTTCAATTCAAATCGTCTTATACAGAATTATTCGTAAGAAAAATTATTATTCTATTTTCTTGTAACTTTAGCTAACATATATTAAGATAAATATATTATTTGATATAATTAACGATGACTTTGTCTCGTAATATAATATCAAATACTTCTAATAATAATTAGTCATGTAGTAGTATGTGTGTGACTTAACATTATTATCATTTTGTTATGAAAACTAATTTTTACTAATTTTTTTGTGATGATGACACGTTGAGCAATTAAAAACCGGTGTATAGTCATGCATGAGACAATCTAGAATCTAGACGCATGCACCCATGCACAATTATTATTAATCAAATGTGTTCGTCCAGATCGAAAATCGATATCAATTGTTTTTTGTGTTGTACGTTATTTATTGACTGTGTGAAATAAAACTTTCTTGTGAATCAGAATTATGTCATAATGTCTGACTGGAAATTCGGTTTCTGAAAACTGGTTTCGGTTTAGGCGGCAAACCTGTTCGTATGAACAGGTATATGTTATATTATTTATTTTCTGTAAACTTCCTATACAAGGTTGATAAAAATCGGCAAACGAGCAGTCGGAGCCATTTTCATGTCTACCGACGCACATAGACATCCGCATAGTTGCGTTGCCCCTCTTCCTACCCCCCTCCATGGGCCACCGGCTACTTACACACCGCACGAAACGCGACAGCAACGTACATGTGAGAGATAGAGACACCTCTCCGGTCGTGCCGGACACTTCGGTTGCAGCGTGGCACTACCTCCTACGTTACTATACTATTAATGAAAATGATGATTTGATGCCATTAGAGTGGACACATTATATTAATTCGGGTTAGGCGAAGTTGACCACTATTAAGATGCTCGCACATTATATCGACTCGACGCCGACTCCACTCCATCTCAACTCAGACTCGACTTCAACTCAACTCGACGTATGGTATGACATTCAAATGTAAGCTTTATGTTGTGTTTCATAAGAGTGAATTAGTCAACTTTGTTGAGTTGATGATAGGTGGACAACGCGTCGTCCACGCATCATACTTGCGTCGTACACTTTCAACTTACAAAGTTGACTAATTCACTTATAAGAGACACAACATGCAGCTTACATTTGAATGCCATATTATGTCGAGTGTTGAGTTTGGTGTCGAGTCGTTGCGAGCACCTGTATGGTCACCGCACACTTACCAACTCGGAAAGGGAACGTAAACGTATCGCCTTCGCTTTTCGAGGCGATTTACGTGACGTTTCCCGTGCGTTGCAGTATGTAGTTTCATACAAAGAATACTGAACGATTCGAAGCGATACGTTTACGTTCCCTATACGAGTTGATATGTGTGCGGTGACCATCAGTAGTAGTACAGTAGTACCACAAAAATAAGTTACGTCGATGTATATGCGCAGGTACATTTTTTGAAAGGAGCAAAATTATATAAGCCATACACCAGGCAATACTTTTTTGCACGGGATATTCTTCAATCGCCATTGGTCAAACGAGAGCTGGCTGTATTGGCATTTGCCAGTCCCTTAGCCCAACGTCAG
>LUGF01027182.1:47690-70911 GCA_001625245.1 Calycopis cecrops | reverse complement strand
AGAAGAATTAAGAATTTTGAAATAAGGCTCTCTCACCACTCTCTCTCTCTCTCTCGCTCTCACACAGTGCTAAAATGAGATTTTTCGATATCGATTTGGATACTAAAATAAAATGTGTTGAGTTTTTTGTTGTCTGAGCTATAACAGTAGTCATTATAAGTCAAGTATTGAAAACATAAGTAGAATGTTACAACATTAGTGTAGATAAAGTATATTTCTCATTCATTTAGTGCTAATAACTTGTCAAATGTCTAGCTCAACTTATGGATTTGTGAACTGTAAAGTTCTGAATAGTACTAGTGGTGATTTTTGTAACGCACTTGTTAATAGTCACTGTCACTTAATACTTGTCATTGCCTTTACAACACAACTACGTCACAATACGCCATTTTGCGTAAAGAGGCGTTTTGGCGGATTTTATAAATTATGAATCTTTAATTTGAAATTTTGAGATAAATACTTATCAGGATTAAAAACAAAAAGTTCCTCGATCACTGATAAACATTCTGAAGTGGTTTTTGAAAACTTGGAAAATATCCCATTTCTACGCTGGTGCGTTGTCCCCCTTCCCCCTCCTCCCCTATGGGCCACCGGCTACTTTAGCGACAACAGCTTACCTTTTCTTTATCATCCCCCACGGGCCCCTTTCGAGTCACAATTTGACTCATCGCAGACCTGAAAACAAAACAAATGTTCAATTAATTTAAATGGATGTTATTCTTAACATCTAAAGCGAGTAAGATCATAATTTACTTTAATAATTTATTTACTCATTAAAAAGACATTTAAAAGATATTTAAAACAAGCAATATGAAAAAGTGAGTAAAACGTACTCTCCCGCAGATAGAGATAGATGCATTCCGATATGAGAATGTTTCTAATAGATAACTTTATTATGAAGATGACCAGAGAAACTGCGCTTCCCTCAAACCAAGACGCAGGGTCGGGGTAAGCCTTTTGTTTTTCAATACTTTTAGGATTGCTAGTATACGTAGTAGGATTATTTTTTCTTCTGATATTTTCTCTGAATTCAAATTTTCGTCTAACATTCTTCGAGTTCATTCAAACTCGTTCAAGGAGCACAGACAATACTCTTATAATTATCACTTATATCAAGAGAAATTATGAAACGAACAAACTCAAAAATAACTAACTCATTCGATTACAAGTATTATTTTACCATTAGCGGAAGCCCGTAACTTCGTTTACGTGAATTCGTATTTCTACCGCAATCGGTCAAAAAGTGGTCTTTAGCCTTCCTCGCCAAATGGACTAATACTGAAAGATTTTTTCAAATCGGACCTGTAGTTCCAGAGATTAGCGCGTTCAAACAAACAAACTCTTCAGCTTCATCTTATTAGTTTAGATTCGATTGCTACTTAAGAAACATGGGCCACACCTATTTATTTACAACAGCATCTTCAGGCCACTTATATATTTTTTTTCTAGAAATAAAATCCCGTCCGTTACGGTCCTTTAACCATTCACATTCCAGTGTGCGGACGGTAGGAACTTTTTGGTCATTCGTAGTGTGTACCTGTGTAGGTAGATATAATAGAATATTATTATATCGGACGTGAAGTTATTTCTTTATATCACAATGCTTATTATTTCAATGCCACATGCCCCCAGCTGCAATCGGCGTGTTCGTCTGTCTGTACGTACGCCGCACATACTGGCGCGGTAGAGGTCGACGACCGCCGCACACAATCACAACTCGGTGTGTGGTACAACTAACTAAATACACGTTCATTAATATTCGTAATTATCACCTTATATTTACAAGCTATTGTGTCGTGTATTGCGATTTATTTTCCTGTAGTTGATTGAAGGGGAAGGCGAAAGAGAAACACCACTTCATAATCTCTAAGCGGGGGTTTATAGGGTCCGTAGTCATTAGGTTCAAAATGCAATTTACCCTCTATTACTATAAAAAAATGACCTCAGCATTTGCTATGGGTCCGGCGACGGCTTTATTAGTAAACAAGAGAAGTATATTCAATATTACCGAGATTTCTTGATGGAAATATGAGATATTAGGTAGGAGCTTAACAATAATCTACACTATCTTTACTAATAGTCATATGTGTGTGGTGGAGAAGCGGGGCACCCAGTAATACAGGTCATCAACCTAATACAGGGGCCCCTGCCATTAGCATGTAAACATTTATTAATACAAATAAAACATTTTACATTTTTTTCATTTTTTTTCATTTTTCATATACGACATTGCCGTCACCCACTAAGCTCAGGTCCGGAAACTAAACAGCCGAGTTTGTTTCGCCGGTTCTTCTCAGGACAGGGCTAGGGTTGAACCGGTGGTAGATTTAATTGTTGACGTTCAAAAGTAATTTCTGTAATTGTATTTTGAATAAAAACTTTTTCATTTTCATTTAAAAAACAGCTCGATATAACCAAATGGAGATGCCGTGAACGCAAACGCTTTAAATAACAGAAAAGTCTAATGGCAAAGTCAATGGCAATAGCACAGTAAACACTGATGCAATTCGGCTACATTATTATACACATTACACACCCACAGACACAAATGCCTCACACTCAGCGCGAGATCCTAGTGTGGGGTTAGGGAACCCCGAGTCCTGGAAGGCCTAGGGGATTTAACATCATTTTGTACTGTAGTGTAGGAGTGGAACCTCCACGACCAGAATGAATGGAACATCTGAAATTGTTATATTTTTTATTACAAATAAAGCAATTCAAATTTTAAACTTTAGAACAGTCGGAGATTGTCTATTTTGGGAAAAAAAAATGTATTATTCCGATACGAGGTCTGGGGACAGACCCATAAAAGGGATCTCTTCTCTACTCAAGATCTCCAAGCCCCGAGCCCTGCTAACCCTTAATCCGGAGTTGCTCACACTAGCTTATATAACCTCATCGTGTCTCCGAAATGAACCTTTGGTCTTTTCATCTTTGGCACAGGGAAACTCCTGTGACTTCTCCTGTCTACAGTTGCATATCCTCACACTTCTCACAAATTGAAAACACGCCACCGCTTGTGCCGCACGCCACACAACACGATCTATTAAAACACCGACGCTCACTTCATAATTATGAGGCTCAGAATTAGAACCATCCACGTTTTCGTTAAGCGAGTATTAATGGAGTTATATTCTGGTGCTATTCGAAGATTTTAAATGAGTTTTAAATATGTTTCGAGTGTATATTTAGATGTACAGGTATGGTTGCATTTCATATGGAAATTTCGCTGTAAATAGTTGTTTTGTGGCGGTCTAACCGTTCTAGAATGGACGAGAAAAGAGATCAGCTCTCTTGGAGTTTGACTTTTACGTCCAATTGTGGACTGCTAGCTGATGGTAATGATGATTCTCTAGGTTTTTTTTTTAGGTAGACTACGCTAACAGGCTGAAGGCCCTGTGCAGCTTCCTCTGTATAAGAGGCGAGTGCCCTAAGGTAGCTCGAGTCTCTGTATTTATGGTCGATGGGGGTGCAGACCCCCCTTCTTTCCCAGCTAGTCTGGGAGGAGGCAAACCGGATTATTAAGATTAATAGGTTATGCTATTATTATCTTGTCCAGAAGGACAGCTGGTGTCCTCCTCTTCCCACCTCTGACGGAGGGGAGCAGCTCACGCGCGGCAGCTAAAAAGTGGCCGACACGGGTCTTGAGCTAGAAGAGCTCTATGTGCTATCATGACTGGCGTTCTCTAGGGGCTAACGGAATTATGTGACCTGTTAAGTTTTATGATTGTTCACACAACACAAGCAAAGCATCCAGTGGTTGTATCGAGTTTCATAATAAGTAAATAAAGTAAAAAAAGAATATTTGCTGGTGGGTAACTTAATCCGTTGGTTCGATTTTGGGTAGCCCCGACTGTACGGGAAGCGTATCCAATTACTTTGTCGTTGGGGTTGCACTGTACACAAATTTGAACATAACCCTTAACATTAAATCTGTGTTACCTACTCAATATATCTAACGTGTTTTCTTATGACCAAAGGTGGAGATTGCCTAAGCAATAAGACCTCTTTTGTGCACATAGTATGTGTGTATAAATTAAAGTTATGTATTCGGTGTAACCTAACTGATCGTCTTCACAATAAGTACCTTTACTCTCTTTCTAAGTAGCAAACTACACAACAAAAGTCTTGTTTCTCTTCACACTCGCCAAAGAATCTTCTCCTATATTATCACTTATCTATTATCACACTGGGCCGGTATCGCAGGATCAATTTTCACAGGCGTCAAGCCTTATCGGTTTAGACGTAAACCTGTTTCAGAGAGCGCCAAGACGGCTGACACCAGCTAGTAGCCTACTTTCTTTATCGGATATTTAGTATTACTCTATTTTGTAATTGTTATATATGTTACCCTAACATAAGAATCCAATCGTCTCTATACTCTATACCTACTGAACTACAGTTCATTTTTAGGGACGACCTTTAGATAGTCCCTAAATAACGCGTGGCATTTAAGGGGGGAGGGGGTCAAGCCGTATTACCTAGCAGTATTACCTAATCTTACTTTAGGGAGAGGGGTCAAGGGGTCATCTCAACAAATGTCACGCAAATTGAGGAGTTTGAAAAGTTGCTGAAATTGTCTCGCTTAATATATGGACGACTGCTTAAGAATCTCAAGGTCTATTTAAAATGGAATGTGTTAACTGCCCGCTCGATAGACGAAAACTAGAAAAACGCCATGTTTTAGGGGGACAAACGAGCAGTCTCTCGTCCCACATCCATGGGCCACCAGCTACTTACACACCGCACGAAACGCAACAGCGCAGCTGTCACTTTACACTTTTTTGTAAGACGTAGAGCCACACTGCATGCCTGCATGCAATGTGGCACTATGACCGGGGAGGTACCTCTCGCTTACACCTAAACCTGTCATGTAGTGTATCAGGAATCGCATAATCTGTCCAAACAGACACTATAAAATAGGAGAGGCCCGGGTAGATAATGTTTATCCATTCGACACATTTTACCGCGCAAACATTAGATAGCATATATTTTGTAGATTGAGTAAAGATAACGAACAAGTTAGATAATAACTACATTTTAAGCCTTCACATGGTTTTAGTAACTAAAGCTAAATGTCCTATTATTAACTCGTTACCTTAAGCGGATAACCGCTTAAACTTAATAGGTTAGTTAATGGGTTAAAATACAAATGATAAGTAACATATAATGTTACTTATGTATTTTTCTTTGTATTTTTAATAATACATTTAAAAAAACATTTTTCTTTAATAATACATTTATTGCCTTAAAACATGGTAGAAAGGTAGAAATGATTATCTGAAGCCGCAAGGTTAGCTAAAATTATTATATATTTTTTTATTTTAGACTACTGCAAGACAAAATGATTCAAGTTTGTGTTTTAGGTCTCGATTTTTCCTAGATTCCTGTGCCTCTTTAGTGTAGGGTTCTGTATCAAAGGGAGGTTCGAGTACAACTAGTGAACAAGAAAACTTTAATTTGAGGGCATAAGGTATATATCTCTTTTGCATCGAATATACTACAAACATAAGTTTATAATGGTTTTCCTACTGTTTTTTTTTTCTTTTTTTCGTATGGACTTACAGATGGCAGCATGATTAAACGCTGCCTCAGATACTGTTCATCGGATCACTGAAGACTTTCTGTCTTTGGGTTTAGGGATCTCTTTTCCAGCAGCTGGGAAGAAGATCCATGGGATATGGGGTTTCCTGCTCTATTAACTATACACCACTACGTCGTAACTGGGTGAAATCACCGAGTTTTTTTTATTTTTTTTTTATGATATAGGAGGGCAAACGAGCAGCCTGAGCCATTTTCATGACTACCGACGCCCACAAACATCCGCAAAGGGGCTATACAGATGCGCTGCCGTCCTTTCTCCTCCCACCATGGCCACCGGCTACTTACACACCGCACGAAACGCGACAGCAAAGCTGTCACTTTACGCCAGTCTCGTGTAAGCGAGAGGTACCTCCCCGGTCGTGCCGGCCCAATTCGACTGCATGCAAGCATACAGTGTGGCACTACCTCTTACCATTATCCCATCGCTTGTCAAATTTCACGGGTGTCTTCCCGGGATGCCCCATTTAGGTCTCCTTCCCAGGACAGACCTACCACAAATCCTATAGTTACTATTTCGCTTGCGCTGTGAGTGACCCTAAAGTACATAATTTACACAAGACAAAGCACGCCATACACGGTAACACAGTCCATTGTACTATGTACAGTGTACAGTCATAACTTATAATTGATAACTAACACAAAAACCGGTTCACCTGCATCGCCATTAAACGTTAATTCCTTTGTTACAGATAACGAACGAAGAACGCACCACTTTCGCGTCATCTATTACCCTTGTGACGCAGTTGGTAAGAAAAAATATCAGAGATGTTCAGACTAATTGGTAAAGCCGACTAAAATTTTGCAATTTGATTTGTAAGTACTACGCGGACGCGGTAAGTTGGGACCTGGCAAGAATGTGAATAATGCTGTCTAGCCCCGCACTTCCCCCATGTCGCCCTTACATGGCGACATCGGGGGTGGTGCGGGGGTAGAGAGCGGGGAATGGAATTTTTGCCAGGTTCCAACTTACCGCGTCCGTGTAGTACTTGAGTAGTAAATATTTCAGGAATCTAGGAAATTCCAATTTCTGGATATATCAAAAATTTGATGTGCTGTATTTTTCTTGCTAATTCTTCTCTCGGTTAGAATGTCCAAAACAATAAACCCATGTTACAATTTATGTATAGAAACCGTGTAAACAGATGTGAAATTGAAAAACATGCGAACAATGATCGGCCTGGCTGATTAGTCGGCCATTTTTCAACTGACTGCACATTAGGAATTACAAGAAACCTTTTAGTTTTTGGTCGGGTCGCTAATTACCGACCAAGCGCGAGTCGAGCTGGTACCACTAGCACCCTGTGGTAATGAGTGTGGTAAAGAGTTGTGACCAGAGACCATGTACAAGAGCGAAATGCTATGTTGGATGGCATCGTCCGGACTACAGTGGGCCCAGTCTGGTCCAGGTGGCCCATGGAGGTGGGAGGAGAAAGGAGGGCAGCGCATTTGTATAGTCTCTATACGGTTGTCTGTGGCCGTTGGTAGTCATGAAAATGGCTCCGACTGCTCCTTTGTCCCCCTTTACCATAAAAAAAAAAAAGGTCTACAACAGAACAAAGTTTTGGCCAGCTGAAGACGTTTGCGCATACATGGCACGCGAAGAGGAAGAACATGTAATGGCGTAGCTGCAAAGACCAGAACTGGCAGGCCGACGACTTCTGTCTCTGTGACGTCAGGCCTCAGAAAGGGCAGAATGGTATAACGAGAAGGCACTTAAACAGTTTGTAGGGAGTCAAGAATTGCACTTTGGGAATCAGATCCTAAAAGCAAACTCCCGTACATCTTCCGCGATTCCCTCTATATACCGAGAGGTGGGATTGAGCATGGTGGGTAGGTAAGCGGCACATCTGCCCCCTTATTAATAAACATGAAAGGAAGGTTACTTTTCCAAGTAATAACCTATTAATAAACTAACATCTGTCAAACTCCATTCATAAAACGCATAAAAAGTATTGCATTTGACAGATGTCAGTTTATTACTAGGTTATTACTTGGATAAAGTTATTCTATTTATTAATAAGGGGGCTGGGGTTCAGAATTAGTACCAACGGAAAGTACGAGTGTTAAATTGGCTATTGTAAACACATATCGAGACGCGTCTCTCCCATCTGCGGGAGAGTTGGTTGCTGTCCCCCTTTCGCCCCCAAACCCAACCAGGTCTCGTCGGACGCATGGCTACCGGATGAGTCTGTAACGGGTTTAGCTTTCACACGTGATCTGACGAAAAAGGAAAGTACTAGTATACAACATTTTAATGACGACAATTACACGTTCGACATATGCACATATTTTGTGTGAGAACTAAAGAAATATAAACAAGTTATAAACTTCCTTTTTTGTTTGGGAAAAAATATGACAGCTATTACATTACTCATTTACAGCTATTAGCTGAGCCCGTTGATGACCGCCGACGCCCATAACATTGTTAGGTATGCGGATGTGTATTGCCCTCTCCCTCCATCCAGTGGGCCACCGGAAACTCAGAAACCTCACGAAACGCGACAGACGTCACTTTTCAAAGATATCACACGAACGAGAAACACCTCGGTCATACCCTTTATAACATATTTTTTATAGTTTAAGGGGGCAAACGCGCATTCGGGGTATTTTCATCACTACCGACGCCCATAGACATCCACATACAGGTAATACAGATGCGTTTTTTTTTATGATATAGGAGGGCAAACGAGCAGCCGGAGCCATTTTCATGACTACCGACGCCCACAAACATCCGCGTAGAGGCTATACAGATGCGCTGCCCTCCTTTCTCCTCCCACCTCCATGGGCCACCCGCTACTTACACACCCCACGAAACGCTACAGCACATGTCACTTTACGCCGGTGTCGTGTAAGCGAGAGGTACCTCCCCGGTCGTGCCGCCCCCATTCGGCTGCATGCATGCATACAGCGTGTACCTCTTACTGTCTAGCACGGTAACCTTTTAATAAAAATAAAATGTGTCAGTAAATCAGTGGTACAAGAGATCCGTGTTACCACAAGGGTCGTCATCGAAGCGTGTCCCATTAGACTCGAAACAGGTTCTATTTGAATAAACCAAGGCTCTGTTTAACCGAGTGATCAAATAAATACCTAAGCGTGCCAAAGTGTTAACAAAGTACGCGTAAAATGAGTTTCTAAGTATCTGTACATGTGGCTCGACTTACAATCTGGCAGGGCATATTTTAACAGCATTGGGGGGGAAACGAGAAATAAAAACCTTTTTTTTTATGGCATAGGAAGGCAAACGAGCAGCCGGAGCCATTTTCATGACTACCGACGCCCACAAACATCCGCATAGAGGCTATACAGATGCGCTGCCCTCCTTTCTCCTCCCACCTCCATGGGCCACCGGCTACTTACACACCGCACGAAACGCGACAGCGCATCTATCACTCACACCGGTGTCGTGTAAGCGAGAGGTACCTCCCCGGTCGTGCCGGCCCAATTCGACTGCATGCTTGCATGCAGTGTAGCACTACCTCATACTAAACCTTTCGACGAACACCGATGCCCCTGGAGATGAGCATATTTTATTGCCCTCCTTCATAGATACCACCACCATTTCCTCGCTATATAGCGAACGTTGCATCAAAACCAATTTAGCAATTCCACATTAGAGACAAAAATTCTAAAAACTGTTAACTACATGTTCTGTTATCAATTCTAAGTATTCTTATCTTTTTGGGAACATCTTTCATGTACAGATTTTAGTTTCTCTCTTCCATCCTCTCCTCCCTTAACTCCTTTAGTAAAAGGTGCCACAGTGCACGCTTGCATGCAGCCGAATTGGGCATGCACGACCGGAGAGGTACCTCTCGCTTACACGAGACCGGCGTAAAGTGACAGTCGTGCTGTCGCGTTTCGTAAGTGGCCGGTGGCCCCTGGAGGTGGGTGGAGAAAGGAGGGCTGTAAAGGCTCTATGCGGACGTATACGGGCAGTGGTAGACACGAAAATGGTTCCGACTGCTCGTTTAGCCCCTATACCAAACTTTATACACTTTATACATTCAAAGCCCGCATCGTACTATCACCTAGCTGTCCCCACTTATCTATCGTATTTAACAAAACAGTAAAATTTTAGTGTCTGTACATTGAATATATTTACGAAAAACTAATTGGGGGCGATTTTAAAATAGTAACAGAACACTTTTCTATGATTTTTAATTTTTTTGTTTATCCGTTTGTTTGGGCTAATCTCCGAAACTACTGGACGGATTTTCATGAAACTTTACAGTAACATAGCTTTCATATCAGAATAACATAATAAGTTAAAATTTTGAATCATTTTTAAAGTCCGAAATCCACGCGGGCGAAGCCGCGGGCGGAAGCTAGTCTATCGTATTAGATAGCCATTACAGCTTTCCTCTCGCCCATATGAAACGCGTACGACTTTCACATGGCTGTAGGTAATTTCGCTGGACTAACCCACTCCACTTTCCGGAGTTGCAGTTATAAATGTCCGTTTATTACAGGTAGAGGTAGTGCCAATCTGCGTTGTTTTTTTATAGACCACGTTATGAGACCAGCAGTTGAAGTCATTTTTATGACTTCCCAACGCCCATAAACATTGATGATGATTATATGATAAAGGGGGTAAACGAGCAGGTGATAGTGACTACCGCCGCCTATAGACATCCGCAAAAATAGGTGTCTTGCAGACGCGTTGCCGGCCTTAAGAGGAATGCTCTTTTCTTGAAGATCCCTAAGTCGACTCGAATCGGAAATGCCGAGGAAGGCAGCTAGTTCCATAGTACTGTTGTACGCGGTAAAAAATATATACAAGTATTGCGTTGCATCCTGCCTACTCCATGGGCCACGGGATACTTACCGCACGAAATCTCTATAAAGTGACTGTAAGGCTGTCGCGCTTCGTGTGCTATGTATCCAATGGCTTTTTGGAGGGTACTAAGAAAGGACGGCAACGCGGTTATGCAGATGTCTATGGGCGCCCGCGACCTTCACAACAACCCAAGCCGTGTTTGCTCATGATGCTATAAAATAGAGCTGCATTTCAGGTGATTCAGAAGAGATTAGAAAAACTGGCCAAGTGCGAGTCGGACTCGCACACGAAGGGTTCCGTACCATTATTGTATGGGCACCCCGCCCAAGTGTTTATTTTTTTTTATTTTTTGTATTTGCTGTTATAGCGGCAAAGCAAATACATAAGGTGTGAGAATTTCAACCTTCTAGCTACCACGGTTTATGAGATACAGTCTGGTGACAGACGGACGGACAGCGGAGGCTTAGTAATAGGGTTCCGTTTACCTTATAGGTACGAAACCCTAAAAACTAATGTAGCTTTTTATCAGTTAATGAATGGTTAAAATTTGTCCAGCAGTTTTAGAGCCTATTCTATACAAACAAACAAAAAAATCGTTCCTCTCTTTATTAGTATACCTAGATAGAAAATTTTCAACAGCCGACAGCGATCATATCGACAAATTGGTTGAATGAATCTCAAAAGAGCAATGACTTGGCAACCATGCAGCTATATTATGGGGCTATAAAATGTAGCTATGGTTTTTTTGTTACATCTCATGACCCATCACGCAAGCCGTAATTAACCAATGTGCGAGTGAATATCAACTTTAGGTGCTGTTGGGAAGATTCAGATTAACTTGCAAGTAAATCTTATCCAAAAGAATTGGTTACTATGATTAGGAACGACAAAAAATGGAGGGTGGATACGAACTCGGAAAGATCTTTTACTAAACTTGGTTTTTATTTTGTTATTCTTCCTTTAGATTAAGGATGAGAATGAGAAATGTGAAAGAAGCAAGAGAAGTATGTAAACATCGTAAATTATTCGGTTCGGTTTTCTCTGCCTAATCTCAGTTTCCATTACTGAGTTCATTCCACCAAAAAGAAAATGGCGCGATGAACTCTTACTTATACCTGCGTGATTGGCTCAACGTAGCTCTGGATGGGGAAAATTGGTGAAAAATGTGGGAATGCCCAACAATGGGACACATGGTATAGGGCTAAATCCTATTAATATCATAATTGCGAAAGTTAGTATGTTTGTTTGTTACTCCTTCACGCAAAAACTGCTGAACCGATTTTCATGATATTTGGCACACATAAAGAGTAACATGGATTAACACAGGATTATATAGAGTAGAGAGATAGAGTTTTTATCCCGAAAAAATGTTCCTATGTGATGCCATGGGCTGATTTGCCACGATGTCGAAATTTACGCGGGTGAAACAGCGGGGCGCAGCTAGTATAATAAAATATTAAAAATTCCATGAGTGCTAGTAAGTAGCTAGGGTGAAGATGCGTTGTTCTTGTGGTTGTAAGATAAGAATTTTCAAGTAATATGTTATTTAATAGCCGCGCCGGTACATATCGAGCGAGATACGTTCGTGCCGACCCAATTCCCTGCAATGGAGCAATCATTCAATCAATCCAATCAAAACCCCTTTACAAATGTTACGACAAATGCCGGCTGGCTGAAGTAAGCTTGGACAAAGTCTAAGCTTTGTCCTGGTACCAGGTTTTTTTATAGCACCAGGGAGGTACCACTCGCGTACACGAGATTCGATCGGCGTAAAGTGACAGCTGTGCTATAGCGTTTCATGCGGCATTTCATGAAAGTTACCCCGACTGCTCGTTTGTCCCCTATAAAGATAAATACGCTGTCAGTTCACATGAAGAACGACTCGCGCACAAGTCATATTTAGATTTTATTATTGAATTCGCAAAAATCTTCTCGTAGACTTGAAACTGTAGGTAGGGTTTAATCTAATAATATTTACGAGTGGGCGGAGGCCGACACCAGTTCGAACCTGACCTTGAGACGCAACGTGCTGTCCAAGTCATACAATGGTACCGCGAAAGTCTGCACATGTTATCGGTTTTGTAGTACGCATGTACGTATACATTTAAACATAACTTGCATAACATACGTTATATTAACTCATTATGTATATGTATATAACACGGACGCGGTAAGTTGGGACCTGACAAAAATTCCATTCCCCGCTCTCTACCCCCACACACCCGCCATGTCGCCACATTCGGGCGACATCGGGGGTGGTGCGGGGCTAGAGAGCATCCTTCGCATTCTTGCCAGGTCCCAACTTACCGCATCCGTGCAGTACGTACAAAAATAGCATAACATTTACTTTTTAATTGTTACAATTGAAATTTGGCACAAAAGTAATTGTTCCGAGTGGAATCGTAGGGTTCAACGCGAAAAGTGCAATCTTTACCGCTCAGTGTGAGGTACTGCGTGTAGGTCGGACCGAACAATTATCTACGATAACACGGGCAGTTAGAGCTTACAGTAAGAGGTACCTCTTGATTACACTCTCATGAAACCGGTGACAGGCCGGTATGGCCCATTGAGGGCTTGGGAAAGTCGCAGCTCACACACAGATCGTTTCGCCTTGCATTTACGTTCCCAAGGCCCTAAAAAAACGGGAATTAGGATATACGACACCTCGGTTTGTCCGTAACCGCGGCCGCAAGGCAACCGGATCTCTCTTTTGTGACGCGACAAATGTAAACGGGTAATGGATAGCTCAATATGCGACATAACACCAATCATTAGAGTGTTATAATGTACTTTACACATATTCCTTTGCAGTCGGATAAGATTTTTCAAGTCACAGCTTCTTTAGCGGTTTTAGGACAAGGAAGACAGGACAGGGGGAGTTTTTCATATCTGTTTTTACATAAAAACAGAAATATACCTATATAATAGGTAATAGGTATAACACTTGTTGGGAATCGAAAGCTACACAACAAAGTAACTGCGCGTTACATGGGGGGAGGGGGGAGGGGGTCAAAAATCTTCAAAAATAGCGTTACGTAATATTTGAACGCTCCCTAAAGAGTAAACTTCGGCCTATCGAAGTATATTATCGTACATGCTTACAACGGTTAAGAGAATGTGTAACGACGTTGAATATTACCTAACAGGAAACGTGTTTTGACTAACCGAGCGCCGTATGATGTTTGACAGCATAGTGCATACTACCACCATGGAAGCAAGATAATAACAGTGGTCTAATCACAACACGTACTTCCATCACCGTACTAAATACCGAAAGGACTTGTGTTACAGACGGACAAAAATATTCGTGACAAATTTAAGAAATTTTATCATACACATCTATGACCTGGGAGGGATTCGAACACGCAACCGTTGGCTTAACACATTTTCACCACCGAGGCAATACGTCGTGAAGACACTGTCCCGGTGGTGTTATGCGGCTACAATGGACAACAAGCAAGTGCGCACACATAACATAAGCACAGTTTTAACTGGAGCACAGCCAGTGCAAAACACAGGACTTATCGCTTTAGCATTATGCACTTGTTGAAAAGGTCAGCTAATCTACGTGTAACTTAGATATCCAAGCGCAACGAACTGGAATAATATTACAAAACCGGCCAAGTGCGAGTCGGACTCGCGCACGAAGGGTTCCGTACCATTATCTACGAAAAAGGGAGCTTATCTTTTGTATGGGAGCAAAAAAATCACGTTTATTGTATGGGGCCGCACTTAAATATTCATATTATTTAATTTTTTTAGTATTTGTTGTTATAGCAGCAACAGAAATACACCATCTGTGAAAATTTCAACTGTCTAACTATCATAGTTTATGAGATACAGCCTGGTGACAGACGGACGGACGGACGGACGGACATCGGAGCCTTAGTAATAGGGTCCCCTAAGGGGGTGAAATAGGGTGTGGAAGTTTACACGGATTTCTTAGAAAATTAAATGCGGGTGAAATCGCGGGGCACAGCTATTAAATTATAAAGTTACTAGCTACTTCACTTTCTTTTTATTCACTCGAGTAATTTTTTGAAGTAAAACTTCTTTACACGCTCTCAACTTGGGGAGTAAGCTGATGAATGAGGAAGAGAGCGTTACGAAAAGTGTGATAGGGCGAAGCGAGAAGTTGTGAGGGAGATATAAGTTAGTGAAGACAGAAAAAGAGTTACGTTACTTATATTACTGTAGGAGCAAGAAAGAGCAGTGCGCGCGCATATTCATTTCTCTCTCCCTCTCATTCATAGCAAGTTATGTTGCGTGTGTGAAGTTTTACTTCAGTGGTGTGGTCACACATTTTTATTAAGGAACAAAAAGTTTAAATTTTCTTTACAATCTATTCTAATACCTACCAAATACTAGAAAACTTCATGATAATCGGTCCAGCCGGAGGAGTATGAACAAACACCGTGACTCGAGATTTTTTTATATAACACTAGCTGCGCCCGGCGGTTTCACCCATGAAAAAATTATCCCATGGCATCCCATAGGAACATTTGTTCGGGATAAAAATTATCCTATGTGTTAATCCAAGTTACTCTCCATGTTTGTGCCAAATTTCATGAAAATCGGTTCAGCAGCTTTTGCGTGAAGGAGTAACAAACTACCAAACATACAAACTTTAGCATTTATAATATTAAATTTACACAATTATCACTCGATAACATAAAATAATTACAAACTATATCGCGCCATTACGTTTCCGACGTTTCGGTCACCTTACAGCAATCAATATCGCAGGGAGAGTGCGGCCTAGGCGTAGGCAAAGCGGGCCTTCGCTCACAGTTTTGCACTAAGAGGGGACTCACAAGGACTTAGTTAAATGTCTGCGATGTGCCTTCATGTCAACAAAAGATAAGAGCCTTGGTAGTATGACGTAAGAGGTAATAGGTACCCTAGCTGAGTTACAGAAAGATTTGACCGGCACGGCCGAGAAAGCACCTCTAGCTCTTGAGTGATGCCTGTGATCACGTTTCGAGTGGCTTGTAAGTAGCCGGGGGCCGGTGGGGGCGAGGGTGTAGGAGGCAACGTCTCTGCGTAACTATTAGCCGTGGGGTATCGTCGGTAGTCAGTAGTCATGAAAATGGCTCCGACGCTCGTTTGCCTCCTTATAGTAAAAAAAAACTTATATAAATTGACAAACGCGCATTTGCAATGAGAAACAGACCAACATTAATAAACAAACAGCAGAAACCTAATCACTATGAATAGAAATGTCTTTCCGTTACGTACATTCATATTTAGTATTTGCAACTAAGATTTCTAAGGTCTCAGGTTGACGGAGCATTTACATGCAAATTTGTTGCAAAATTCTCAAACACATTGTCTATTTGACTCGTATGAACTGGAATCTCATACATAATATTAAAGTTACTGATTCATACATCTCTGGGTCTTTTCATGAGGTTCATAACGGGAATTCTACTACTTTGATGTTTAGAATCTAGATATAAATAAAATGTAAAATGTCTATCTGCGATTTCAAAATAACAATTTTTTTTCAACTAAACCTAAACAGCCGTTTTAAAATTGCCCTTAGACATTCTGTTTGTACAGGATAATCGTTCAAATGGCTGGGACTGGTTTTAATGGATGTCACTGAAAGATAGAAGAGAGCTGAGGTAGACTAAATTTTTATACTTATTTCAAGACTCAAGATTTGTCACAAAATTTGATTTAAATAACAGTAATACCAATTTATTTAAATTTCTTTTTAATAATGGTGGTCATTGTTAATTTTAAAACATTTTTTTAATCCTAGTTTATGTTCATTATAATGTGTATTATGTATGGAAATAAATAAGTAAATTGTGGGTGCAAGGAAACAGATACTTATTAGATATGTTTCAGTTAGCAAAACTCAATGATTTCTATTACATGTTTCATTAACTTATTTATTAACTTCATAAACTGCATATGCACACATCACATTCTTAGCATACATACTATTAGAATAGGAAAACAGAAATACATACTTGTATTTTCCTGTTTTGTTCTTTTAGCATAAATGTGATCGAGAAATGTCACTAAGTAATGTATATTTATTTTATTTAACAAAATATTATGTTGTAGCCCTTGAAATAGGCAGTATGATTATTGAAGAAAAAAAAGTGTGCGTTTGTGCAATTCACAAATGTTACAAGAAAAAGTATCACAGTAATCTGAATGCAAATGGGATAATCACAGTAATCTAAAACAGTATTTTTTTTACTCAGTTTTATATTCCTGGTTTAAAAATTAAATTAAATATTTTTACTTCTTAAAGGCCTCCATTCTGAGGATAAGATTTTAGCTGGCATGTTACATGTTAGCCTTTTTGGATATTGCTGTACTTCTTTAAATACCTACACAGTGACAACAAATCAATTAATTTACAGCCAATTACTTAGATTTATTTTAATATCATAACATATTTATTATAACAGTTCCTAATCACATAACAGCAACATTTATGACAGAGTTGTAACATGAAGAGCATAGCTGACATAGTATCAGGTTACGGAGCGGAGTACTTGTATAACTATTGTCTCCCATTACTTCATTCCACGCATCATCAAATTTTACACATGATTGCTTCATTGAACTTAACAATATGGCTTTATTGTCATGTGCATATAGCACAATACAAAATAAATTTTATTAAATATCTTCAACATTTTATTTTTATAATTTTCATTTCAACGCTTTGTACAATGGAATAAAAAAGACTAAATCCCAAATTTAAGTGTAGCAGTTTAGCTAAACTGGGGTCACGGTCGAACAGCGAAATTACTTCCTAGATTTTTTGCTAGACAATAGATTTAGCGCGAATATATTCATATCAAGACAAAAGGTTAAATACCGGTATGACAATCAAATAAATGTTATATAATGTTAAGCAATGGCAGAACAACAATGTAATTTAGAACTGCCGATGAATTTTATTAATTCTTTTATGTCTGACGATGTATTTATCATAACCTATTACTGCTTTTTCAGCGCAATAAGACATTACAAGTATAGCTCGACAACGCAAATGGGTTAGATAAATAATCGCTATCGTTATCTTTGCTGTTTATTGAAAACATTAACTTTTTTATTCTATTTTGAATAAAAAGAAAACAAAAAGAATGGCGGGCGGCATAACATGGCGCGCGATAGATTATCATTATGTTATTAATCATTACTACTTACGGTTTATTAGCAAACTCTTCCTTTAACTACAGTCACAACTACAATTTATATTATATACAATCGAATATCGATAACTAACACAATATTTTAAAAGTTCAACTTCTAGCGTATGAAAGCGTCAGTTTTCATACTTGAATTTCAATTTAACCATAGTCAAAAGTCATAGATAATATTTACTCAGGCGATTTCAATTTTTTATAGTGTTGCCATTAAACAATTTAAAACAACATAAGTTATAATAATAAATTCTCAATAAAATAAGGTAAGCTTCCTTAATGTTTAAATAAAACTTACCTACTATTCACCAATAGTATTTATAGTATTCTGACAATTAAATGTTATTTTAATTACCAGGTAGGAAACTATTTAAAAATAAGTTTACTTTTCAAAAAAAATTGAGTCTTCAATCAATTACCAAATTTTCGTAGTTTTAATATTTTTTATATATTCTATATTCTTACTTGTTGGGTATTTCCAAAGAAACTAATAATTAATTGTTCGTCATATTTCAAATAGCTGACACTTAAATATTTTGTAGTCAGTATTTCAAATAAATTTTAGTATGAGGTAATGTCATGCTGCTTTGCAGCCGAATTGGCCGGAACGACGACGCTGTACTGTTATCATTTAAAATGTAAATTTTACTGTGTGCGACTACTTTAGTATTCCTTGTATACTATTGACTTTACCAAATAAAAACATTATATTATTCTATAATAATTTTACATAAAGATTATTCTAATAAATACGTATTAAAATTATTAATATTTAATTTTATTTAAAAAAAAATTGTTAAGGGCATTCATTGATTTTCAACGTTCATTCGTTCTTATCTTTCTCAATATCATCGCTTGTGTCACTGACTTTTGCCAAAATGTGCGTGTTGTTGACAAAATGTAATAGTGTGCTATACGTGTTTACCTCCCCTTCCTCAAATAATAGCAGAAAAAAATGTACTGTGATCGTTTGTATGGCATCTCCATTGGTTATATGCTCTAAGCTTAGATCTTACTATATGATCTAAGGCTCTAAGATAATCAATGACAAAAAATTGAAAACGCGGATTATTAAATAGGTAATATATTATATTAAATTAGCATAATATTTCATTCTGTACGCAAATAATTAAGCAGTAAATCCAGTCACTTAAATGAATAAAATAAACTTTCAGGTAATAAAGGATGAGTAGACACGTAAGTCATAACACGAGTCACCACGAGAAGGTTTTCATGTGACAAATTAAATAAATTTTAGTTTAAATAAATTTACTAAAATTACTTTAAAATTAATGAGATATTCTATTCATATCTGGTCTGTAATAATTTTTTTTGCGGCAAATAGGAAATTAAATAAATACTATGTTCTGTCTCCCCTCAACTTACGCCCCTTCGAAAATAAATTAAAAAGTTTAGTGTCATTTTAAAATTTGACATTGACGTAAATCCCATGTGATGTTCAGCCGTCAGTTTATGCGATTATTGCGACATGCGTGATGCATCGGGCTTAGGTTATATTTATTTTAAGTCATGGAATATGTAGTAGGCAGCGTTGCAGCTTTAGTATCTGGAAACGTTACGCCTAGTCGGCCGAAGCATCTTCGGAAAGCGCTCACACCTACAAAACACCAACCGTCTCCTAACGTCACTCCCAAAAGTGAGTTCGTAGATCGATCTATATTTTTATCGCCTACATTACAGAAAAAGAAGGCAATCGTTAAAAAATCACCGAAAAGAATATTTGAGAATCCAGACTTGGATGTAACTGATGATAACTCGAGCCTCATCAGTCCGAAGGCAGATAAAGTTAAGAAGCACTTAAGAATAGAACTAGAAGCGGATACAAGTGCTAATACAAGTTTATTAAGTCCCGAGTCGCCTAAAGATAACAGCGAGATGTTGAATAGAACGCCCAAAAAGAATAAAAAGTCCATAATCAACAATATAGAAGCAGAAAACGAAAATACACCCACAAAGAACAAGAAACGTAAAAGTAGTGAAAACGGCATGACAGTAGAGTCTATTGACATTGTTCCGAGTCCTAAGAAGAAACAGAAGCAAATGAAACATTTGTCGCAGAATAGTGATAATCTAATTTCTAAAAATGTTAAATCTGGTGATAAACCTGTTGAAGAAGTAGTAAAGTCACCTAAAAAACAAAACAAAAAGCATAAATCAGTTGCAGTGGAAGCAAAAGATACCAATCAGTCAAATAGTCCTAATAAACAATCAAAAAAGAATATCTTGAAACATCAAGCAGCTGTAGTTGATAATACAACAGTAAGCCCTAAGAAACAGAAGAAACGGAACAAGGGAAAGAAAAATAAAAATCAATCAAAAGTAGTTAATGAATCAAAACCTGTTCCCACTGAATCAGTTGCTGAACCTGAAGAAGATTCATCAGATGACGAAAATGAAGATCATGTAAATCCAAATGCAATTACAAATGAAGACACAGACTCTGATCATGAGTCTGATGATGATGTGGAATCAGAAAATGATGAAGCCAATAAGAAAGCGTTGGAACCGGAGGAAAGTTCTGATGAGGAAGAAGAAAAAGAGGAAGTAAAGAAAGAGAAACCGGAAGAGAAAAAACATGAAGCTTTGACAGAAGATGAGATAAAACGTACAATATTTGTAGGCAACGTACCATTCAATAAGAAATGTAAGAAAGGAATTAAAAAAATATTTAGTGAATTTGGTACTATAGAAACAGTCAGGTGAGTAAAATTGATAGTCCTTAACCAAAAAATATGTATTCAAGTTGCTTTTTGGATCATTGTATTTACAAAAGAATCCCATTAGCACGAAAATATTGCATACCTGATTGGTCACCCACTACTAAATGTCCAACTAAATGCTTTTCTAACGATTGTCGTTCAAAAGTAATGTAATTAGATGTATTAAACCTTTTTGACAAAACTTGCTACATTGGCGAGACAATTGCCTACTGAAAAATCTAGGCCTGTTAAGAGCAGATTTGATTTTTATTTTTAAATTAAAATAGTATCCTATGCTGTATCAGCAAACACAATGAATTTGGCTAGGTTTTACCCTAGTATCATGAATAGTATTGGTTAGGGTTGATATACATTAACAAAGGACCCATTACTTAAGCTTAAACTGAGAATTTCGTATGAGTAATCAGGGAGTCACAGGTCCCCAGGCTACTCAGTGTTTCTCTCTTTACCAAAAATAAACTGTGTTCCATGGATTACAGCCTCCCCACTCAATAATCCATGAAATGCTAAGAAGCTTGTATCTCTATAAGTAATAGATGTATATATCTAACTAGTTTGCTTTTTCGTTTATTCAAATCAAACTTTATTTTATCTATTTTACAGAATTCGTACAGTTCCTGTAAAAGATGCGACCATGACTCCTAAGATGGCTGTTATCAAGAGGGAATTGCATCCTGACAGAAGTACAGTCAATGTTTATGTTAAGTTTGCTGAATTAGCCTCAGCTGAAAAGGTAGTGTGTATTTTTGTCTATTTCTGGTAGGATATATAAATTTCACCGTTTTGTCCAGACTTAAAAAACAAAGACATAGCTTTACAAAATGAAATTTCTCTGAAATGGGCAGAAGGATGTGTAGCAGCTGAAATAGAGAGTATATGCTTATTACAAAATATGACATTACCCTTAATTATAAAAAGAACAATAATGGAATAAGTGCTTAGTAATAAAAAGAAATATATAATTTACTATACTATATGTTTTGGCCTCAAAGCATTACAATATCCTGACATAGGAAAAAATTCCATAAAAATAATGGTTTTTGGGGAGTGACTTCTCCAAAATAACATTTTACCCCAAATTTTTTTTTTTTTTAAATTAGCCAAATTTAGCCCAAAATTCAACTGGGAGAAACATTTCATATCTTTTTTTGAAATCATCATCATTTATCAACACAATGTGTTAGTTGTCTGTGTTATACAAGACCCCTTCTACTTAAGTTCACAGTTATGCTTGCTCAATTTGAATACAATACAGTATAAAACTATCTACTAATACAATATATTCTATAAGACGCTATATACTTTTATGATTAATTTCCAACAAATCATTTTAATTTACATATTAATTTTCAGGCCCTTTCAGCAAACAATACAGTTCTAAACGAACATCACTTGAGGGTGACGCGAAGTGACACGACCGGCGCCCCTCACGACCCCAAATGTGCCGTATTTGTGGGCAATATCCCGTTTGCCCTGGAAGATGAAACCCTCAGAGCGAAGTTTGAAAAGTGCGGAGAAATAAATTCAGTGAGAATTGTGAGAGACAGAAAAACTAATGCTGGAAAAGGTAAGCTTACTTAACAAAGCTTCAAAATCAACACCACTTAGTAAGACGCGGCATGCATGCATGTAGAACCGAATGAAAGAAACCGGCTTGATCAGGGAGGTCCCTCTTGGTCACACTAGGTCGGCATAAAGTGACAGCTGTGTTATCACATTTAGTGCGGTATGTAAGTAGCTGGTGGCCTATGGAAGTGGGAGGAGGAAGAAGGGCAATGCATCTGTATAAACACTGAGCATTGAGCATGTCTATGGGGGTTACTAGTCATGAATATTTCTCCGACTGCTTGTTTGCCCTCCTATATATACTATAAAAAAAACAGCTTCAAAATCAATACCATCCTCCTGACTGCATCATATACATATCTTTTAGGCATAAGTATGTATTTGTAGATTTTATTATCCTCACATATTAAGCATATCAATATAGCACATAATCTTAGTACCCTACTAGATGTAAGCCATTTCTATGAATCCTTTCTTTTTTTTTTTTAAATTCAAACCAAAAAAAAAAAATATTTTTTTCGAACAGCCCATAAGGGGGGGCATCGACCGGTTCCGGTATATCCATTTTTTACGCCACAACCTGTATATTATGTATATGCTATTGGATATCAATCGAGACTGCCTTCTGTGGAGATATAGATGATGGGTGATGATCATCCAACCCTTTGTTGTAGTCATATATTAATGTATCCATGCAACAAAGAACATTTTTTTTTTTATATAGGAGGGCAAACGAGCAGCCGGAGCCATTTTCATGACTACCGACGCCCACAAACATCCGCATAGAGGCTATACAGATGCGCTGCCCTCCTTTCTCCTCCCACATTCCTACAAATCATACATTTCTATTTTTAATTTATGCTTTTAGGTTTTGGGTATGTCAATTTTGCATCAAAAGATGGAGTAGAACTTGCTCTGGCGTTGTCTGAAGAGGATCTGACAATAAAGAACAGAATACTAAGGGTAAAGAGGTGTACACAAACAGAATCAAAGAATAAGGCAAAACCTGCGAGACATTTCCTTGCTGGTAAAAATCAAGGTGCCCGTAAATTTCCTCCCGGACAGAAGAATGAAAATACGGGAGCCAGTAGACGAATTGCTAAAAGAAAGAAAGAGGTATGTTCAATATATTACGAATCTAGCAAGCTGTGTCATTATAGCATGATGAATCAGAAGAACTGATAAGCAGCTATAGTTCTACTGACGACCGAGGAGGTATCTCTCGCTTACACTCTTTAGAGGTAGCACCAAGCTGCACACAATTTAGTGTGTAGCCGAACTGGGCCGGCGCGACCGGGGAAGTACCTCTCTCTCACTTGATATCGACGTGAAGTGACGGCAGTGTAAATTGTCGT
>LUGF01027174.1:331972-344455 GCA_001625245.1 Calycopis cecrops | reverse complement strand
CCTGCGTGATGCAGGTGTTGTTTTTCAATTATTAATTAGGTCAGGCGCCGTCATATACATTCTAATGTGCACCGGCAAATGTACAACAGTGCACGGTGTACCTAATATCATTCCCCAAAAGGTGACCACTCAATTTATGATTTCTCATGTTTCTATGTTTATGATTTCTTAGGAAAATAGGATTTTGCTTAACGAATTAATGGTTTCTCATTGAAATTGAACCTTTAGGTTTTGAAGATCGTCAACAAAATCACAAAATGTATTAGTAGATACTACGCCGCGCCGTAAGTTGGGACTGGGCAAGAATGCGAAGAATACTTCTACCACCCTCGATGTCACCTTTAAGGCGACATCGGGGGTAGTGCGGGGGTAGAGAGCGGGGAATGGAATTTTTGCCAGGTCCCAACTTACGGCGTTCGTGTAGAACAACAAAAGGAAAACATTAACAAGTAAATGTAAGTTTTGTAAAACGACCCCACACGATTTTGTTATTGTCCCATTTCGCGGCCAAAATAAAGATCATGTGATTAATTCTAGACCGTTTGTTTTTATTGAGATAACCCCATGTATAGGGTTAATTTGGATACGGGAGATAGGAAGTTGAGTAAACACCGAAGATTATTGCTTTCGGACCTTCGGCCTTGGATAAAAACCGACTATGAAATCAAAGAAATCTAAGTTCTACAATTTTTTTGAAATTTACTTTCGGACTTTCGGCCTTGGATAAAAACCGACTATGAAAAAAAGAAATCTAAGTTCTACATTTTTTTTAAATTTACTTTCGGACTTTCGGTATTGGATAAAAACCGACCATGACTATTTTACAGTAGATATAGGGGACAAACGAGCAGACAGAGCCATTTTCATGACTATCAACGCCAATAGACACGAAAATATATACATTATTTTGATATTCTTGCTCTCGTTCGTTTTCCCCCTCCACATGCCAATTTATTAATAAATAAATTTGGTTATATAAATAAATAAATAAACAAAAAGCAGCAAAGCATACGCCTATGGAAGTTAAATTCACAAAATAAAATCTCGATCCTAATTTTTGGTGCCTTGTGCGGTATATGAGTTTCCTGTGCCCATTGCTAGGCGGAGGGAAGGAGGCTAACATTTCCACATAACAATTATGCGTATATCTATGGTTAAATGTAAAACTACTCGTTCAAAACTACAAAAAATAGATATAGACAAAAATGGTGCGAGAAATGATATTTGGCGCGCAAACTCTTGACAGTAATTTGTGTGTAATTTGTCACTCCCGCCGAGAGGTGTCGCTAATGTGCACTCGCGGATGTCGCTCCATCTAGCGGCCGCTGCCGCAAACTTACCACCCTCACTCGTGCAGCACTTATTGTGTAGGGGAAGGGTTTAGTTTGGTGTGGCACGACGTTATATAATGCGGTTACCTCCAAGTGCACTTATGGAGTTGCAGCCCGTGACATCCATTACAATAATGATGTGTTTTTTATAGGGCTGGCAAAAGGTTTCTTTTTATTTTCATTTTATTTTGTTAGTCTTTGATAACATATAAGTAACTTGGTAGTACATATTGGACTGGGTATAAAATGACAATCAGAAACACTACTAAAAGCAATAAGAAATTATTAAATGAAATCAATGTACTTACATTTTACCTTTCTATTCTGTTACTTGCAAAAAATACTTTTACCTTTTTCTTTCACATATTTGTAAAATGTATTTCACTTCGTAAGTCCTCATTGCTGTACATATATATACAAAACATATATTAGATACGTAAAAAAGCTTGAGCCAAAATCAAGTGAAATCTTTAACATGAATAAAAAAAAACTTCTAATTAAACCTTGTTGGGTCCTATCACACATGACTTTTAGTACCTACTTTCACATTTGAGCTTTTGATGGAATATTACGTTATTAGAGTAATATCATTACTTTTTGTATATAAACTTTATAGTTCTTTAAGTTCAATTGTACTAAAATGTGTATATTTCCATATTAAGCACTAGTTTTGTAGCCATATTTATAATTAATAAGTTACAAGGAAAATATCTAGTACAAGTTTTGCTCATAGGCATTTGAAAAGTATTGCTACCAAAGACTTTCTTGTACCATAAAACAAGTATTTGAAATTGAAAATCAATAAAACGAGTTTTATTTTATTCAAAATTGTAAGTTAGGTATTTGATGTTTACGTTTCATGTTTTATTAGACCCTTGTTACATAGAGCCTCAAGGGAAACCTCCTTTGTTATTATTGTAACAGGCCGCCATAGAAGTGTCAACTTAAAACTTTCAAACGCTACACGTAACACAAAATACGTACCGACTTCTGCATTAGCGTAGTTCCACTTTCCTTTGCTACAAAGCATATTGCTGACGCAAACTCATGATTTTTTTTCCTGTCTTATAAATAGTGGTCGCCGCACACTTATCAACTAGAAAAGAGATCGTAAGCGCCTCGCCTATAAAAGCGAAGACGATACGATTACATTGCCCAGAATGCAAACGTCATAATAAGTCGGACCGAATCGTTAGAACGCTCACGCGCGCTCACGATACTATTTGATTCGGACCGCTCAGTGTCAGCACGCATGTCATAACATAGTCAATATACGTATATTAACGTAATTAATTTATATTCAGACTCCAAAAATACCTGCAGGTCTATAAAATAAGCCATTATCACAACTATAATCTATCTTTAATCACAAATAATTTAAATTGGTAATATGGTTCCCGGATTTCACATCAATGACAGCTTTGTGACAGCTATATTCACGATGCTTAGGCGCAAAACATGAGCGTCGTTAGCAAGGCAGATGACGTCATATATGACGTCAAGTGAGCTGACATGAGCATTGTAAGCACAAAACGTACCGGGCATTATCGCGCTAATGGCGCTGTTAGCGTGATTCGGAACGGGGCAGTTACGTTTCTCACTAGTGTGCGTTGCAGTATGAAGTTTCGTACAAATAATACTTACAGGCTCGAGTATACACGTACCACACGTTTACGATCCCTTTCCGAGTTGACGAATATTTTTTTTCCATTTTTAAATAAGTTGTGCATAGTCGACAGCCCTAGGCGCATCTGGGTCGCGAGGCTAGTGTCTGGGTGCGGAAGTCAGCGCCGCTTCTCCTCTTCAACTAAAACGCGCCAACCTAAAAAGATCATGACGTAGTTTACACCCTTTACCATCTCTGGAGAATGGGAATATGTCTTTTGTGGATTTTTAATATAAATTTTGAACGTTATTATTGCTTACTAGCTGTGCCCCGCGGTTTCAACCGCGACATCCATATAAACTTCCACACCCTATTTCACCCCCATAGGGATTGAATTTCTAAAAATCCTTTCTTAGCGGATGCCTACGTCGTAACATCTACCTGGATGCCAAATTTCAGCTTGATCCGTCCAGTGGTTTGGGCTGTGCGTTGATAGCTGGCTATGTCACGTTTGAGTTTTATATATATATAGAAGAAGATATTGTTAGGATAATATTATATTGTCGTCTTTGAAAATATACCATCTTCTTGGAATTACGATACACCATCTTTGAAAAATATTATCCTACTACTAAAACTAACATTCACATTTATGATGTGTATGTGAGTTTCTGTGTCAGGTACTCTTGCACGCCAAACTTGCTCAACCCATTGAGTTATTAGTAGTACATATAAAACTCAATGGCTCAACCAATCATCTTGAAACTTTGTACATATATTTTTAGAGATATTAGATAGGACATGGGATATTTTTCACTAAAAAAATAAAATAAAAATTACGGCCGCAAGCCACGGGTTAAAGCTAGTTTTTTGTAATACCCTAGGCCATAGATGTGTCACGTGGTTACAACAGAATATAATCTATTTACTTTTTCGGGGTAAGAATAATTGTCTACGATCATTTAGATAATAATGTATCTTTGTGATATATCTATCTATCTTTCAACAGTTTCGCGTGAAAGAACTACAAAAACTATTAACTAAACTATTACATTATACCTATTTACAAATATTTGTATTTCTATTATTATTGAAGTTAATGCGACAAAATTGTTTAAATTATTAACCAATGAGCAATGAAGTCACCTGATGCGTGACTGGCAGCTCTGACCTCACATGTTATACCTCTTATGCGAGTTTCAGATGGCCCAAAGGGACAACAGGCTAAACAACAGCGACCAACACAAAAAATATTGTCTTTGCTGTCCATAGTTACTTTGATAATTGTATCTTACTTAGTAATTTTTTATTCTATGTATAGTTAGAGAAAACGAGCAGCCGGAGCCAGGTTATCCAGATGCGTTACCCTCCTTTTTTTTACATATATAGGCTGTTTGGCTGTTACTGCAACTAATTATATCTCAGGAGCCACGTAATACCAGGACTGTGGTTCAACCTACAGTCATCCAACTGAGTGGTCTCCTTTTTGGGCACTTGGTGTATTGCACTGTTATGCATTATCCCTTGCATGTAGAAATTTTATGTTATCTTTTATTTATTTTACTATTCTTATACAGTATGGTATGTACCTTAGAATTAAGTCGTAGGCTAAGTTATCATAATTGTATTTTTATTTCTTTTTTCTCTTTCTTTTAAGTGGCTTAGATATAACAGTGTAATATATGTATGTGTCTAAATAAAGATTTTTCTATTTCTATTTCTATTCTATTTCCTTTCTTCTCCACATTCCATGGACCACCGGCTACTGACCTGACACATCGAACGGAACGTCACTTCACGCCGGTCTCGTGTAAGCGAGAGGTACCTCCCCGGTCGTGGCGGCCCAATTCGGCAGCATGCATGTAGCGCGGCACTACCTCTTACTGAAATGCCATAAAGCATCGTTACAAGAAACGTTTGCAAACAATAAAAAAAAAAGATTAATAGAAGCGGGAGCACAAATTACAACGATTACAACATTTAGGCTTGTTTTTATTTTGCATCTGGCAATTAAAGTCGTTACGTTCAAGAAATATGGCGGCGCTGCCGTTTCCGGCGGGACTTTTTTAATTTTTCATTTACGGTCGGCGGTTTCAATTTTTGCCGCTAATTTCTCATTTAAGTTTGCCGCTGCTGCCCCGGGTTTTGTAATTAGCGAAATAAAAATGTATTAATTAGAAAGGTACGTCGTCGATTTGTGGTCGCCGCACACTTATCAACTCGGAAAGGGATCGTAGCCGTATCACCTCGAGTCAGTATTCTTTGTATGAAACTTCATACTGCAACGCACACAACGAAACGTAACGTAATCGCATCGTCTTCGTTTTTCTAGGCGAGGCGTTTACGTCCCTTTTCGAGTTGATAAGTGTGCTGTGACCATTAAAGTTACATCGTCATCGTCAAAGGTAGAAGGCGAAAGCTGGACACAGGCTCCCCCAGGAGACAGCCACAAGCTGAGCAGGATAAAGCCTTGGCCCAGGGTTTGGACTTGAAATGGGGGCCCTTTTGTATACACAGAAATGATCTTGAGGCCCTTAAGTCTGGGAACTAGGCTGCAGCCCTCATGAGCCCACCTGCATCCGGGGCTGGTCACAAGTAGCTTGCATCCAGCGGCTCCTGGATATTGACACCAGTCCACTTGGTCGGAGGCGTCACTAAATTACCGCTGTGCCTAAGTCGAAAGACGACTAGTATGTTTTAGCAGTGATGACGTATGGACCCAATACTTGGCCGCTTAATGTGGATTAAAGGTTACTTAGACTCAAAACTTTTCAGCCGAGCTGGTACCTATTGTGCCTATTTTAAGTTCAGGAAACCTTACAGCGTCAGACAGCGCATTTGAACTACTATTTTTTTTTATCGGGCTTTGGCTTACCACTCGTTCCCACCGCTGCTACGCCTGTGTCAGCCAAGATCGACAGCTGCAACCACACTTGACCCTTTGATATGATCGCAGGGAGCCCGAGGGAAAAGCTAAATCTGTCTTGGGACCCGCAACGTATTTGATCAGAAGAAAGTAGGAGGAGTACCTAGGAAGTAATTAAAATTTCCCTCCCTAATCAAAGCGGGAGACAGTACAAGATTGCAGTGACTTAAATCAGCCAAGAAGTAGAGAGAGCAGATGAAGCCCGGCTACTATGCTGCTATATATTTGAACTACTAGAGAACATCAAACATATTGCGGACCAACTTCAAACCCTTACTACTGACTAGCTTCCGCCCGCGACTCCGTCCGTGCGGATGTCGGTCTTCGCATGGGTGGATTTTTTTTTCGACTTATTTTTCCAGGATAAAAAGTATCCCATTTTATGCTCAGGATAATAAGGTATAATTATACCAAGTTTCATCGAAATCGAACCGTTAGTTTTCACGTGATGCCTGAACATACAGACAGACAAACAAAAATTTTTTTTAATCGCATATTTGGGTTTGGTATCGATCCAGTAACGCCCCCTGCTATTTATTTTTTCAATATTTTCAATGTACAGAATTGACCCTTCTACAGATTTATTATATAGTATAGATAAAGATTTATTTTTACCGAAAAATGCACAAATGGAGTCCATAATGAAAATCCTTCAAAATCCCAAACCGTATTGTGTCGTCTCGCCGGCGACAGTGCTCGATTCCATCGACACATCGCGTTCATTTCCGGGGCCCTGTCGGTGGAAGGCTCCAGTTCGGCGCTGGGAAAAAATCTCACTATTACACCAACTTGATTTGGTCGAGAACAGGGGACCGGTGGAGTCGAACTGCCAAAATTATTAGGGTTAGAGATCTATGTTCATTTTTTTTGACCTTAACTTTTGTTGTGTAAGGAAAGAGAAGTTTGATACTAATAAAAATATAAATAGACTTCAAATTGGCTAGGTTTGGGATCGAACTATCTCTCTGGCGTACGAGAACTTTGTTTGTATCTTCGAAAATCTTGATACGACCATGTTATATACAATTGTTTGACTAACAGAAAAATTTAATTTTTTTTATAGCATAAGAGGCAAACGAGCAGTTGGGTCCCCTGATGTAGTCCACCAACGCCCACAGACATCCGTAACACCAGAGGTCTAATAGATGCGTTGCCGACCTTTGAGAAAAGAATAAGCTTTTTCTTGAAGATCCCTAGGTCGTATCGGTCCGGACATACTGAAATCTAATATATAAAATTCTCGTGTCACAGTTTTCGTTGCCATACTCCTCCGAAACAGCTTGACCGATTCTCATGAAATTTTGTGAGCATATTGAGTAGGTCTGAGAATCGGCCAACATCTATTTTTCATCTCGATGTTCCCACGGGATCGAAAGTTACGCGGGTGAAACCGCGGGGCGCAGATGGTATATAAATATAATATAACAAATATAAAAATATTATGATTGAGTATTTTTTGTTTCTGTGTGTTTATTAATCGAGCGCTGTCGGCTAGTTACAAAGAAAGTAAAGAAGCAAGATAAACAAGTGACAACAATATCGTTGTATCGTCCAAATATTTTATCGGAGAACTTGGAGACAAGATAAATACAAAGTGGGGGGCTTGTAAGTTCGTTGCACTGCCCCTCTTTTCTTAAACTTGGGCTAATTAAAACGCCAAAATGTACCTATTCGTAATAATGTAGATACAGCATGTCTCTTGAATAATTTAATTAGTAAAATAACTTTCGTGATACAATATTATTTTTCAAATTTAGAGACAGCGAAAAAGAGTTTACTTGTTATAAATAAACAAAGTTATACATTTCTCCTCTTTATAATATAAGTACCTATAGATTTCACATCTTTCGCCTTCCCCTCCAATATGCTATCAGCTACTCACAAACTAAACCCGCCAGCATATAAGACGGTGTAGGACGAAGACTGGCTCAGTTTGGAGGAAGTTTTCAGCTTCAGCGGGTTACTATACAATAATTACACCACAATTTTAACGTATCTAAAAATTCTTCTGTATAACCTCTACCCGGTTGTCCATTTGTCGGTAGTCATAAAAATGGCTCCGACAGCTCGTTTGTCCCCATTAAAAAAAATAGCGAAGTCAACTCCTCCGCCGCCCCTGTCCCACACGCGCGGCAAATTGAAAACCACTCCGAAACCCCTTCGGCGGGGGCGCACAATGGCGACTTTATCGTTTTAAAAAATTGACACCGCGGAAGCGCCGAGTCGGACGATATTAAAAAAGTTTGCGCTAGTTTCGCCGGCTCATCGCGTAAACAGCTTTGTGTTAGCCGCACCACGTTCGTTGCTTGTTTTTGTTGCTGGTTTTATTCTGACACTAGCTGCGCCCCGCGGTTTCACCCGCGTAAATTTCGATCCCGTGGAAAATAGAAAATCATCCCATGACATTCCATAGGAATATTTTTTCAGGATAAAAACTATCTTATGTGTTAATCCAAGTTACTGTCTATGACTATGTGTGTGCCAAATTTCATGAAAATCAGTTCAGCAGTTTTTGCGTGAAGGAGTAACAAACAAACAAACAAACATATAAACTTTCGCATTTGTAATATTAGTAGGATTCCTATCCTATTTGCCTTGAGGGAAATGATTAGCAACCTACACATATACCTACGCACATACGGTGATACGTAGACAGGTATTTAAGCTAAACCCAACAAGGTCAAAAATTCTACTTGTGGTAGGTTTTTGCCACGAGAAAGATGCCATTGAAAGGCCCAGTAGGTAGGTGATAATGAAAGTATTTATTTTGAAATTTAAAATAAACTAGCGAATAAGCGCAGCCCTTAAGGGCTATATATAAAAATATCGCGAGCCCTTAAGGGCTCGCGATATTTTTTAAGCCGGTTTAAATTTTTCATATATTTTTTTTAATATTAGATAACACATCTAGACATATGTTTAAATTACTATGCTAATCCCAAATCCTTAGTGTCTTATAGTTTTTCCGTAAGCTTTACCGTAGAAATGTACTTGAACTGGGATAGTGCTTGTAAAGTTTTTGAAACTGTGTAAAGCGCATTTGATTTCGTCTTTAAACTTCAAAGACAGTTCAAATAATTATTTTAAATTCTATTTTAATTATATTCCAAGAAAAAAAAATTGCAAATATTTTGTCTAATATATTTTGTTCTTGAATATTTTCTATCAGACATACACGAGTCGTACTTTTGTTATAGATGTCACTGGAGTCTGGACACTGAGGGCGGGAAGAGTGTAACGTTTATAATTAGTCCATAATTGGATGGGTCGCGGCGAAGGGCGCCGTAATCTAATAACTGCGTATGATGGATCACAGCGTAAAACTACCAGAGCCCTGTGTGTGGCGTAATATTTGTATTATCAGGTTATATGGAAGAAGTGAGGGTAATGGTAATCAATTTTTAATGGGATTTAGTATGGTCTTAGTCCCGTTGAGTAGTTTTAGCGTGAGTGTAATAAACAAACTTATTCACATTTACAGTAATGGTAGGGCTTGTAAATTGTAATGGCTAATAAAATCATTTTCAATAATAAGCGCCTGTACAAATATAGCAGCAATAGTACTTATTACTATTATATCTACGTATTTTAAGGCGTAATACGAAGTGAGCATTTCTTTAAAGGCGTTTATAACCTTAGATGAAGTATAATATATACTTAATCTAAGGTTACAACGCCATAATCACAAGTTTTTTCCCGGTATACCGGGGAATTTGATAAAACCGCTGCTACGTTTTTGTTCTTGGGACCCGTTGACCCCCCGAAAAATAAAACTAACCTTATGCTACCTTATTCATTTAAAATTATTTATTTATTCTCATAGTAGAATCGAATACTGCAAAATGTAATTTGATTGGATGGCAACAAAAAGTTTTCATATAATAACTGATTACTCCCGCGGGACCATATATCATCGGTACACTCGTCCCACACCACGTGGGGTGGAGTTTTGGACAGTTTAAATTTGGAACTGCATCTAGATTATTCAGGAGATATGTGTCGTATTTAGAAAATAAATATAGGTATTTTTGGGAAAATAGGTTTAATAAAAATAAGATTTTTATAGATACATGAGTAAACTAATCTTTGAAGAATAAATAAAACAATAATTTAAATATTTTTTGTTGTTTTGTGATAATATTTTCTAAATCTAATATCATAAGTTATATACCTATTATAAAAGCTTAAGTAATATTTTTTTAAATTATATAATTAAGTGTGGAAGAAGGAAAGATTAGCCGAAGATCGAGGCTAATGGCGTGCTGTGGGAGAGGCCGCCGTCCAACAGTGGACTGCAATAGGCTGATGATGCTGTTGACGATGATATAAATAAGTAATTTGATGCAATTCTGTTCGACCAAGAATTTCGTAAAGTTACTTAGTTAAATATCTCCCACCTAATAAGTAGCCGTCTATGAATATAAGTTGAGATTGCTAAGTAACAGTTAAGTGAGTAAGAGGTAGTGCCACACTGCATGCTTGCATGCAGCCGAATTGGGCCGGCACGACCGGGGAGGTACCTCTCGCTTACACGAGACCGGCGTGAAGTGACAGCTGTGCTGTCGCGTTTCATGCGGTGTGTAAGTAGCCGGTGGCCCATGGAGGTGGAAGGAGAAAGGGGGGCAGCGCATCTGTATAGTCTCTATGCAGATGTCTATGGGCGTCGGTAGTCATGAAAATGGCTACAACTGCTCGTTTGCCCCCCTATACCATAAAAAAAAAAAAGCTAAACCAGGGCAATTACTAGTATAACGAAGTCAATGATATCGTCGCTTCTTTTATGGCTAGTAAACATATTTCCGTGGGAAATCCTGACATGACAATAAAAACTTAGTTAACTTGTTATTGTTTTAGAATTGGGCAGTAGTCAATTGGAGTTAAAACGGCTGGTCCTGTGGGAACAACGGCTCAAAGGGCGCGACATTTGGCAGGTCATGACCTTTGGAAAGGCCATCGCCGCCATAAAAATATGTGGTGGTGACATTCTGGCAGACATTTAAAATGTTTAAAGGTAACATGGCGATGGTGGATAATTTAATGCACTATAGAGTATAGTGGTAAAGGAGACTGGCGGGTTTTTAGGGCAGTATGGCCTGGTCACCTACACGAATTTCCAAATGTTCATTCAACCAAATGCTTGAATATGTATCAATTTGTAGGGGACACACACACATGTGAATAATTGCGTCAGGGACGCTTGGCTTATGACGTGCGAATCGTCTAACGATTCTCCAGTCGGCAACCAACTCTTTAACCAGCACTACCAATTAACCAAGTATTAGGTACCTATAAGTTATCAATGAATTGAGCAATAAATACGAACATATAATGGCTTTTCCTTAAACATACACCCATTAACATACTATAACTCAAGTCATATAATAAGCACAAAATAAGTTAGTTCAAATTTATCGAGTTTGGTTATTAATAAAATTAATTAGAGCTATTGTGAATGTACATTAAAAGGTTCTATTCCATTAAAAGGGTATCGATCTCAGTACGGACAGACTTTCTAAATGGATTAAATAATTCATGCACGAAATCCAAGTTCACGCGGGTGAAATTACCTTTATTAATTTCCAAAAAAAGAATCGCATTAAACCCCGTAACGCAGAAATCACTACAAATACAGGAAACAAAACATTCGTTGTCTTTTCATCACAAAATTAACATGACACAATGCGAATGTCAAATTTTTGACTCATCTCCCGATGAAGGATCTTAAGTCACAATCCTTTAAGGGAGGCTCTTAAAATGTAAATCAGCAACCCTTCACGGATCTAATAAACCGGCATTATCTTCATAAAGCCACAATATAAACGCCAGTAATAATTTCGTATCATTAATTCGGGATGCGGAAGGGGTTTAAAAATGTAACTGTTGGTTTGTAAATGTCTCAATTGTCCTCTAGGTTTTGTTTGGGTGTTGGTTTTTCGAGTTTATGTTTATAAATCGACGGCAAATTGCCAATAACTCTTACGTGATATTTTTCAAGAAATTTTTTTTTTCATTGTTTTGATTATATAGGGGTTAATAATATATACTGGAAATACTTCGTAACTAAAACACGTTTATTTTCAAGAATATAAAGGTTTTTTTCGGTTCACAGGAACCCGAAAATGTTGTTTGTTTGATGTTAGCAAATATTGGCACTTCGCACTCGAAATATGTGCTCAGTAATTAAGTTACGGGTTTGTATTTCGGGTTTGATTTCATTGATATTGTATTTGCAAGCATGATAGCAATGAGTTATTGAACAATACAGATGGTATATTTGGGTCAGTTGTCTGCTCCGACTGCTCGTTTGCAGCTGGGGCCCGGGGCTTGGGGACCTTGGAGTTGAGAAGGTTGCCCTTTTAGGTACAATAATTATCTTAGGCCCTTAAGCCTTATGGGCCCAGGGATGTAGCTCCCGTAAACCCGCACCTGCCCGCTTCGACTCCTTATTATAACAAAAAAATGTTTCATTACAAATGAATAGGTTCCGAATCGAAAAAGGTTTCGGGATTTTTAATCTATGCATATAATAAAACAGTAAAATTTTAGTGTCTGTGCATTGAATATATTTACGAAAAACTAATTGGTGGCGATTTTAAAATAGTAACAGAACACTTTTCTAT
>LUGF01027174.1:305215-319070 GCA_001625245.1 Calycopis cecrops | reverse complement strand
GTGAGCGATACGCATAGAAATATCTGGAAAAAACCCGGCGGGCCCCAGAGGGCGGTTTAACATATCTAATGCGATTTACGTGTACCCACTACCCGGCACCCACCCTCACACCTTGACAACTGTCTGTAATCGTTTTAAGACGTTGACATTTCGTTTTTTTTTACAACCGTAGATATATGTTTTTGCCAATGTTTATTGTTACCAACTACGCAATAAGAGGGCTATGCTTTTATGTATTTGTGCATATGCATGTATTTCTTTAGCACGATTTACCTACACACCTTGACGGCTGTCTAATAATTTGAGACGTTGACATTTCGTTTTTTTTTACAACCGTAGATATATGTTTTTGCCGATGTTTATTATTACCAATTACGCATTATGAGGCTATGTTTTTATGTATTTATACATATTGCATGTATTTCTTTGGTACGATTTACCTACACACCTTGAAGGCTGTCTAATAATTTGAGACGTTGACATTTCGTTTTTTTTTTACAACCGTAGATATATGTTTTTGCCAATGTTTATTGTTACCAACTACGCAATAAGAGGCTATGTTTTTATGTATTTATGCATATTGCATGTATTTCTTTAGCACGATTTACCTACACACCTTGACAGCTGTCTAATAATTTGAGACGTTGACATTTCGTTTTTTTTTTACAACCGTAGATATATGTTTTTGCCAATGTTTATTGTTACCAACTACGCAATAAGAGGGCTATGTTTTTATGTATTTGTGCATATGCATGTATTTCTTTAGGACGATTTACCTACACACCTTGACGGCTGTCTAATAATTTGAGATGTTGACATTTCGTTTTTTTTTACAACCGTAGATATATGTTTTTGCCAATGTTTATTATTACCAATTACGCATTATGAGGCTATGTTTTTATGTATTTAAGCATATTGCATGTATTTCTTTGGTACGATTTACCTTACACTCCTTGACGGCTGTCTAATAATTTGAGACGTTGACATTTCGTTTTTTTTTTACAACCGTAGATATATGTTTTTGCCAATGTTTATTGTTACCAACTACGCAATAAGAGGCTATGTTTTTATGTATTTATGCATATTGCATGTATTTCTTTAGCACGATTTACCTTACACACCTTGACGGCTGTCTAATAATTTGAGACGTTGACATTTCGTTTTTTTTTTACAACCGTAGATATATGTTTTTGCCAATGTTTATTGTTACCAGCTACGCAATAAGAGGGCTATGTTTTTATGTATTTATGCATATTGCATGTATTTCTTTGGCACGATTTACCTACGCACCTTGACGGCTGTCTAATAATTTGAGACGTTGACATTTTGTTTTTTTTATAGCTGTAGTTTATGTTTTTGCCACGAGAATGTGTGTTAACCGACTGAGTTATAGGATGTTGTTTTCTACATGTACATTTAACGTGCTATGTAGGTTTCCTAGATACGTTGATGAATTTTGCGTGAGAAATGAAATAAACTGCTTTTTTTTTTAATTTTTATATAAATTTCAGGAACGACCAAAACTGACGTACCTACAATAATAAGATTGATCAGACACAGTCCTAAGGTGACGTCAGTCTTTACAACCGACGTGTATGTATGAAGAGAGTTATGAATGTAGAGAAAGCAAGGCAAGTGTGTAAAGATCGTGATATGTCTGATCATCACCATCTCGGTACCCTTTCCCTACGCCGTTAGGGAACTGTTATCTATCCTACTAATGTTATAAATGCATTTTTTTTTATGTTTGTTTGTTTGTGACGCCTTCAAGCAAAAACTGCTGAACCGATTTTCACGAAATTTGGCACACACATAGAGGGTAACTTGAATTAACACAAAGAATAGTTTTCATCCCGAAAAAATTTTCTTATGGTATGTCATGCGATGATTTTCTATTTTCCACGGGATCGAAATTTACGCAGGTGAAACCGCGGGGTGCAGCTAGTTAAATATAAATGTGACGAATGTGTCGTGTCGTAAAGTTTGGGAGATTTTTAAGATTAGAATAAACGTACATACATAATATTTGGTTGTGAGTACTTACACCTGTCACTCAATTTGCTAAAGCCTAAAAAAGATACTTTGACCCCAATTAAGCGACAAATTTAAACGCCTGCAAAATTAGAATAGCAAATACCACATCTGTCGTAATAGCTATAAAATACGATGGGCTCTGAAGTGGGAACACGCTGTACAAAGGAGGCATGGAGGGAGATGTAAGGAGAATCATCTGTGCATATAAAAAGTAATTATCGAAATTCATTAAATTAAAGTGGCGCCACATTAGCATTAGAGTAAATTTTTTACTACATTATTTTGTACTGCGCAAGTTATTGAAATGTTCAATAATTAACTAAAATATATGTTTTTTTAACTCTGCATACTTCCATTTGTTTACAATTACTACATTCATAGCATACACTCTATCTATACCAGCGCCATTCTGGAAGGTTTTTGAACCGTTATTTATACAGTTCGACACTTTTTCCTATTTTCTACCACATGAGATGATTTTCCTTACCTCTATCGTCCATTAAGGAGGGTAGGTTTTATTGTGTCACTGTTACTTTTTATTTGAATGTCCTCTCAATTTGGGGAGGGGCGTTTGTAGGCGCTGAATAAATTATATTGTGTGAATTGTGTGTCTGTTTGTGCGTTATTTGTTATACGTGTTGGTAGGGAAGCTTAGCTTTACTTAGCTTAACTTAGACTTAAATAGCTTGCCGTGAGAGGCAGTGCCTTATATTACAGGAATTGGGCCGGCACGAGCGGGGAGGTACTTCTTACTCACACAACACATCCTATCCTACTAATATTATAAATGCGAAAGTTTGTATGTTTGTTTGTTTAATTTTTTGTTGGTTTGTTACTCCTTCACACAAAAATTGCCGAATCGAAATCGAACCGATTTTCATGAAGTTTGGCACACACATACCCCCTTATTAATAAACATAGAATAACTCTATCCAAGGAATAACCTAGTAATAAACTGACATCTGTCAAATTCCATAATAAAAAACACGTAAAAAGTATGGAATTTGACAGATGTCAGTTTATTACTAGGTTATAACTTGGATATAGTTATTCCATGTTCATTAATAAGGGGGATAGAGAGTAACTTGGATTAACACAGGACAGTTTTTATCCCGAAAAATTTTTTTTTTAATTTTTATTTATTTTTTTAATTATCCCGAAAAAACCCGCGTAAATTTTTATCTCGTGAAAAATAGAAAATTATCCCATGGCATCCCATGGGATAATTTTCTATTTTTCACGAGATCTAAATTTACGCGGGTGAAACCGTGAGGCGCAGCTAGTTATAACATGAAGAGAAAGCTCTGCAATCGCGTTTTGAGGCTCGCGAGTTTCCGCTGGCCCATTAGAAGGGAGGAGGCAATGAGAGCAACGATGTAACCAATGGGCGTCAGTAATCACTAAGGATCTGATTGCTCGTTTGCCTTATAAAGACAAAAACGATGGCTATAAATCGAAAGCTTCTCTGTCACGTGTTCCTCCGCCGCTCCCGCCCTAAACCGCTGCAATGCATCGATCCAGTACATTAACTGTTATCCCATGACATCCCACAATCAACAACGATTACGATTTCAAAGCTACTCTCAACAGCTGTCATTGTCGCTAAACACAGGTTTGACTGATAGTTTAATGTCACCTCCGTCTCTATCCCTCTCCTGTCATCCAGGGTAGGAGGGAAAGGGACGGGGGGTCCGCAATTAGTATGGCTGTCTCATTCGCGGGAGATTTATTCGCTCATTTGTAAATAATGAAGGCGCCACTCATTGTGATGGGAGTCGTATTGTGGGCGACCTAGCGGCAGGGCTGCCACAAGAGATATGTGATGAAAGATTGAAGCTGGTTGCGGGTTTGAATCCCGGCCAGGTTATTAGTGTTATTATAATGTATCCCTGTACTGGATTGATCACCAGTTGCTGTGGCTGTTATTAGTAGGTACTATGAGTTTTTAATTTTTGTTGCACCTAAGCTAATAAGTAATTCAACTCTTTATATCTATATATAAAGAGTTGTATAATCTTATGTACTAATCTGTATATATAAAACTCAAACGTGACATAGCCAGCTATCGCCGCATAGCCCAAACCACTGGACGGATCGGGCTGAAATTTTGCATGCAGGTAGATATTATGACGTAGGTATCCGCTAAGAAAGGATTTATTTTAATTCATCCCCTAAGGGGGTGAAATAGGGTGTTGAAATTTATAACGGTTTTTTAGAAATTAAGCGCGGGCGAAACCGCGGGGCACAGCTAGTTATCATACAATTTTCATTTACCCAGGTAAACAAAAAAGGTACGACTAGCCAGTTAAAAAGTTCGAAAAGTACCCACAAAAAAATATTCATTCATTAAAAGCGGCCAACGCCTCTGCGCGACCTCTGGTGTTGTGTATATGACCTTAATGCACTTAATAATTGATAAGATAAGTTATTTCTGCTGTCTTCATACTCATACTAACACAAATATATAACGCTGTAGATGTTTTTTTTCATATTTATTTTTGTTTTTGGTGTCAGTATGTCATTGTAAAAAATGCTATTATAATTTCTCCCTTAGTCGCCAAAAACAACTACCTATAATATCCATAATAATATTCTTTGGCTTTAGACATTTATTGTAATAATACGAATAATAATAATAACTAATAAGATTATGCCCTGTGGAAGAGAGGAGAATCCCACTACAGGTATTTATTTACTTAATGGGTTTTCTACAAACATTGTATTAGGCATTTAAGTTTTGGTCAAAGAAATAAATAGCTTATTATTATTATTAATTGTCTAGGCCTGGCATCTCCTCGATATTGTCTATGGCACTCCGCGACAACCCTAAGGCAAGGCCAATTACTTAAAGTCAGTATGCAGATCTCCATGTCTCTACACCTGCCATTGTCCGAGGCTGAATGTACCGCTTAATACCAGCCCCCTGCGCAGTCTAATGCCTGCACAGAATGGGGTTACTTCGTACGAGCACTCTCTAGTAGCAAACCAATCGTTTTACCGCGAAAATAGAGCGTTCGAGAGTTCTTTTTTTAAATTCGTTCCTTTTTTGAATTGTTTTTTTAACGGCCATGTTTGTTTGATTGGAAAATGTAGAATTGTAATGAAACTCTTTGGTTAGACATGGGAGTCCGGGATCCGCTATCAGTTGAGTATAAAATAATTAGAAGCGAAACGTGCCAGTAGGATTAATCGCTAACATTGCACCGGTGTGTAATAATGGCGGAGATTTCTTGTGGTTTGCTTAGGTAATTCTTTTCAACTAAACATTGGTTTTCTCGTATCAAAAATATTTTATAAAGCTACGATTTAAACCAAACTGTTTGATTTTATAAAATATGATTATTAGATGGGCGTGTACATATCTGATTTAATAAAACCATTAAAAGAAATAAAAAATAAAAATACATACAAAAATCATTCAATCTTTTCTTTTTTTTTCTTTTTTTTCTATTTATTCTATTCTATCACATGCTCCAAGCAGGCAGGAAAAGCCATAGCGTGGAAGAATGCCCCCGTACTTCTTCTGTTTATTAGTGACAAGGTGTACCAACACGATTTTTTAGTCCGTGTGACCAGGGTACTACCTTCGCTGCCGAAACAGGCAGAGATCTCCATAATGGATTTTTCCGGAAAAAAATAATCAAGACGGCGCGGCGCTACTGAATGTCGACAATGCTGACCGTAACAACACAAACACAGAGACATTCCATTACTATTAATCAGGGCCAGTTAATTGTTACGAGACGAGCGGGGCCCCGCGCGGCCCCCGGGGCATCTCGGGAATTTCATTACGGGGGCCCGGATTAGAATGTCGCGGCCATTGTTCATTGAGTTATAGCGCTGGCCGCCCGCTGCTGGCGTGCGCTACGTAGCGTTGTGTCAATTGGACTAAACGCGAAATGGCCAATGACAAATGTTTTTTAACTGGCGTGTAAGCGTTGTTGTTGTTGTTTGTAGGTTTGTTAGTATTGCTCTGACTGTCTAGTCTAGTGGTAAGCATGCTCAACCTTGTAATGTCCTGCTACGAGAGCACGTTATCCGTCGGTCCTGGGTTGGTTGTGTCGAGTCCGGTCCCATATGCCGGAGGTCCTCCATCCGTCCCTCTGAATGTCAATGCTATCTGTTGAAGATGGCGGCGTGTATTAGGACGACCGGCGTGGTGTGCTCCGTTGGAGGATTGGGACCAGGAGTTAGGATGGTAACCTGACCCCATTGCACGGTTCCAACGTGGAGTAGGGACTGTTCAAAGGTAGCCGGACAGTCCCCAAAGAGGAGGAGTCTGGCCTTTTCACCGAGGCCAGCCTGTCGCTGGAGGCGCCCTGTTTGCTTTCAGTTCCAGGACCCTTTAATTATCGCGGCTGAAGGCACCCGCAGGGGTTTAGTCGATAGGGGCAACCCAGTTGTCGAGCCTGACACTGTACCCGGTTGAGCCACGCGGGCTCCTGGGTAGCGTGCGTAAAGGCATTCCCCTGCGTTACCAAAAAAAAAAAGAAAAAAAAGTCCGGTTCCATAGAAAATGCATGAATTGAGTGCATTTGT
Organism: Calycopis cecrops; assembly: GCA_001625245.1. NCBI lineage: Eukaryota > Metazoa > Arthropoda > Insecta > Lepidoptera > Lycaenidae > Calycopis > Calycopis cecrops. The sequence goes on along the minus strand of LUGF01027174.1, from coordinate 312,497 downwards.
AGAATATTTTCAGTTCAATTAGTTAGTCACTACAAAAATTATCAGAGGGGATATTATTAGCTAGACTTGTTGAGTAGATAGAGTGAGTCGAGTTGCCTTACAGTGATCAACGTACACAGACATCCGCAACCAGTTTCACAGATGTGTTACCGGCTCTTCACTCTTCAAAATTAACTTATTTAATTCTAAAGAGAGAAAAATCACTTTTATTGAAGATCTAAGTCATATCGGAAGAAAGAATGATAGAGTCTGGCTGAGGAGACCATCGCAACTGTAAAAATGTTGGCGGATTATTACGGGTTATTCTTAAGAAAAGAGAAAATCTCATGATTACAGAGATATCTAGGTATATATAAAATGTACAATTTAAAATGCTTATTTACTTCTCTATTATAATACCCTTTAATATTGTACAGACGAATGTCTTTGTGGCACAATATACAATAGCCTACACGAAAATGTATGAACTCAATTCTCCAAGTGGAAACTCTACACATTTCCCAATGTTTTAACTCTAACCGCAGCGCTGTAGTCCGGTAGCCGCTGAAGGTTTAAATTGGCTGATAGGTTCTCTAATTGTCTGAAATATGCGGCCATGTTTTACCGATGTGCTTCTGACACTGACATTGGCGGGAGTTGAATGTTACTGCAGTGTTGGACCTGGTTAGCACGACCGGGGAAGAAGCTTGTAGCATCGATATTTCGATCGAATTAAGAACAGACATGCTATGAAAACTTTTTTTTTAAAAGGTAGTGCCACACTGCATGCAAGCATGCAGTCGAATTGGGCCGGCACGACCGGGGAGGTACCTTACTTACACGAGACCGGCGTAAAGTGACAGCTGTGCTGTCGCGTTTCGTGCGGTGTGTAAGTAGCCATGGAGGTGGGAGGAGAAAGGAGGGCAGCGCATCTGTATAGCCCCTATGCGGATGTTTGTGGGCGTCGGTAGTCATGAAAATGGCTCCGGCTGCTCGTTTGCCCTCCTATACCACAAAAAAAACTAACCATAGATGAAGAAATGTTCGTCTGCCATTGTACTGATTATAGATTTTTGTAACTTTTTATTAGGTTTATATATGTATATAAGTAATAAAAATGTTGCAAAAATTACTTTGTAAAAAAAATTGAAAGTAAATATAGATCGGTTGTAGTGTCCTTTTTTGGTGAATATTTATTATTTAGTCAAGATTCACCATATATGTCTACAAGATGTCTTACTTACGTACAAAAATAAAATATTAAAAAAATATTTAATTAATAAATAATGTCCTATTATTTGAATTTCGTCTACAGCGACTATTTCTTCTTCTGGACCGACGGTTAACGGTGTAACTCCGCCAACTTCCTGATTCCGGACTGTTATTAGACATTGAAAATTCCCTACATTTTTTTATTAGGTTAGAATAGAAGTTAAAACACGAAGTCAATTACTGTTCATTATTAGTCGAGCAGACACGAACAAATGTGTGCAGATAAAGCCCCACGTGCTCAGTTCAAAGCGGCGCTGTCTGCCGGGTGACGGATGGGTGTGCATCAGCAGTAATACCAGCCCGTGCCGGGTGATCACTTAATGTGCTCGTACAGAGTGCTTTGTGCGCCTTGATATCCTCCATAAATTCAAAAGATGTGTTAAAGTGTGGATATGGGTACAAACAAGCAATCGGTGCTTGACTACCACAGCCCTTACTAACATCCACATGACATGAGGATTTTCCTTTTTTCCTCCCCTATCCTATGGGCCATCGAAAACTCACAAACCGCTAGAAACTTTAGTAAGAGGTAGTGCCACACTGCATGCTTGCATGCAGTCGAATTGGGCCGGCACGACCGAGGTACCTCTCGCTTACACGAGACTGGCGTAAAGTGACAGCTGTGCTGTCGCAGTTCGTGCGGTGTGTAAGTAGCCGGTGGCCCATGGAGGTGGGAGGAGAAAGGAGGGCAGCGCATCTGTATAGCCTCTATGTGGATGTTTGTGGGCGTCGGTAGTCATGAAAATGGCTCCGACTGCTCGTTTGCCCTCCTATACCATAAAAAAAAAAAACGCAAGAGCATGTCTGTTCTCTCTATGTATGTATAGTGATGGTTGCCTGGAAGATATCGTTTTAAAGCGACAAGGCCGCCTACTGTGCATTTAATAATTGTGTTACGTTATTTTGGTGTGCAACAAAGAATTATTTATTTATTATTATTAATATATTCCCGATAAAATTAATTTATTTTTGGCGGGAAAAAATTGACTGAAACTGGTAACTCAGATTGCTGGAAACATACGTAGAAAGTGGAATCAAAAGGAATGACTTTGAATCCCGAAAGACGGAAAAAATAGCGAGGACACGGTCTAGTGCAACATCAAAATAGACGAGCTTTTCTTCTAGAAGCTTAAATTAAAAGCTGGCGTAATTACGAGCTTTTGTATCAGCTTCAGCTGTCCCGATGGTGGGTACTGTGTATCTTGCAAGCTGAATTTGGCCAACTACGCTGAAATTCGCTTGAAATTAACATATTTCAACGGGAAGACAATCCATGTTTGGAGGTGGAAGGCAGTAATATGAGTACTGTAATAAGACAACGTCACCTCAATTGGATAGATCTCGTTTGGCTTTTTAGGAATAGGTTTTTTTTCCGCATGGAAAATGCTGCACCCTGCACCTACCGTAAACAGGAAGGACCCTGGGTGTATCAGACTTAGCTTGAAGCCACTACCGACTAAAAGCACTGCGAGAGCCTTCCCATGTGGTGGGGGTATCCTCGATCTATCAGCACAGAATACTTGGTATATAAGACATGTTAATAGATCTAGATATAGTAAGAGGTTGGGCCACACTGCATGCATGGATGTAGCCGAATTAGACGGCACGACTGGGGAGGTACCTCTCGCTTATTACAGATCGGCATAAAGTGACAGCTGTGCTGTCGCATTTCGTGCGGTGTGTAAGTAGCCGGTGGCCTATGGAGGGCGGAGGAGGAAGGGGGGCAACGCATCTGTATAGCCTCAAGACGGATGTCTATGGTTGTCAAGGAAATTTATTCGATTGCTCGTTTGCCTCCTTATGCTATAAAAAAAAGATCTGGAGAGTGGAGAGTGGCTATAGGAACTTACTGGTAAAATATCGCCATTTTATCCCGGTTTGTTTCATCTGTTTCGCAATGGCAAAACCTTTGAGCTATTATTAGTTATAATCGATTGACTAGAAAACTTGGTTTCTTTTTCAAATATTAGTTATAAATATTTTTGTTTTTATCCAAATATTCGATTAGGAATATCCGATATTAAACAATACTACACTAATTGACGACCAGGCTGGCGCAGTGGTACAGGGCTCGGATAAAGCGGAGCATATTGCATCAGGGATCGTGGGTTCGAATCCCGCCTTGGTCATGGCTGTTTCGATGATGATGAATATTAAATGTATAATAATAATAATAATTATTATTATTTATTATTATATCAAGCCCATTATGTGTCCCTTTGTTGGGCAAAGGCCTCCTCCTTTTTTAAATAATAAAAAAATTCAATATATTTCTGTTGTCTAGTACCCGTAACGCAAGTCCTTGTGGTACTTAGCTCGGGGCGAGTCTAACGTAGTGTGTGCCTTGTGCCCTGTTGCTGATAGATCCGGGGTACTCCAACACAGCGGCCGAAGGCTCTCGCAGTGGTTTTTAGTCGGTAGAGTCTTCTTGCCGAGTCCGACACCCTTCCGTGCCTTAAAGCCTAAACGTGCCTAAAAGCATTTTCCCTGCGTCAAAAAAAAAAGTGTGATATGTCCACAGATATTATAATATTAATTGTATATCTGAGTCGAAGCCTTTTAATCAGTAAGTACCTAGTGTATATATTCACACAATTGTTCTGTTACTCTTTGCTTCCTGCTTCTTCGTCGCCTGTTCTCACTTCTCTAAAGACCCACCTGAAACAATACCTACGAAATGGGACAGCATATCTGTCATACGGCGTATTTATATGATCCAGAGCTCGTGCTAGCCCAATTCAGCTGCAATGCATGCGTCCCCTTATAGCAACGTAAAACTCAAAACGAATCTCAATTGAATTCATGAAAATCGAAGGCCTTCCAATCCAAACGGGAAAAACGAAAGGGTTACATATTTCCCCGGCCCAATCGATGGCGAAGTACATGGGGCACATAAGGGAGGGGTCAGAGGTGACGTCAACCAATCGCGCCACCGGAAGGGGAGCCACTTCCGGCCGTTTTTGTAATTGAGGGCGCTTCCGCCAGGTGCCCTCAGCCCTGATTTACTATTGTTCTATATAATTTGGCACCTGCGTGCGGGTGCTACGGTTAGGCAGTGATTCTCGGTGTTTGTTGAGAGGGCATGACGTTAGGGCTGTTAGGGCCGGCTTCAGAGCGGCTATTAAAGTGTCAAGTAACTATTCGATACTTAACTTTTACAAACATGCTTCCAGTTCATTCCTTACTCTTAATATTTTAAACCAAAATTTGTAATAATAATGTGGTCTTAGCCGGTTTCGGCTACGGCGGCCGTCTGTATAGACGTGCCATCTGCGCAGGACATATAGTTCACAAGTGTGCGCGCAAACAGAAGTGCACTCTCTATTCCCTCATTCTCATATTCCGATGGGACGGCAATCCGACATCACCGGTGAGAAATCAGGCGCAGGACCGACGGCTTGACGTGCTCTCCGAGGCACGGGGGTGTAACACCGCCAACTTCCTGACTCCGGACTGTTATTAGAAATTGAAAAATCCCAATAACAATTTTTGGTCCGACCCGGGATTCGAACCCAGGACCTCACGTGTGTGGTTGAACACGCTTACCACTAGACCACGAGGCAGTCCAACCAAAATTTGTATTTTAGTTGTAAATAGGCTAACCGAGATTACTATTATTGTAGAAAATTTTTACGACAAATACATGGTACATATAGGTAATAATAAAATAGGTATATAAAGGAGATGATTCCTTCTGATCTGATTTAAATGTTGGCTTCGTCGCAACAAGCACAGCCAAGGTTCGCATCTTCGCACGAGGTTTCTTCGTCAAACTCTTCGAGTCCGTGGCACTTACATCAGGGGTCCAGCCAGTAACAAGAGCGCATGTAAATGTTGACCGGCCACAACAAGCACGTCCGGCGAGACGCGCAGCTCGTGTCGTGTCTATTAATTTGTATTTCCTCGCGCAGGTGGCCACTTGAGATAATAAACATTGTGTTCGCAGTTTAATGTGTCTTGTCTTTGTGACGATTTGAGGATTTTTTATATTGTATGGTGGCAAACAAGGAGTCAAAGCCGTTTTTATGGCTACCGACGCCCATAGACATCCGCATAGAGGGTGCATGCGTTGCCCTCAACCCTCCTCTTCTCCTCTACACTGGCTACTGAAACGCGACAACTCAGCTGTCACTTTACGCCGGTATGGTGTAGGTGAGAGGTACCTCTCCCATACCAATCCAATTCGGCTTACCTTACCTTACCTCTTAATAAATTATGTTGGTGCATATGCCTGCTCGTATTTTTATAGCAAAGGGAACAAACGAGCAGCGAGTCTTTGGATTACTAGTAACACATGAGCGTCTTAATTGTGAAGATGAGTGTGGAGACATAATAACAATAATAATATCTGTGGACTTATTGATCTTTTTTTTCTCACAGGGAAAATGCCTTTACGCACCGTCCAACCGGCCCTCGGTGGTGGAAGGGCGTGTCAGACTCAGAAGTCAGAACATCGAGAACCATTACCAACCAAAAACCACTGCGAGAGCCTTCGGCCGCCGTGATGAAGTGCCCCGGATCTGCCAGCGACAGGGCACATGGACTTATTACTACGTTAGCCTAGCCCCGTGTTGAGCACAAGGACTTGTGTTACTATGCAGACGTGTAGCTTTTCTCCTTTCCATTGGGCCGGCGGCAACTCACACGTAAAAACTATTCGTTCTACCGTAACCCTTTTTGGGGTATATTTTTTTTAATTTAGTCTTCAAGAAACAGTATTGAAGAAGCTTAAAAGATGAGTAAAATTGTGTGCAAAATAAACTTTCTGCGGAAAGCCTTACACTGTACCAAGCATACGTCTCATTCTCGCCTCTCACTTCACAATCGTCTTCTTTCTTGGGCAGCAATTCTCCTTCCTTAGGTTCAATTTGTCACGTCACGTCACGTTGTTTTCCTGCTTCACGGTGGTAGCTCTGAGAGCCTACTAACCTTGTTCTTGTTACCAGAAAACAAATTAAACATCACCGTGTCTCACAGTAACGATCATTCCCCACCCGCATTGTTTCCGCCAAATTGGACGCTCTGATTAATTTGCTTTACCTCCCCCTGTACAACCTGTCAACCAGCCGACTAGCACCGCCCCGCCTCCCCGTGTGAAGTGATAACAGGCGACGGAGGGGGAGTGGGTATCGTTGGACGGGTCAGGTTGTGCTGGACGAAAGTAAATCACCGGATGGGTAAACACCCGTGTCGCGGTTTGCGGGTTGGTTTGTTCTGAGGACAGTTTAGCGTGATCTTGTGTTTGCTTGTTAGTTTGGTAATTGTATTCATGGGGCGATTGGTGTTGTGACGTCACTCGCGGCTTCGAATCTCGATGTTATATTTGTGGTTTGATGGAGCAAGGTTAGACAGAAGATGGAGACGATTTTAGAGATTTAAATCGTTCTATGGACGATTTTGTTAATTATGTACGAAATTTTCGTCTTTTTATTTTAAACTAGCTGCGCCCCGCGGTTTTACACGCCTAAAATTCGATCCCGTGGAAAATAGAAAATCGTCCCATGGCACCCCATAGGAACTTTTTTCGGTATAAAGTTAACTATGTTATGTGTTAATACAAGTTACCCTCTATGTGTGTTTCAAATTTCATGAAAATAGGTTCAGCAGTTTTTGCGTGAAAGAGTAACATACAGAGAAACAAACATACAAACTATCGCATTTATAATATTAGTAAAATTAAAGTGATTAACCAGCTCTGTCCCGTGGTTTTACACGCGTAAAAATATATTCCAATTACCCTTTTATTCGCGACTAGCTTCCGCCCGCGACTCCGTCCGCGCGGATGTCGGTCTTCGCGTGGATGGATTTATTATTTTTCTACGTATTTTTCCAGGATAAAAAGTATTCCATTTTATGCCCAGGATAATAAGGTATAATTATACCAAGTTTCATCGAAATCGAACCGTTAGTTTTGACGTGATGCCTGAACATACAGACAGACAGACAGACAGACAAAAATTTAAATTGAGTTTTTTGTTGTCTGAGCTATAACAGTAGTTATTTATTATAAGTCAAGTATTGAAAACATAAG
>LUGF01027174.1:294174-304702 GCA_001625245.1 Calycopis cecrops | reverse complement strand
TACGTGTTTAATTACGGGCTCACCTATCTGCCGCAATTAGAGACGGGGATTATTTGCTTGCCCGCTCTTACAACCTTGTCGCGGGAAGGCCGGCTACACGCGACGACAAAATATTCATTATTTATAGCAAGTGTAAACCAGCCTTTATGCCACGCTTTTCAATGGCTTAACTTAAGCCACGGAAAAGACATAAAAGCAAGTAAGATTGGATTTTTTTTCATTACTAACAAGATAAGACATTACCTACTTAAAAATATTGTTATTTCTGTATTCATCATACTACAATTTTTACTTTTGACTTTTTCATTTTTTTTTATGTTATAGGAGGGCAAACGAGCACCGGCTGCTCGTTTGCCCTCCTACTGCCATTTTCATGACTACCGACGCCCACAAACATCCGCATATAGGCTATACAGATGCGTTGCCCTCCTTTCTCCACCCACCTCCATGGGCCACCGGCTACTTACACACCGCACGAAACGCGACAGCACAGCTGTCACTTTACGCCAGTCTCGTGTAAGCGAGAGGTACCTCCCCGGTCATGCCGGTCCAATTCGACTGCATGCAAGCATGCAGTATGGCACTACCTCTTACCAAATTTTCATCTTTTGTCTGTCAAATTAGCTAGCACGACCGGGGATGTATCTCTCGCTAACCTAACCGACAGCTAAGTGACAGCTGTGCCGTCGCGTTTCGTGCGGTGTGTAAGTAGCCGGTGGTAAAAAAGAAAAAGTAAAGAAAAATGGCGACAGCTGCAAGTCTGCGGCTCGCCTTGTCTCTATCGTACTACCGAGTCGAGTGAAAGTGCAAAGATTAGATTACAGATACGCAGACGTCTTGGGCCTGGGTAAACAGGGGTGGGGGTGGTTAAATTAAGGGCCCACCCCTTCTGTCAACAAGTTTCTTTCAGCGCTGATAAGAGATAACGGCGGGGTTTTTGATTTAGCGTTTTAACGTTTTTGAATTTGTTTTATAGTAGGGATAAAAGACAGTCGAGCCTTTTCAGTTCCTTTGTAAATTGACATCCACGTAGAGGTAATACAGATACGTTGCCCTCCTCCGTCACCTCTGTGGGCCACCGGGTAATAACACACCGTACAAAACGCTCCACTTAGTGGTGGTATACTTAGTCTGGCCGTAAATACTGTTACAATCAAAAATAAAAAAATATTATATTTGAATTTGGAATCTTTCATTTTTATACGATTGTTCATTGTGTTTTCTCATTTTGGCGCAAATACATTGTACAATATTTTGCGATATTAAAATGGAGTGGAGTGATAAAGAGAACAGAATCGCTGTGATTGCATTACATAAAGTAGGCATGGAGCCAAATACAATTTTTAAAACTCTCCCCACTTAGTATTAGTCAAATGTTTGTGTACCGGGCTATAAATACACAATACAACGAGACTTCCTCTGTTTGTGACAGGGAAAGATAGACTGCCAGAGTCTACGTAGTGTTCGTACGAAAAAAGTGGTCCAAGCAATAAGGGAAAGAATGAAGAAGAATGAAGAAGAATGTCCGAAAGCAAAAGATTTTATCTCGGGAAATATGGATGGCACGCTTGCATGTATGATGTCAGTTCACAATTTTACGATTTGGTCTAGGAAGATTATAATCTAACGAAAAATAATACGTTAAATTGTCAATGATTTGTACAGTTGTCAATTTTCCGACAGTTTACAATCTCCCGAGTTATTTTGTAAACTAACGGTTTTTTTAATCTTACGGTGACATATTTACATATTCTCTAAAGTGTACAGAACCATATAAGTACACATAATATGCAAAGCTTTTCTAAATATTTTCCTATAGTAATAAGAATAAATTTGCGTAATTTGAAAAAAAGTATTGTAAAAGGTAGTTCCATATTTTGTTGGGTGCATGTGAAACAAGTGCGTGTCGGGCCACGCGCACTGTAGGGTTCTGTAGTTGAGTATGACTACTTCGAGTCCATACTCAAAAAAAACATCTAAAAACGAACCCATGTAGGACGGTGGTAGCTACTTCACGCTCGATTCTAGCAGGTACTCCCGAGCGCGGCTTCATCGTCCAGCACAGCGCGTCGCGTACCGCCGAACGAAATTGAATAGCTAATTCAAGTGGGTAGGTATTTTAATTGTTATAAACGCTTCTATGACTTTATTTTTTTAACTTTGCGTTGTTCGTAATTTAAAAACGTTATATTTAACCTAACTAGTTAATAATTGTCAACTAAATTTCAATAAAGTTTATATTCAATTTTACTTTTCCTGGTACATTTTATAACTTAGCCTAGAAGTAGACTTTTTTCTACCACTTTTTTGCCATGATTAATCTACATACACATACCAAATTACAGCTTTCTAGTACTTATAATCTCGGAGTAAATCCGCGGACAGACAGACTGACATGACGTAACTAGAACCCCCTTATTAATAAACATATAATCACTTTATTCAAACGTTAACGTAGTAATAAACTGACAACTGTCAAATTTCATACTTTTTGTGTTTTTTTATATGGATGTCAGTTTATTACTAGGTTAATGCTGGAATAAAGTTATTCTATGTTTATTAATAAGGGGGTAAGAGTTCCTCGTTTACTACGGAACTCTAAAAAGGTTATGTACTGGAAAATGTCTCTCAAGTTAACTCAAGTTATAGGGATGTGCTGTAACTTTCCTATTATAAACTCCTATGCCGAACTAAACAATTTTACGCACTTTCCTTTTAGAAAGAGGTAGTATCATGCTCTTAGCATTGGAATTGGGCCGGCACTGCCTCTTATACAGAAGGACAGAAGCAATACATTAGCGGCATATGGTGTAATAGCAGCAATTACCACAACACTCAATGGTCACCATAAATTACCCCATGGACTGCCCGTCGATGGGAGATTATCCCGGCCGATGGGGATTAGAGCGGACAATTGCTGCTAATCCAACAACTTTGGCTTATTTATGGGATGTCTATGGCGATTCTTTTGGTAAGAGTGATGTCTTTTTTTTAGCATAGGTGGTAGACGTAATTTTTGACGTTCAGAAATATTTTTTTATAATTCTATTTTGAACAAAAACATTTTATATTCATTTCAAACACTGGCAAATTCATGACTCAGGCTATTGGGAACGATTGGCTCCGATTTCTCGTTTGCTTCCAAGTAAACAATATATATTATTTTTCATTTTTTTATAAATCTCTACATTTCGTAGTTTCTACAGGAGGGTTTCTTAAACTTGTTGTAGTCACAGACCCCTTTCCAGAATTTAAAAGAAAAGAGGAGAGGTATTTATGTAATATGTACCTACCGTATTAAAAATGACTGTATGTAGACAAAAACGTTAAGGTTGAACTGAGCTACAGATATATATATAGGGGGGCAAACGAACAGTCGGAGCCATTTTCATGACTACTGACGTCTACAGACATCGCACTGCCCTCCTTTCTCCTCCCACCTCCAAGGACCACCGGCTACTTACACACCGCATGAAATGCGACATACGACAGCATAGCTGTCACTTTACGCTGATCTCGTGTAAGCGAGAGGTACCCCTCCAGTCTTGCCGGCTCAATTCGGCTATATGCATGCATGCAGTGTGGCACTACCTCTTACAATATAGCACTGACGATTATGATTAAAGCCATGCCCAAAGTCCGCAGTCAATTTCCTAAGTGGAGTCCGCAATGACAGATTAGCCTGCCGCCGCGGCCACCTGAGCAGCGCCGGGTAAAATATGCAATAACTCACCCGCCCGGGTATAACTCACCCGGATCGCTCCCAATAAATTCGTCACCGTGATTAGTGGGCCCCTAGCATGGAGTCGGACTTAGAGAATCTGGACTCTTTATTACCTGGAGTCGGACTCGGAGAATTTGAATTCGTTATTAGCATGGAGTCGGGAGTCAGAAAATTTGGATTCTTTTTTAACGGGCTTCATCTATTCGAATATCTTGTTTGGAATAACAACGTAGAAATGGCAAATTGGCGGTGTTGCAACCTCGTGCATTGAAGAGGACGTTAAGTCGCCTTTCTGTTAGTTGCGCCTGATTATGGTAATCCATGACATATTCTGTACGCTTGGTTAGGGCATAGGGAAGTCTACAGATTGTTATTATCGATATTTACATACCTTAGAGCAACTGCACACATGCTACTTTTACATCGGCAATCGACGTATTAGCAGGTTTTTAGAAGCTGAATGCAGCTACCACATGCTCCCCACCGTACATTTAAATACGCCAAACGCAGCCATCTAGTCGCTTTTTGCATGTTACACGCAGTAGCGATGCCGATCGAGCGTCGAAGCAATCGCTAAAACGCGACTTCGATACTGCGATTGCACGCAGAGAGCCTCTAAATCGTGATGCAGCTTCGATGTAGTCGCAAGTGTGCGCTCGCCCTTACATAGTTGCGTAAAAAAAACAATATACATTTTGTTAATTTTTTAAATATACTCTTTTATTTTTCCTTTCGCCCGGATCACAAACTTTATATTACATAGTTACGTTCAACTTAGGACAAAGATTGATTTTATTTATAATGACACTATCATCCAAGGATACTTTGTTTGTTTGTTGAGCATCAGCGTGTGCGGTATATGTGGGAACTATTGTATTATTTGCTTTGGAAGCCCGTCTAGGTATTTTACTAAGTTTTGAATAAGTATTTTGTTCTTTTGTTTTCTTCATGACATGTCCTATGTTTCTACAAATGCCCCTATTTAACATTGCCTTCGGTTGCTCTAATGCTATTTGTAACGTAGTTTTCACCCTTTTCAAATTAGGATTAGTCTGCACGGAGATTTCGTTTCTCTCTCCCTTTTTACATTCTGATTTGTGATCTAAATGCTTTTTTTTACATCTACATGACTCTCCTTCCTTTTTCTTTGGTTTGATTTTCTCGTTATCAATTTTTGCAATATCAATGTAAGCGTTCTTTCTCTTTTTAGTACTTACTACCTCCTGAGCAGTACATCTATCTGAGCCAGTTACCACCCCTTTATCAATTTTTTGAATTTGTTTTAATTTTTGGGTGGGGCTGAATGTCGCGAATATTTTTTTTTTCACATCTTTCTGACTACTCTTCTCATTATTAACTTTGATAACTGGTTTACTATGTGGAGATTCTGACACTAGAAATTGTGAATATGTGAAATTTAGTATGACTCTTTCACTGTTATTCATGCTATTTGTCGACTTATCTTTATCTACTTGTTTTGTTATGTCACGCTCAATTCCCTTCGTTTTATTTCCATTTTCAATAATTTTGTTGTGCAAATTTTGAGGACGATGTACATTATCTTTACATTTAGTGCAAAGAGGAGTGTCTATTACGGTCCATTTAGATTCATTCTCAATGTTGCTATGCGAATAATGAGATGGTCGTATTTTACTACATACATTAGACGGCAGTAATGGCTTACATTCACATGGCGCATTTTTATTTATGTCTGGCATTTCATGATTCGACATAGCATTAAAATATTTATTGTCTTTCAGTTCTGAAACATCTCTATATTCGTCTTTCGAATTATGAATGCTATCAAAGTTCTTAAAAGAACGAACACTAGCAAATTGGTTATTATTTTTGTAGCATTTGTCTCTTTCATCCTCTGTGTCACTGATTGAATTTACATAATACTTATTTCTATTGTTTACTCTTTTGAAACATAAAAATAGTGCCCATGGCGATTTCTTAGCCTTTTTACAAAATATAATAAATAGCAATGTTGGTATACACCATAGTATTTCTACTACTAAAATTACGATAAGGATCATTCTTTTCGCAGAGATGTGCGAACGTTCGCACACACTGACATATCTATGCTTGCCATATGCGTTATTATTTCTGAAAAACATTCCACGATTCAATCTTGTCTTATTCATCAGAGTAAGAACGCAACCGAAAGGCACGTAGAGCCTGTCGTCATCGAGATGTGGCATGACGTCGTCAACCAGCCACGACTGGAACCTATCATCAAAGTTTTCCCAATCGCTCTTACTGTTGACACAGCTTTGGACCAAATTGTAATATTTCAACACCGCCTGCGAGGAGTTGACAGAGTCAAGTAAAATTAGTGACTGGTTTTTCAGTGGCAGGAACATTGCACTGGCATGCTCGTCCCAGTTCACCAATGGCATTGGAAAGCGAAACCCAGAATCACTTGTTTCATAGTATTTCAAGTCGTCACACGAACGGGCTTGTTTTGAATTGGAATCTGAAGGGGATGGAACTGCAATACTAATTGGTACATTCGCCAGTAGGTCTTCGTCAGGTTTTGTCCAACCGTTGCCATTCGTGTTTAAATCATTTTTTATAGCGGTGTATACCTCATTTACTTTTAATGCATTGTCCATAGATATCATTCCACCATAGTACTCGTATTTTGAGATCGGCAGTACCCACACTCTAAAGTGACCACCTATCACATCAGCCAACGCCCATTGCATGATGCGTCGTATTTCAGGATCGCTTGCTTCACGATTTATAGTCTCGAACGCTTCGCCGAAGTATTGCAGTAGATAGTCCAGGTATTCTTCGTTCATTGTGTCCACGGTGCCTAGTGGGGGGATCATGCTCTCAAAATGCCTTCGGGCTCGCAGTAAATTAACCATATTGGTGTTCCATTGTATTTTGTCGAGATCAGAAGGTCTGAAAAGAACTGTGCCTACGTTGATCTTACCGCCCGGCTTCAATTCTGCTTTGGCACAATATATCGTTATAAATAACAATAGTGTTTCTATGATAATCATTATAAATATATTTCCAAATTAAACTCCTACAAAATGAGTCATTATACAGTTGACAGAAGATTGACATCGAATTGCAATTAAAACATGACGAAAAGTTTGAATATAAACTCGATAGAGAATCTATCACAATGATGTTTTAGTGCCCTTTCACACGCGTACGGCTACAGCACGGTCACTGTGTCATGTAAAGTAGTAATGTATGAGCTGTTAAGCCGTTTCATGTGAAAGCTGTCTTAATAGCTCATACATTAGTCATTACTACTTTACACGGCGCGCTGGCCGTGCCGTAGCCGTACGCATCTGAAAAGGCACCTACTGTGTATCTTACTAGAAAACACCGGCCAAATTTTAAAATAAGGAAGTAAAAGTCAATCGAAGAGTGTGTTTTAAATATTATCGTCTAATTGTAATATTTTATTTCATAAACATCGATTTGAAATGATAATACATCAATCCTTCGCCTACGAACGCGGTCGTTAAACAGCTGTTAAGCGAACATAATAACGGAATGTCGCATAGCTTAGTATCTTCATTTTAAACAGATTTTTATTAAATGATTAGATTGAGAGACTTACGTACTCGTTATTGTTATAATAATAATTCATAATTGTTTTATGGTCAATATTACAGTTTAATGAACACAACAGATTAAAACTATCCATTCATACTTCGGCGAGCTCAAAATAGTTCTATTAGATTATTTATCTCTGTAAGTTACAAGAATGACTTTCCTAAAGAGTATTCAAATATTTGAAATCGACCTTTTATAAGGTGGACTGGCAATGCTTAAAGCTCATCAATAAAATAAATAAATAAGTAAATAAAGTTCATTTATCGATTCTGAACCAAACCTGAAAATTGCAGTCGGTGACCAAAAACTAACCCTGTATATTATCTTCTTTATATAATAGCTGCTGCAAGCGATTTCGATCGCGTAGCGTAGTGCTATTATAATCAAAGTTTCTTTTATATTTTCAGGTCCGTCACTCAGGTAAAGTAATTATACTTTACCTGAGTAAAGTATAATTAGGTACTGAATTTCCCGTAGGAATGAGCGATTTCCCCGCAGCAAAAAGTTCTAGATGTTGACTTAGTATCTATACACCACAACAAAAGTTTCATTCGGATCCGTCAAGTAGTTTCGAAGATTAGCCTGAACAAACAGAGAAACGGACAAACAGACAGACAAAAAATTAAAAAAACATTGAAAAGTGTTCCAATACTATTCTAATATCGCCTCCAATTAATATTAGTAATTAGTTAATGCTACTAATATTTTAAATGTGAAAGTTTGTATGTTTGTTTGTTTGTTACTCCTTCACGCAAAAACTGCAGAACCGATTTTCATGAAATTTGGCATACTCATAGAGGGTAACTTGGATTAACAAATAGGATAGTTTTTATCCCGAAAAAATGTTTCTATGGGATATCATGGGATGATTTTCTATTTTCCACGACCAACTTCCGACAAATGACGCCACTGTCATTTCCGATCAACTTTTTATACTGATGTGACAGTTTATGCTGATTTATCTGTTGGTGATGTTTGTACGACGGTGTGCCCTACACAGCTAGTTTTAAATAATTACTAGCTTCCGACTGCAGCTTCGCCTGCCTGGATTTCGAACTTTAAGGTTCTCAATTCTTCCGATTGCAAGATTCACCGCTCCTCCCCCGTAGGTGATAGCCTGATTATATAGCCTATATGTTGACCCGTCCTGTTAGTAATATACATGCAAAATTTTAAGTAAATCCATGCAGTACTTGTCTAGTTTAGCCCGGAGATACATACGGACAAACAGACAAAAATTCTATAAACTTTTTTTTGGTTTCGATATTGATTTTAGATCATGAACCAAGTATTCTTTAAAAAAATATTCAATCAGTTTTGACTTTCCTACGATTCCTGCTTTATCCCAGAGGATAAAAGTATCCTATAATCAAAGCCAGCTATTACCCTATCTGTATGTCAAATTTGATCAAAATCCGTTCATTAGTTTCGCCGTAATTGACAGACAAACATCTTTTCATCTTTCACATTTATAATATTAGTGCGATATAGATAAAATATAGTGTAATATAAGAAGCATCTTCCACACTAGCCGCGCCCCTCAATCCTCAAATACAATAATCATAGGTGTCGTCTGCGGTACTCCATATGGGGTGCCGCCCGGGCATAAATCACCCGCGCTAATTATTTAATTAAACGGATCTGCGCTGGGGGCTGGAGCATGTCGCGATGCGTTGCAGGTGGATTGGGTCCGCACGGAGTGTTTTTTTTTTATAGTACAGAGGGCAACGAGCAGTCAGGTCACCGAGATGATGGTGTTTTCCGACGCCCACAGACATCTGCAACACCAGGGGTTTTGCAGTTGCGTTGCCGGCCTTTAAGATGAGAGTAGGCTCTTTTCTTGAAGATCCCTAAGTCATATTGTTTGTCCTTATACATTTCGAATTCCATATGTCCAGTTAAGCCACAGCAAACACGCGACTTTTAGACGCGGCGACTGGTGACTTTGCGACTCGATGCAGTCGCGGGCTTAGCGACTCTCTGCGACCGTATCGTGCGACAGTCGTGCGATACTCGCGACTGCACTAGACGTTAAATGACATTAGCGTCTCAGTTAGTGATGCGACTCGAGTAGGAATTTGCTACTCGAGTCACTCGAGTAAGATTGTTCCCTCCTTAGATCATTTACTAAATGATCTAAGGTTCCCTCACTCGAATGTAACTCGAGTGAAAATGTAACTCGAATAAAAAAGTCACTCGAGTAAAAAAGTCATTCGAGTAAAAAAGTCACTCGAGTACAAAAGCCAGTCGAGTAAAAGTGTCACTCGAGTGACGAGTTCACTCGGCGACCCGAGTTCACTCGGCGACCCGAATGTACTCGGTGAGACGAGTTCACTCGGTAACTCGAGTGCAAGTCACACGAGTTTTTTTTTCACTCGAGTACGAGTTTGACAAACTAATTCGAGTGACTCGAGTAAAAACAAGACTCGAGTCGCATCACTAGTCTAAATCGCCGCGTCTTGAAGTGTGCGGCCCCCGCGTCTAGCGTCTAAAAAGCGTCTAAGGGTTAATTCACACCAAAAGCGCGGCGAAGGGCAGCGAAGCGGAGCGCAGTTTATGTGTCATATGAATTTCAACTTTTTTTCATTGCTATAGTACTTATTATCGAATTCTCGCGACTTCTGGAGCATTCCAGCGACTTCTCGCGCATTCCAGCGACTTCGCGGGAATCCGCGCGTCTCGTTCGAGTTTCTCATGCGATAATAAGTATTATAGTAATTATTATAAAGTTGAAATTCATATGACACATAAACTGCGCTCCGCTTCGCTGCCCTTCGCCACGCTTTTGGTGTGAATTGACCCTATGTCTCATGTGAGCTGTCTCCCCAAGTTGTAGTGTTTAGCCTCTCCATGTGCTGTCGTGATTCGTGCGCTCTGTGAGTTGCCGGTAAGTCATGGACTGCCCAGGAAGGAGGACAATATATCTGTGTAACAATCTGCATTTGATAGTATTTTTTTCTTTTTTTTTTATGGTATAGGGTGCAAACGAGCAGTCGGAGCCATTTTCATGACTACCGACTCCCATAGACAACCGCATGGGCGCTATACAGATGCGCTGCCATCCCTTCTCCTCCCACCTTCATGGGCCACTTTACTTTAAGCGTGAGGTATCCCCGGTCGTGCCTGTCCAATTCGGTTGCATTCAAGCAGTGTGGCACTACCTCTTACTATCACCTCCAACTAAAGCAGACAATTACGGCTCACTCTCGTTCTCTATTT
>LUGF01027174.1:222498-235663 GCA_001625245.1 Calycopis cecrops | reverse complement strand
GTGTTACGGGTACTAGTCAACGGAATATATTTAAGATTTTTATTATAGAAATACATATAAATACAAATATAAACATCCATGACCAAGGCGGGATTCGAACCCGCGACCTCTGGCGCAATATGCTCCACTTATCCGAACCTGTACCACTGCGCCAGCCTCGTCGTCCGAGTGGTTTAATATAAAACTGAAGTTTGTTTGTTTGAACGCGCTAATCTCTGGAACTACTGGTCCTATTTGAAAAATTCTTTCAGTATTAGTTAGTCCATTCAGCGAGGAAGGCTTTTTTTTAACCGACTGCGGTAAAAACGAATTCACATAAACAAAGTTGCGGGCGTCCGCTAGTCATGGATACAGACAATGATAGGGTATTATTAAGCAGTAATCCTTTGAATAGTAATTGATACAGTTATATATATTATAGTTATATATATATATGGCAGTTTGTTTTGCCCGCCTATAACGCCATTAGATTGTAAGCTAACGATCTTCTGGTTACATAAACACGACAAGAAATTGCTCCTATCCTACGATCTCGGTTATTAATTATAATATACGACCTAACTTTGTCGGAACGTTTCTATCGGAGGGTTCTCACTTTTTTTTATAAATACTTGATTTCTTTTTTTATTGCAAAGGAGGCAAACGAGCAGTTGGGCGACCTGTGAAGTGATCACCAACGCCCAGACATCCGTAACACTAGAGGTGTAACAGATGTGTAACCGATCTTTGAGAAAAGAATATGCTCTTTTCTTTTACTATACTGTGGAAACAAAGGCTTGTGAAGCTATGAGCAGTCGAAGGGCAACGAGGAATTGGAGTTATTTCTTAGGTTAGGTTTTAAATGTTTCATTGATGCATTGCTCCTGAAACTCACAGTCAACCTCTGTATTCCGAGTAAATCATCCTCATATCCTCGAGTGATTATGGGAATATATATGGTCGCAATCACCCATAAATATTCTCGTAATCATCCATTAATCTATTTCAGTAAGAGGTAGCGCCACGCTGCATGCATGCATGTAGCACAATTGGGCCGGCACGACCGGGGAGGTAATTCTCACACGAAACCGGTCACGTTTGGAGCGGTGTGTAAGTAGCCGGTTGCCCATGGGTTGGAGGAGGAAGGGGGACAATGGGTCTGTATAACCTTTATACGGATGCCTCTAATTGCTCGTTTACCCCCTTATGTTATATAAAAAAGAATAAAATCTATTCATTAGTGCACTACATTAAGAGGATGTTACATGTCAAAAAATATATCGACTTCCAACATTTTCTTACAACGAAAGAAGAAAAACAGAGGAAAATGCAAAACAACACGATGCGCTCACTTGTATTACGTCACTTGTAAATGTCACGACATCTGTCACGGCGTGACACGTCTTATCTTGTGGGGTAAAAAAGGCCTGTGGGTGACTTCCGATCCGCAAAAACTTAAGGTGCAGAGGGGGGTTGAATGTATTTATGACTATGTAAATTGCCTCAATTCACCGGATTTGAGATTCGCATTTTTTCAACCACTTTGTTTCTGAAGAGGAATTTTTCTTTGCACATCAACTTATTTACATATTGTTAACCGTTGGGAGGGGTGGTTTGTCTCTCTTGGACAAATATCGAAATAACGTAATAATTAAATAAATTTGACGAATGTGTTTAGGTCTTTTTGCACCCTTTCGAGATCCACCGGGTGTCGAAATATATATGAGTAATAAGTGAGCAAGGCTAGTGGTATTGCTCATTGCTGAGAAATCTGGCAGGCATATCCTGGAAAATACTTCTAGTAGATAACATCTTGGTACATAAGCACAAGATAATATTGTTGAATACAAATTTAATGATATTATGAACTTAGAAACCTAGGCCTAGGTCTAGGTCTAGGTCTAGGTCTAGACTCTATGTCTAGACCTAGGTAGTCATGTAAAGTAGAAGTAACGAACGTGATAAATGTCTTCAAAATAAAGATGATAATGTCAAAGTCAAATGCTACTTTTACAATAGCCTAGCTTTAAATTAACTTGCGTTCTATTTTATAAGATATTTTTTGTTTTCTTTTTATTCTTAATGTTCCGATATTAAGATTAAAAAAAATAGTAACCATTGACGAATCTACAGACACATTACAGTATCAGGGACCATAATCTACAAATAGTTATTATCTACACATAGTTATAGTAGCAATAATTACTGTAGTTTATCCGCATGAGTACGTGCGGAAAACCTTTATCCAGTGTATGTATGTGTGTATGTATAATGTCGACCGTAACAATGAATAATGTTGGATCTTCATTTTTGTGATTTGCTTTTTATTGCATTAAAGGTCTTAAAAATACTGTCAAAATATTGAATTCCTAATCTCGAACTTGAAAAAAAAGACGGTTGATTTGAACACCTTTCATTCCATAAAAAACATCACAAAATGAAGGTCCAACATTATTAGTTGTAACGGTCGATATACACGTTATACATACACACATACATAAATCCTACTAATATTATAAAGGCGAAAGTTTGTAAGAATGTTTGTTACTCTTTCACACCAAAACTACTGAACGGATTTTCATGAAACTTTACAGTAATGTAGCTTCCATATCAGAATAACATAATAAGTTAAAATTTTGAATAATTTTTGAAGTCCGAAATCCACGCGGGCGAAGCCGTGGGCGGAAGCTAGTTTCATATAATGTTTTTCCTCACCTACGCTAGCGGACAAACTACAGTAATTCTTAAACGTCTTATCGTAACTCGTATTTTCGGCCACTTTTCCGCAGTTCTATCAAGCTGCTCGCCCTCGCTTTTCCGCGGAAAATGACTCGGACGACAAGTGGCGTCGTAAAAAGTGGCGATGACTTCTGAGTGCGGACAGGGGCGGCTCGCGGCGGCTACACACGAGATCGCGTCTTGGGACATGTCATATCGATACATTGAATATCCCAATAATAAAAAATGAATATCCCGCCTAGTTTGTTCTACCCATGTCATTTTCCGTTACGCTAATGGTTGATCTTCGTTTAATTAGTCATTGAATGCCAGGTTGTCTGATATTGTTACAGTACAATTAACAGACTTGTCTTTTTATGTGCCTTTAGCAATCTAAGAAAGATTACGAAAATGGAATAAAATAAAGTATGTTCAATGGTGTGGCTGATATCAGGGTCTTTTCTGTGCCTTTAATTACATGTTTTGGGCATCGGATGTCATCTAGTAAATTCATAATATGGTTATTGGTTTGCCTCATAAAAAAAAAATCAAACTTACAGTATTTTTATATAATCAATTCCGTAACAGATTTATTTATGTTTGTGTATACTTTTTTGTTTTTTCTGGTATAGGAGGGCAAACGAGCAGTCGGGCCATTTTCATGACGACCGACGCCCACAAACATCCGCATAGAGGCTATACAGATGCGCTGCACTCCTTCCTCCTCCCACCTACATGGGCCACCGGCTACTTACACACCGCACGAAACGCGACAGCACAGCTGTCACTTTACGCCGGTACCGTGTAAACGAGAGCTACCCCGGTCGTGCCGGCCCAATTCGACTTCATGCAAGCATGCAGTGTGGCTTGCCTTATTACTTACTTATTCAATAAAGAAAAT
The DNA here is from genome assembly GCA_001625245.1 of Calycopis cecrops. NCBI lineage: Eukaryota > Metazoa > Arthropoda > Insecta > Lepidoptera > Lycaenidae > Calycopis > Calycopis cecrops. Next base: position 232,065 of record LUGF01027174.1, on the reverse strand, counting down.
ATTGTGGCACTATGTAGATGTACTAATCTATTTTCTCGTCTATGTTAAGAGATATCCGCTACTTCTTTCCCTCGTGTGTCCGTCCCTCATAAATTTCATTAGGGTCCGGCTAAAACAACGTGTCTCAGATATATTGACACTTGCCGGTGACGCATTCCCTTTTTATTGATTACAATCTCTTTACGTCGGTCATTTCATTACCTAAGCGATGAAGGGAGAGGAGAACTCTAGTTTTTTTCAAGTGAAAGTTTCCTTAGGCAGGGATAAATTTACTTCCATGCACGTATAGCATTTCAAGATAGTTTTAAGTTTTCATTTCTCTCAGCGGTCCCCATGACAGTAATTATTAACAAGATTCATTGCTCTAGTAATTAAATAAGGCTTTAAGACGTATTTTTTTATTCTACTCATATTATAAACTAGCTTCCGCCCGCGGCTTCGCCCGCGTTGATTCGGACTTCAAAAATGATTCAAAATTTTAACTTATGATGTTATTCTGATATGAAAGCTATATTACTGTAAAGTTTCATGTAAATACGTTGAGTAGTTTTTGTGTGAAAGAGTAACAAATATCCTTACAAACTTTCTCATTTATAATATTAGTAGGATGTGACAGTTTGTATGTTTGTTTGTTTGTTACACTTTAACGTAAAAACTGCTGAACCGATTTTAATGAAATTTGGCACACACATGGTAACTTGGATTAACACATAGGATGGGATAGGTATTTATCCCGAAAAAATGTTCTTGTGGGATTTGCGCGGGTGAAACCGCATGGCGCAGTTAGTAGTCTTATAAAATCACATCATGTTAGGCCTGTGGTAAGTACCGTAAGGAATTATGTTATAGGACAACGGTAATTATATTGCTTAGTTTTTAGTAACTTGAGATTTTATAGTGTACTAGCTGCGCCCCGCGGTTTCACCCTCGTAACTTTCGACCCCGTGGGAATATCGGGATGAAAAATAGATGTTGGCCGATTCTCAGACCTACTCAATATGCTCACAATCTTCGGACTTCATAAATTATTCAAAATTTTAACTTATTATGTTATTCTGATATGAAAGCTATATTAATGTAAAGTTTCATGAAAATCCGTCCAGTAGTTTCGGAGATTAGCCCGTACAAACGGACAAACAGACAAACAAAAAAATTAAAAATCAATGAAAAGTGTTCTGTTACTATTTTAAAATCGCCTCCAATTAGTTTTTCGTAAATATATTCAATGTACAGACACTAAAATTTTACTGTTTTATTATATGTAATGATATAATAATTATTAAAAAATATTTGAAAATAATAATAACCTTCAATAATAATATTAAAAAATACTATTAAGTGCCGACGTTGAATTCGTCGCTAAAATATCACCTAAGTCAATTTTCATGATGTCCATTCATTTACGCCTGTATAAAACCCATACCTACCGGTGCGCAGCCATTTAAAAACTGTACTCAATCAAACCCATACATTGCTTCGGAGAAAACTTCAGAGCCTAGTTAGCCGAACCTCCTACCACGAAGACATTATCGCATCTCCTTCCACGACCACAACAACCATTGCTCAGCCAGTTCGCAAGACCTTCAACTGTGTAGAACTAAACGGGTAATGTACAGTGTCGGTTGGGAGTTGTCGGTGTTGCTGTGATGGATGCGGAGGTGTGACGTGCGACTGTCAATCACAATCAGGCGCGACCACCCGCGCGATTAGGCATGTGAGGAGCAGGAGAGGCGTGGAGTGGATGTTGGTTATACTTTTATTGAACTAAAGGTGCGACCTCACTGGGAGCATTCACGTGCAATATAGTATAGGTTTTATTTTTGGATAGAATCTACGCTAGCAGAACTGAAAGCCCAGTGCAGCTTCGTCTGTATGAGAGGCGAGTGCCCTAAGGTAGCTCGAGCCTCTGTAATTTGTGGTCGATGGGGGTGCAGACCCCCCCTTCTTTCCCAGCTAATCTGGGAGAAGGCAAACCGGAATATAGAGATTAATAGGTTATACTATTATTATCTTGGCCAGGAGGACAGCGGGTGTCCTCCTTTCCCCCCCTCTGACGGAGGGGAGCAGCTCACGCGCGGCTAAAAAGTGGCCGACACGGGTCATGAGCTAGAGGAGCTCTATGAGCTATCATGACTGGGGGGCCCGGACCCCTCCAAGTATAGGTATTAAACTTCTAGACTGCCACGCTAACTAGTGGCTGAAATGTGAACCTTGTGCTAGCAAATTTTCGTTTGTACGTATGTCATGTTATGTCAACTTGTCATTGTCTTTTGGTTAGTGTTTTGCTAGCACTTGATTCCTAAAATGATCACTAGGGTGGCGAAAGTGCTCTATGTTTCATGAACGTTCCCTATTTTGGATTCGCCTTTGAGTAAATACTATCGGCGTAAAGTGACAGCTGTGCTGTCGCGTTTCGTGCGGTGTGTAAGTAGCCGGTGGCATATGGAGGAAGGAGGAGAAAGATCTCCCGCCCTCTTCAACGGACAACTCATCTGTATAGCCTTTATGCGAATGAGTTTTACTGTAAAACGTACCTCCATGACTTAGAAGTGTTCGCGTGAAGCATTTTTATGGTATAGGGGGCAAACGAGCAGTCGGAGCCATTTTCATGACCACCGACGCGCATAAACATCCGCATAGAGGCTATACAGATGCGCTGCTCTCCTTTCTCCTCCCACCTCCATGGGCCACAGGTTAATTACCGCACGAAGCGCGACAGCACAGCTGTCAATTTACGCCGGTCTCGTGTTAGGGTCAATTCACACCAAAAGCGCGGCGGAGCGCAACGAAACGGAGCGCAGTTTATGTGTCATATGAATTTCAACTTTATTTTCATTAGTATAGTACTCATTATCGAATTCTCGCGACTTCTGGAGCATTCCAGCGAATTCTCGCGCATTCCAGCGACTTCACGGGAATCCGCGCGCCTCGTTCGAGTTTCTCATGCGATAATAAGTATTATAGTAATTGTTATAAAGTTGAAATTCATATGACACATAAACTGCGCTCCTTTTCGCGCGCTTTTGGTGTGAATTGACCCCTAGCGAGAGGTACCTCCCCGGTCGTGCCGAATTCGACTGCACGCAAACATGCAGTGTGGCACTACCTTTTGGTATTTCAGTCTTGGTCCTCCCCGGAACCATCCCCCCTCCACATTCGTGGCTTGTTGCGATGAACGTTTATAAAAATTAAAACACCGAGAAGCTCCATGGTTCCCTGTGCCGAGGTGTACAAGTCTACTAGATGTCCGTCCGTCTTATCGCCACATCTACAAACACAATGCCTACAAAAAAAAAAAGTTTTTATATTGTAACAATTAACATTTATTTTGTTTTTGATTCAAACAATGGCACGTAGTGTTGTGTTTTATTTGTAAATATTTTACTCTACCGATTGGAATTCTGAAGTGACGCGGTGCGAGTTCGATTCTACTTCTTTTTTTTTTTTTGTAGAAGTGGACAAACGAGCAGTCGGAATCTATGGTCGACTGAAAACCATAAATATTCCCATAACTGCTATGCAGAGCACTGTCCTTCCTTCATAGTATAATGGGCCACCGGAAACTGCAAAAAACGCGACACCATAGTTGTCACTCTGTACGGGTATTACGTTAGCAATAGTAACCTTTACGTTGTTATGGCTTTATTTATGGCTTCGGTAGTCAATCAAAGACACCGATTTCTCGTTTGCCCCCTTATATTATAACTAGTCTAATTCAGTCCTAATTCCGTAGGTACTATCCTATCCTACTGGATGACACTTGCCATTAGACAACATGTTCAACCCCTTCACAAAACCCCGTTCACACAGAACGCGTCAACCGTGACGACAAAATCCGCTACAAGGAAGCAATTGTGATTTAACGACAGGGGCAGGTGAGCGACAAATCAGATCCCGCGAACAACACGCCCGGGACAGAGACACACGCACAGGACACAGACACACACATGCACAGGACACAGGACACACCTGTGTCCGACAGGTGGACAGGACACTGATTTTTAACACACCGATGATGTTTGCACGAATATTAATTAAATAATAATAAATTAATTAATATTACTTTATTGCACACCAAACATTATACACAAATATGATATCTATCTATACCAGTGATTCTCAACCTTTTTTTTGTCGCGGCAAATATTTAACGATTTCAAAATTTGGCGGCACACAAAGAAAAAGATAAAATATAAAAAAAACGCGTAGCAAAGCAAATAATAAAATAATTTATTTTTTTGTGGATTTAAATATATATTCATATATTTTTTTCTTTTTAACTGATATAATTTAGTAAAATTAACATCATTATTAAATATTTGCAAAATTTGGCGGCACACAAAAGTGCACAGTGGTTGAGAATCACTGATCTATACTAATATAAATGTACAATTAGACGGCTATAAAGCGATATCTTCCAGGCAACCATCTTTTAGAGATATATTCCTTGGAGATGAGGGCCATAATAAATACGTATTGAGACATTTAACTTAAACTTAAGATAAAAATCAAAGAAAATAAGTACAATATTTAAAGTGTTACTAAATCATACCATCGAAAGATTAAGTCCAGCGAAAAGAAGAAGAAATTAAAAGTTACTGATGACATTATGATAGCGTCGGCTTGTTTACATTTTAAAATTGTTTATTTTTATATCTATATATAAAAGTTTCCTCTGTCTACGTATAAAACTCAAAAGTGACATAGCCATTTATCAACGCACGGCCCAAACCACTGGACGGATCAAGCTGAAATTTAGCATCCAGATAGATGTTACGACGTAGGCATCCGCTAAGAAAGGATTTTTAGAAATTCAACCCCTAAGGTGGTGAAATCGGGTGTTAAAGTTCATATGGATTTCTTGGAAATTAAGCGCGGTTGAAACCGCGGGGCGCAGCTAGTTTTTATAATAAAATTATTACTAACTTTAATTAGTATTTAACTCCAATATTGCGCCAACATATTGTCAATATAGTAATCGTCAACCAATATTGCATCACCTATACACCCGGCATCAATTTGTACTGGAACTTGTGTACAAGTTGACCTGTGTAGGGGGGAAGAGCAGGGCATTTTATTAATCATCTGTGCGGATGTCTATGGGCGTCGATGTTCATGAAAATCACTCCGACTGCTCGTTTGCCTCCCTTATGCTATGAAAAAAAAAAGTTAGAGCCATCTCATTCAGTTTTTTGACACGTTTCTTTAAGTCAACAAACTAAATGATGTAACTACATTTCAGAAATATACCGTCTCCAGAATTCAGCCATATTTCTTCCACGCTACCTCGTCACACAGCAGCACTGGTGCAATAATAGGTACGTTGGTTATGGACAAAAATCTCTGTCCGCGATGGACGTTGAAGCTACAGAACAGACTTTGATGAAATTTCGTCCAACTTACAACTATATTTAATTTCCATTCCCGAGATTCATAGCCACAGCAACACGCGTACCCGTTATGAAATAATAACAAACATACATACAAACATTCGCAATATTACTAAGTTGTAATAATATATTGTTGCAGTTTCTTGATGGGAATTCATCTTTATCAGCATCAATAATAATTTAAGAGCTAGGCTAGCTTTTGTCTGTGCTTGCGATTCTTTTCTTTCTCCGCCAGACATTTAATTAATTTTGCATTCTCATATCGGGATCCATCTCTCCCATCTGCGGAGAGTGCGGCGTAGCATTACCTCTTACAATTCAATTGTATTTTTTTTTTTTAATGGTATGGGGGGCAAACGAGCAGTCGGAGCCATTTTCATTACTACCGATGCCCATAGATATCAATATAGAAACTACACAGATGCGCTGCCCTCCTATCTCCTTCCACTTCTATAGGCCACCGGCTGCTTACACACCGCACGAAACGCGACAACACAGCTGTCACTTCACGCCGGTCTCGTGTAAGCGAGAGGTACCTCCCCGGTCGTGCCGGCTCAATTCGGCTGCATGCAAGCAGTGTGCCACTACCTCTTACTTAAATTGAAAAACTCAATTCTAACATTTGATTAGGGCTACAGGAAGCGACGTCACGCCTACGGAAGCCGCCTATGAAGCCTTATTTACTACACAAGTGGAAGGCTTCGGCGGCTTTCAGGGCGGTGGGCGGGGCAGGGGTCGCCCAATGGGGTCAGAGTTCGCGACCCTCGACCTCACGGATCACAACCCCCCCGCGCACCCCCGCCCCCCGGGGGAGGATATAGCCTGAATACCTACTCAGGTGATATTGGTGTTTATATGTCGATCGGCGAAAGCTCTTACAGCTTATGTAATCTGGAAAACTTAAAAAGAATTAATATTTGTCACTAATTATGACATCAAATTATGTAAAAATAAATATTTATTGATTATAATATTATCATAGAAGAAAATTTATGGAAGAGCGGCAGAATAAAACTGAAAAGTTATACCAGATGATAGAAAAATTAAATGATTTTTTTTTATATGATATAGGGGGCAAACGAGCAGGTGGTTAGTGACTACCGCGACCCATAGACATCCGCAAAACTAGGTGTCTTGCAGACGCGTTGCCGGCCTTTAAGGAAGAGGAATGCTCTTTTCTTGAAGATCCCTAAGTCGTATCGGATCGGAAATACCGAGGAAGGCAGCTGGTTCCATATTACTGTTGTACGCGGTAAAAAATGGCGTTTATACCGCACAGTACTACATTTAGGAATATCGAGGTGGTGGGGGTGGAACTTTGAGTTTTTCAGACTTGAACTTTTGCCGTGGAAGCTAAGGGAAGTCAAATACAGCTTCATGGGGTTGTTATGAGTGCTCGTGCGACAAGACAGGGTTCTGGTTTTTTAGGTCCCCTTTTTTTAAGCTTTTTGCAGTAACGGACCCCTTTTCAAAATTTAACTCTCCTCGGATCCCTGTTAAAGAATATTTTAAGACATGAAAACAAACCTTATCTATACGTATTATAATAAAAAAGTAAAATCCGTGTGTCTGTACATTGAACATATTTACTATAAACTAATTAGTTAAAATTAAAAAAACATTGAAGTGTTCTAATACTATTTTAACATCGCCCATGTTAAAATAGTATTAGAACACTTCAATGTTTTTTTAATTTTTATGCTTGTCCGCTTGTCTGTTTGTCCAAGCTAATCTCCGAAACTAATGGACGGATTCGAATGAAACTTTTTGTGGTGTATAGATACAGCCTGGTCAACATGTAGAATGCTTTTTAATGCGGGAAAGTCGCTCTTTCCTACGGGAAATTCAGTAAACTTTACCCGACGGATTTGAAAATTTAAAAGAATAATACCTACTATTTAAAATACGTTACGCGAACGAAGTTACGGGCGCCAGCTAGTTTATGTAATATGTATTATATTAAAAATCATTATATGCACACAAGAATGTTAAGGTTTAACTGAGCTACGGCGGACCCCTGACACATACGTCACGGACCACCATGGGAACCGTGGACCCCACTTTAAGAAGTCCTGCCTTAGACCCGAAGATGCCAAGGACGTTCCTCATCTTTCTCGCAGATAGGGGGAGATGCATCTAGATATGACTGTATTCGTAATGCCTAAGAACCAAAGGTCCCTCTTCAGTGAGACAGCTATGCTGACGCGTTTCGTGCGGTGTGTAACTAGCCGGTGGCCCATGGAGGTGGGAGGAGAAAGGGGGGCAGCGCATCTGTGTAGCCTCTATGCGGATGTATATGGGCGTCGGTAGTCATGAAAATGACTCCGACTGCTCGTTTGCCCCCCAATACCATAAAAAAAATGCACTTAATATTAGTTAATTAGGTATTATGAAACTCCTGTCGTAAGCGACAGTACCAAGCGATATCATCGCATGGTACAAGCGGTGTCAACGTCCGTTTATCCAGAGTTACTCGACACGATCTATAATTAGCCGACGACAAGTTGGCGCACGCGATGCGTGGGCAGTGGGCCCCCGCGTGGGAACCCGTGCTGTACCCGCGCCACCTGTTGACTTGTGGGAATCACTGCTAACAGGATATCGGGGTCGTTTTATAGGATTTATGTTTTGGTATGGAACTGATTTATTACAAGTTAATTTAAAAGGTTAAATTAAATCTAAATAAATTTAATCAAAGGTCGGCAACGCATCTGTTAGACCTCTGGTGTTGCGGATGTCTGTGGACGTTGGTGATCACTTTACATCTGGTGACCTAACTGCTCGTTGGCTTATATAAAAAAATCTAGATCAAAATAGAGATGATATAAGAAAGCAGGGCTAGTTTTTGTAAAACTTATTGAGCTTCAAATTATATTTATTGTAAAAGGTAGTACACTGCATTGCCGAATTGGGCCGGCACGACCGGGGAGGTGCTCCACGCTTACACGAGACCGGCGTAGTGACAGCTGTGCTGTCGCGATTCGTGCGGTGTATAAGTATCCGGTGACCCGTGGAGGAGAGCAGAGGCAATGCATCTGTATGTCTATGGGCAGCGGTAGTCATTATATTTATAAAAATGGCTCTCTGTGTGTGTGTGTATATTTACATTGCAGCCGAATTGTATTGACACGAGAAAGCTCCTTGCACACAATGGACACCGCACACGTCTTATTAACTCGGAAAGGGATCGTAACCGTATCACCTCGTGCCGTTCAGTATTCTTTGTATGAAACTACATACTGTATCGCACACTAATGGGAAACGTAACGTAATGGTATCGTCTTTGCTTTTCTAGGCGAGGCGTTTACGAGCCCTTTCCGAGTTGATAAGTGTGCGGCGACCATATACCGTAGTGACTACGCTACACTGTCATGTTTTGTGCTGCTTATTAGAAATTAGCCTTTTGTAGGTAGACTATTAGACCCATAGACTATTTCAGTTTGTTTGTCACGTCATTATTTTTTAAAATGTAATGAAATAGAATACACGGTCAAGTGCGGGTCGCGATAGTTATCCTTTGTGGAAGTACGCATTCACGCCGCACGTCGCACGCACGTATGTACAAGACTATAGATTTGTAATGGTTTTTCTTCTATCTATAAGTTGCTAAGTTGCGAGTGTTTTCCATTACATGCTTTATTTAGCTTTTGGCTCAAATTTCATGCTTCCAAATCATCGGAAAGTGCCCATTGGGATTCGTCAGACAGACAGACAGATAGTAAAGATAAGAAAAGAAGAAAAGATTTATGAAGGTTTTTTATTTGCTATTTATACATATTTATTTAATTCTAGACATTTTTATTGTCTTGATTTTTAATCTCTTGTTAGTCTTGCTGTATTACAGCTGAATCCGGGATAGGACAACCGCGGAGGCTATATGAGTTTCCGGAGGCCCACTGGTAAGACCGAGGAAGGAAGGCCATGCGTCTGCAAAACTTCTTATCTGATGCTTATGAGAGTCGGAAGGCACCATAACGTCAGCTTGCCCATTTGTAATGAGGCCAACCTAATTGCTCGCGTTAAAACAGACAGCTTATTTGCAATAAAAAAGAAAAAAATCAAAGATAAAATTTCAGAAAGACATCTTTTATTTCTCATGAAACTTTCATACACCCCTCACACTGACTAATTACACGTTGTACAATTATTGCGAATAAATACATTGCTTCTTGTCACA
>LUGF01027174.1:179252-213060 GCA_001625245.1 Calycopis cecrops | reverse complement strand
AGTAAGAGGCCATAGCGGCCCGATTACTTATTAATGACAAAGTCATGTAAGTGTTTTTGTAGTAATTTTGGCTGATGATTTGTCGAATATTTTTTTTGTCTCGCCTCTGTTCTGACATTGTGTATTGTGTGTGTATATGTTTTGTATTATATTTTTGGAAGGCCAACAACAAAAACGTAAGGTATGGAGAGTATAGGGTTAATTAACCGTTAAGCGCAAGTTATGGAGTGTGAAGGGTTAAATTACAAAATATCAAACAATTTCATCCTCCATGTGCTGGCGTTGTTTGGAATTGCTGCGACTCATGTTTCGTATTAGATTTTTGGAAGGCCAACAACAAAAACGTAAGGTGTGGAGAGTATATGGTTAATTAACCGTTTAGTGTAGGCTATGGAGAGTAAAGGGTTATAAAGTATAAATTAGTACCATTTTGGAAGGCCCTTCAGGAGAGTTAAGGATTGAGCGTTTAACTCCTTATAAGTTAGTTAAATTACGCAATGTTGGGTGGACATGGAAGTACGGTCGTTCTAGCATTCATGAAATTACTAATCTCTTTTAAAATGTAGCTGTACACTTTTCGGAAGGTGCAAGGCCAACAAGCTGCAAATATGGAACGTTACTGTTGGAGAGTTAAGGCCAACGTGCTTCAAAAGGAAGAGTAATATAAAAAGTGTGAGCTCCTTAACTCTCGACTCTCTCTCTAGTTACGCTATTTCGATAACATTAATTTGAAGTTGAACGTGATTGGAGAGAGAGAGAGAGAGAGAGAGAGAGAAAGAGATGGAGAGAGAGAGAAACAGACGGAGTGAGAGAGAAACAGACGGAGTGAGAGAGATAGAGAGAAAGAGAGAGGGGGGGAGAGGCTCAAGCCAAGCAAAAAAGGTTAGATTTCCATAGTAAAGAATTGAAGGCCGAAAATGATAGTTTAAAAGCCTCCGGTTGGGTTAGCCTTTAGAACCCTTAGACACAACAACATCCTAATTAAAAGATTAGATTGCATTTTTACAAGAAGGGGGAGGAGGAAAGAGGGCATCGCATCTATGCGGATGTCTATCTATCTCCGACTGCTCGTTTGCCCACTTATAAGTATACTTTCATTCCATAAATTATTACAGCACAATGTTAAAAGGGACGAACCCTAAAAGTAAGTATTTTCTAGCAACGCGCCATGATACTGAGAAATCAGGAAACATCTATAAATTGGCAAACAAATTAAAGATACAGATGGCGTCGAGATAACGTCTGATGTTATTTATTTATTAGAAAATTAAATTAATTCGAGATAACATCAGGATCTTTCTCGTTCGATTATTTCTCTCCTTCTATTTGATAAGTGTGCGCTTATGAGCGAGTGCTTGATATGTTTATAGAGTACTGGTGGAACCGTGGTTTCTTCATTAGGCGTTAAAAATAAAATTTGATCAATCCCAGCCCGTTCAGATCTAGCCTAAGTTTAGTATTATAGCTATCTATTAGTGAAATAATGGTTAACCATGCAAAACCTCTTTGGAGCCTATGAAATACAAACAAATAAAATAAAAATCATCTTTATATATTACGTATAGATTAGTTGTGACCTGCGGCTTCACCAAAGGTTTTTCTAGAAGAAATGTTTATCTTTAAAAGGATCATTTATATGGTATGTGTTTACCCGTGAAGCATTTCACACGTTGAGTAATTGATTAAAAATTAGAAAACCCTTTTATATACAAACTTACACAATATTTATATACATAAGCTATACAACTCTTGGCATTCTTTTTTTAACTAATAAGTTTTATTTTAAGGGTTAATCCTACTAATATTATAAATGCGAAAGTTTGTATGTTTGTTTGTTTGTTACTCCTTCACGCAAAAACTGCTGCTCTATATGTGTGCCAAATTTCATGACAATCGGTGTCATGAAATTTGGCACACATATAGAGAATAACTTGGATTAACACATCGGATAGTTTTCATCCCGAAAAAATGTTTCTATGGGATGAAATGGGATGATTTTTTATATTCCACGCAAACCTAAAAAACGTTATTTGTTTAATAATAAAGGCAGTTCAACTGTATATCTATGCTAAAGTATACTATAAACATTAAATTATATATTATATATAAAACTCAAAGGTGACTGACTGACATAGTGATCTATCAACGCACATTCCAAACCACTGGACGAATCGGGCTGAAATTTGGCAGGCATCCGCTAAGAAAGGATTTTTAGAAATTCAACCCCTAAGGGGTGAAATAGGGTGTTGAAGTTTATATGGATTTCTTAGAAATTAAATGCGAGCGAAACCGCGGGGCACAGATAGTTACTAGTATACAAGTTCAAACATCTAATATCAATTTATTTCCATAACCTTGTAATCAATAAAGCAGTAAATGCAATCTATATGCTCGATAGACGCTCGCATCGCTAATGCGAACTTTGAATCAATTTTAATGAAGGATGCTGCCCATTGAGCAGTTCTAAATACATCTTGATTAGCAGATGCTATCAAAGACTATTAATATCATGCTTGCATTGTTTTTGTCTTGACATTATTGCGTTATATCTTTTAATGTTTAAACAGCACGTCAAGTAAGTTTCAGCGAATATATTTATCTTTTTAAATAAACATATATCTATATATAATCTATAAATATAAAAGTCATTGTTTTTCTAATTTTTTAATACCTACATTTGAATTAAGTAATTTAAGAAGATTTGTAATTTTTTTATAAATTTGAAATGCATAGGTAATATATGAAACTCCCATAAATATGACATCGACACACATCTCATTATTATAGAAATTTATACTAATTAATACCTAATGAAGGATGTAAGATTTTACTTTTTATGATAAAATTAAGTAACAAGCAAAACATTTTTTTAAACATTTTGAAAATTATTCCTTTGCATTAAGCGAATTAAAAAAAAACAACTGTCATTCATGAATCTCACGACACTGACATAATTATGACAATTAACCCCAAAGCGCTGAAAATCGAAAGGTGGACAACAAATACCCGAGCTGATCTTTGGTCCAGGATCACGTTGGAATCGTCCAATACTAATTAACCCCACGCTCGCTGTCGTAACAATGTAATATAGTTTAATTGAAACGACCCCGATGGCTGACCATCAGGGATCTTAATGAATGAATGCTATATACGCAGAGATGACATGCTCCAATATACCAGCTTTAACTCGACTATCTACATAACATGACTGACGACTCCTTATAACATGTTTTTTTTAATTACTTCATTGATTACAGTGTCAAAATTTTAACTAGCGTTACGGGACCAATGACTATGATCAAATATAATATAAAAGCTCGTTTTTTAAATATGGGGTGGTTGGTTGGGTTGGTTTTGTACCATCAGAATTATCCAAAATATTTTATTTTATGCATACGGGGATTAACGCGAAACATACCGTATTTTCTCCTGAGGTTTGACCGGGTTGCACCAACCGTGGTCATAAATTAAATAATCATGCAACGCGAAAGTTTACCAGTGAATTAAGAATGAACCAAATTGGATCAGAGTGTTTTAGTTATGACTTCTGCAAAGTTTTAAAATGCATTTATGCAATGGTCACCTATTTTGGAAACTCGAGGAGTAGGTATTAGGATATTTATCTACTTGCTGTTCCAAATATTCGGGAAATGAAGGGGATCTGGCACCTTATCCTCGCCCTAAACAAGGAGAATAGTCTACGCTAGTTCCACGAACTGTTACAGCAATCGCAATAATATCGCCATTAGTAAGTAGTACATCTATTCAGATAAAGAAAAAAGAATTCTAATATTGGCCGTACGAATTTCCCCACAGTATTTTTCTTCACCATAGATCTTGTTATAAGTATAATCTATTTTAATAGCGATATAAAACACGTAAATAACAACAAAACTGCTATAAGACAGAGGGATCATACGTTTAACTGTAAACATGTTGCCTAAATCTAAAACATTCGGTAGGTACATGGTGAATCAGAGTTTGTAACAACATTTAGTGGCTCAAATAGTATTGATGTTGGTGTCAACAGATTTGACCCGCTAAATCAATGTCCCATCTGCTGTAATCAAGGGACGCGCGCCGGCGCCATTACGACGCTAGTGACGTTTACACTTTTTAAATTATTTCGATCACAGACAAAGATCTAAGCGTATACATCTTTTTCTATTATAAATACGCACACATTGTATAGTAAAATAAATAAATAGATTGCAGATTTATATGCTAAGTTTAAGATTTTTTACGCATTTGAAAGATGTGTGTGGGTAAATATTATGATTATTATTTAAGCGCCTTAATTTCTTGTGGAATACACTGTCTTAGGATGTTATTATACTAGGTATCATTATAATTTTGTGGGGTAGGACGAGGTAGTTTGGTCTTAATTTAACACTTGCCTATTTTGTCCTAGAAATGGCATTATTAAAAACAGATAACATAACATAGCACATTAAACGAGATTAACGGCGACGATCTACAGTTTAGCTTTATATTATACTACGGGGGCCACCGAGCAGTCGGAGCCTTAAGATATCAGCGCCTATAAACATCTGCATCGTGGTTTTTTCATGACACTACCTCTAAAAAAGTTTTTAGTTAGTAATTTTTAGTTATAATTTATTAAACAGTACAGCTACGGAGAACAAGTATCCACGGAATAAATTGGGAGATACTCAAAAAGGGTATCTCAAGTATCTGTAATAAAATCGATAGGACTCTCGATTGTCCTCTACACGCCTCATTACAACTCGCACGGTTGGCAGAAAAAATAAACATTTAATTTATCAATAAAAAACACACAATTTTTTTATAGATTCTTCAACACACATACTCTGAGTTTAATCCTTGGAAGGAGTTTGATTTTGAAGAGCAGAATTACCTGATCCTTTCACACGATTTAACTCATTTTGTGATACTGCGCGCCTTAAATAGTTTGTTAAAGTTGCCTTTGGTTTTCAGAAGTTAAATAACATTTTTTATTATTTATATATAATATTATGCTATTTGATCCATCATCTATTGATTGAGAGTTTTTTTCTATCATAATTTATTATTTAAACTTATGGAATAAATAAAGTATACAAGTAAGACGAGAGACCAAGTGCTAATAACAGCCTATGCATTGTTTTCTTATATCTATTATGTTTTACAAATATATAGTATAACTGCTTGGTACAGTTATACCATGTAAGGATTTGATAAATAATCACGCCTTGCCAAGAAAAAAAATAGTTAAGTTTTCATGTATTTGCTAACACATTTTTAATAGGATTTTAGGATCGATGAGATTTACACTTCACGCGTAATATTTATTGTCTTAGATGGCTGATATCTATATATATAAACTCAAACGTGACCCTTCGTTGTCATAAAGGGCAGTAACTGAAAACCAGTGGATCTAGCTTATGCTGGATCATATGCACTGAGTTACTTACCCATTTGCGTCGCTACAGCACATACACAATATGAATACGCATTGTGTTGAGACATAATTTTTTATGTATTATGAATTTCTCTTTAAATTTTATGTTTTGTAATTGTGCTGTATGGTTGCAAATAAAGTTTTATCTATCTATCTATCTATCTACATAGCCATCTATCAACGCACAGTCCAAACCTTACTATCCGCTTAAAATATGCCTATCATATGATCCACTTTATTGAGATCAAAAAGATTATTATTTTTTTACTAGATTGTATCAATGTTTTCGTCAAAACTTCAATGAAATAAATTCTCTAGCGTTTGCGTGAAAAAATAGTAAACATACTAACATACTTTAATGATTATTATTTATATTGCCGACGGTACCGAAAGGGTGATAATAATCGTCCACGGTGATGCCCGCATTTGATCGTTCATTCGTTCCATTCCTTGGCGTTATTTTTTTATAAAATAAAATAATTGCCGCTTATTAAACGATACATGCGGGTGTTAATATTTTTCATGGGGGTTTTCTGATCATTTACCAAAACAATTGAATGAGTGACCGTGATTGGAATATAATGGGTTTTTTAACTTCAATCATTTATTCGTTCTTTTCTGGTTATCTTTAGGATGATTATTGACATTTCTTTTGTTTAAAATTTTGACAATTGATATTTCAAAAGATCGATCCTCGCGATTTGAACCGACTAGGCACTACGTGGTGATCCATTATCTCTTTCTCTCATTTATTTATATAGCCCTAGTCTGGAATACATTAAACGATCTACTTTATTAGATTGACAGAGTGAGACAGGACTACATTTTTTATAGCGCGTCGTAAGCGGACAAACGAGCAAGCGGAGCCTCTTAATGACTACCGACACCCATGGACATTCGCATGATTTTTACGCAGGTTCGTTGTCCTCCTATCATCCCCCAACCCCGAATGGGCCACCGGCTACTCACATACCACACGAAACGCAACAGCGACGCTGTCACTACGCCGGTATCGAGTGAGCTAGAGGCACTTCCCCGGTCGTGCCGGCTCAATTCCGTTGCGTAGGAAGATGTAGTGTCATGCACCATGTATAGCAATACCTCCTCCTATGCAGCATGGCACTACTTCTTCCTAAAATATGTCTACATAACCTTTAATTATACATGTACAAGAAAAAAAAGTATCGCCTTTTACCAACACAAAGAAAAAGACATTTCAAAATACGAATTTGTATGTTCCTTTTTTTTTCCATATCCTATCATATCTACATCGCGATCACAAAAGCACACGTCGTGGGCGTACGGCAGATGTTTACATATCCCGGGATCATCGATGGAGCGGAGAATGAAGAGCATTAGTCGAACAATAGGCCTTCGGACATAATGGCTTTACCGAATCTTATTATAAGTGACGCGTACACGAGTACCGAAAGAAAATATCGCATTTTAATGTTAATACAGGCCGATTAAATTGGGTCGTTTCAAAAATGGAACGGTTTCTATTTTTAAATTTTGTCACATTTGACAGCTTGAAAAATATTTAATACCTAATGTAATGAATTCGACTTTCAAATTTTATGATTTGTTTTTTTTACTACAAAATTCTAATCTAAAATCTATCACGCGTACAATTCCGTTTTTTAGTAACAAATTTTAATTTGTGAGTTTCATTTTCTCATTTAGATACTGCCTGTATTGAATCATTGAAAAATAGAGAGATAACAAAAATAAAAAAAAGTATTTTATATCATTTGAACTTTCCCTTTTCCTTTGACATCCCTGCTATTCGCTTTAAACTATCATCTTTGCACCTAATGTTTTAATTATAAAGTACAATTATATTCACAAGCTATCATACGATTAACAACTGCAGTTACTGTTGTTCATACGACAATTTGTGTGGTTAATTATCAAAACTTCTACCTAATACGCTGAATGTTAAACGTTACACCCGGGAGCACCCTGTACCCTGTACCGTCAACAATGGCGCACAATCGTAAAGTAATCTCGTAAGGAGATCGGAAATAGCGAAACAAATTTAGCACCCACAATGGGACCCCGGTGTTTGTCACCGCGATTCCAATCTCCAGAATAACACCCTTCCCTTATCAAGATGCGAGATGTTTGTACACCTTAATAATGCCAACTGTATAATATATACAGGAGACGTTGCCAACATTATCTGGTTTTAGCCAAGATGGCCGAAGTGACATTAAATCGGGAAAATGAAAAATGGAAAAAGACTATAAAATTCATTCGTAATTTTTTTTATAATAATAATAAAAATATAATAATAATATCGGTGGACTTATTGCAGTACGTTTATTAATGTAGGTGTATTAGATAGTAGATACGAACGTCCAAAAGTCTGCAAGAAATATGAGACAAATTTAGTTTTGCTCAAACTAAAAAAGTTTAATTAAACCATTCAAGTTTGTTTAAAAATAAACTCCGATGGAATAAGTCATTTTGTGTATATCGTCTATAAAATAGTAAGAATTTTACTTTCTGAATAGCTTTGCATTATATTATTTAAAATAATTCCCATTATAACGTAAACCATAATTCGATACTTCGATTTCGGGGCAGAAAATGTCCGAAGGCACGTGTCAAACTTGAATTCAAAGAACGACATGATCGAAAAAAAAGCCATTGTGATACAATAACAAAACCTATTTACAAATATTCGCCTGCCCGCCCACTCAAAAGGTGTTTATTTAAAAAATTCGACACACAATACAAATGTCATCTCTTTTATTTTCGCGCCATTTAATGCTATTTCGCGCCATTAATGTGACGCGTCCTTTATCGCTGTTGTCAATTTTGTGCCGTATTCCAGAATGAAAGTGTTCTTTTTTCAAACGCATCGAGAAATATAATTTTTTTTCTGATACGTGTTTACGGCCTCTAATTTGTGGTATTGTTAAACGTTAGAATTTATTGCGAATTTCGAAATTTTATTCATTTTTAAAATGACGTGGCTTTTTCAACCGAAAATTATTTATTACTTACTTATACATTTTGAAACATGGCGTAGCGTACCTAAGTAAGAAAATGTCGTTTAATTAGTCAGTCACAACTAGCACTAGCTTTAATAGATTGCATATAATGTGACCTTCAAAGACTGCCACCGTGAGACTTAAACTTGAAAGAACCTTGATGCTATTTCGTTTATGTCCAAAATAATTTAATAACTCCAAAATAAATTTGGCAGTCTCATAAAAATAATCATAGACGTAATATATAATATGTATTTATATACAAAACTAAAGCTGCGTAATTCAATACCCTTACTCACTTTACAAAAAATTAAAAAGCTACCGTGCGGGAAAAGGCGCGAAAGTGGTAAAGATGCGTACAATACAAGTTAGGTTATCGCGCCATCTCCTTGACATAAACAACGCGGCGGGTGGCTACCGTCGCACTTTACGACGCAACACAAATACTTTCCCGGCTACTGCTTGCGAGTGCGACTAACTGAGATAGCCGCATTCGTAATTCACTTTGTGATTAATTAATAACGAGATCGGATACTCGCAAGATTGAAGCGGATAATTCTAGAAAATGCCAATCTAGACGCTAGGCAACGCAACAATGTTGTAAAGTCTATAGTTATTAAAGCCAAGGTTAAGTGAAGCTTATTGATAACGAAAAAATGCTAATTATAATGTAAATAATTTTATATAATTCTAAACTATTAAGTAATTTTTAACATACCTATGTATCATAAAATCTTTAGATTTTTATTGGTTTAGGTTGATAAGAATATGTTTTATACATGATTGGTGTGGCTGTATAAAAATAATTCCAATGCAAAAAAGCAAAAAAAATAAAAAACAAAACTTCAAAAATAGAATAATAAACTTTGGCCATAGAGTAAACAATGTTAGAGCCGAACAAAAGAACAATGTTCGAAGTAGGTCACAGTGTCAGCAGTCAGGTACGGTGTCAGCGGTGTCAGATAGTTACCGTCTGTCACTGATACAGAACTTGAGGTCGCATAAAGACCGTCCGGTCTGTGTCATCCGATCGAAATGGTCGCTCCTTTATTACATTTATAATCCAGGTTTCTACATTTATATTTTGAAATGAAACCTCTTTGGAATGACTTTAATTTGAAATTCAATTTTAATCATCCGGATATAGATTGTCATAATTCGACCTATTCTTTTGTAAGTATATAACTTCGCTGAGGTTTAGCTTCAGCTGTGGGCGCTAAAAACCATTTTGTGATTTAGATTCGTAGATAATTTGCATTTGATTTTAATTGTGGCCTAAAAATTTCCTGTCCTACTAATATTAATCATACTAATATTATAAATGCGAATGTAAGTTTGTTTGTTACCCTTTCACGCGAAAACTGCTCAACCGATCATCATGAAATTTTGTACACATGTTCTTGGAGGTATTAGAAGTAACATAGGATAGCTTTTATCCCGAAAAAATGTTCCTGAGGGATTACGCGGGCGAAGCCGCGGGGCGCAGCTAGTATAGTATATATTCGAAAGTTTGTATGTTTGTTACTTCTTCAATCACAAACTACTGAACCGATATTCATCAAATTTGGCACCCACATAGAGAGAGTAACTTAGATTAACACATAGTATAGCATTTTTATCCCAAAAAGTGTTCCTATGGGATGCCATGGGATGATTTTCTATTTTCCGCGGGATCGAAATTTTTTGCAGAGCTATTTTATTATATGTTAATACGGCTTTGTTTTACACCCCTTTAAAAATAGTGATAGCTTACGGTATAATGTAGACTATATAGATGATACCTACACAATTTCATAATATATTATGCATGCTACAAAAATTAAGCGAACATATCTGCCGTGTAACTATCTGGCATTATAAATAAGCGTTAAATGTTTAAATGTGGATATCGGAAATTTCACACGATACCAACATTAGGCGCGACGCAATCGGCTCTCGGCGATATGTTGGAGAAATATCTGCGCCGCATAAACTCAGTCTTAGGAAATTATCGCAACTTAGAACACACCTAACAAATGCACATTTATCTCACAAAATATCGTCCAATAAATAGGCGGAGTATTTTTTACGGACAACGTTGCTGAACGCAACATTCGATTTTCGAATTTAATATGTTTGGAAATGGAAAGAACTGAATTTCAAATTTGGAACTTTTAATTTTTAAAACGCAACATTAGATTTTCGAATTTAATATGTTTGGAAATGGAAAGAACTGAATTTCAAATTTGGAACTTTTAATTTTTAAAACCGTGTCGCTGGTAGTATGAAGTTTTGCCACCTGAGATACGAATTCGAAACCTATTGACAAAACCTTTTTAGACTAAGGGCCGATTTTTCAATCCTCAGATAAAAGATAACCCTGGGAATAAACTATCTCTGTTTCATTTTTTATTTAGTGTTTAAGTGCGATGGGTATAATTTATTCCTAAGGTTAATTTTTATCTGACGATTGAAAAACCGGCCCTAAGAGGTTTAGAAATTTATTCTATAAATTGGTCAGACGTTATGTATGTATTAAGATGGATAAATCCCACGCTAAAGTGGCTATTAGTCATTTAAATTTCTTGTTACTTGTACTAAATCATCTCCATTCTGCTTATGTTTAAGAAAATCAATGCTTTATAAAGCATCTCGCCTTTAGCTGCGTCGTATCAGCGATAGCTGTAACGATGCCGTAAACTGGATGGTAGAGCGAGAGGCAGATAGGAAGGAGGAATTAGCCCGGGCTAACGATGGAGTAAATCACATGCCGGGATAGATTCTAAACTATTTAGTACCACAGATAAAATAGCTTTTAAATCAAAGGATGTACGGAAGAGATGTTGGTCTGTGAAATATTTTAAAAGATTGTCATGAATAAGAAAACGGTGTGTAAAGTTTATTTTTGATATCATGTTTTTTGTATCTACCTAATAAAATAATTAAAAATTTGAGTTACTGGAATATACACCAATATTAGAGATCTATTGTAAATTTTGGAATTAATGTAAAGTAAAGAAATTAAATATATAGTACTCACTAAGTGCTCTTACTAGATTGTAGATGTTCCGTAACGTTAGATATAATTGCATTTTGAACTTCGAACTCTTTACATTAGGCGGAGAATTAACTAAAAATAAACTCATAACTAAAAAATAATTTTCGCATTTATAAACAATTACGGGCGGAGTCCATCCATGGCCATTGCTGTAAAGCTTTTGAAACGTAAAATAAATAAATAAACCGCGATGAAATCCGTTAGTTTCTTATTGTAATACAATTACTAGCTTTTGAAATGGCGCAGCCTACATATAAGTCTTGTAAATCGAGTATCTCTATCTCTATATATGTAATTCTCGTGTCACAATGTTAGTTACCATCCTCCGAAACGGCTTGGACATTTTGTGTGCCTATCGGGTAGGTCTGAGAATCGGCAAAATCTATCATTGATCTCGATATTTCCACGGGGTCAAAGCAAGCTAGCTTTATATAAAAAGGTACCACAGACTTATAATCATGTATTTAAGTTTATAAGCATCAAGCGAAAAACATTTCCGTATTAATCATACACAACAGCTAATTCCCCCCTGTCCAGATGGGCGCAGGTCTCATTTGAATAACAAACTGACCGCGCGGCGGAAAAATGAGAGATTGACGCCTCTGAGGGTGTCGAGATCGCTCGCGGCTGATTAAAATCTTCTCCGTAAAGCGGAACACGGTGTTTTAAATCTGCGGCGGAGTTTGCGGATAGATAAACATGTGGCGGAATTATTGGTAACGTTATTCTTTAGTCAAACTATTTACATAGTTGGCCACTAACTATGACTGTTTGACGATGCAATATCGAGCAATGATATAGGTAATAAAACGATGAGACGAGAGCGATGATGAGAAGAGGCGTGAAAAATTTATATATATAGGTGTAAACATCAAAGCACCTGCATATTTTGTATCATATCTGTAAAATTATCGACAGCGTTTTTATCGACTTTCCAACGATAAAGAACTCATCCCCAATACCGCAACGTGCAACTTAACCTCTAACGCGCCACTAAGTGCCATCGAGCACGTGATCGGAAAAGAACAATAATCGGGGGCCGATATCCGACGAGTGACTGTCATCGGTGTCAAGAGGGCACTAGAGCGCGACGCCAGCGCCCTCCGCGACGCTCTCGTACGTGATTAAATCGCGAAATGTCAAAGTGCAAATCCTTTGTGTGCCCGATACAGTGGAACGCTTGGTACTGTGTGATTTTTTATTGTATAAGGCGGCGAACGAGCAGTCGAAGACATTTTCATGACCACTGACACCCATGGACATGCGCATAGAAGTTACATGACGTTGAGTTATCGAAACCGGTCGTATTTAATGTAATTTAAATACTTAAAAGCGGCAGTAATATAAAAAAGTATATTATTTAATCGAAGTATCTCCTAATGTAATTAAAAATACTTATATTCTAGTGTTTCATTAAGCCATATGGATGTGTATAAAATGCGCAGCAGCACAAAATGGCGTAACCTTCAATACGGCGTTATTTTAAATTTAAATACTTTCACAATTGCGGTGGAAGTGATTTATTCATGATTGCCGCAATGTTAATATAATCGGTACCAATACTGACTTCACAGAAATCAGAATCGATAATAATTTAGATCAGATTGATTGGTGAATTATTTTTGTGTGTATCTACGGACAATAACATGGTATCAGATAATGCATGCGCGCTTGATTTATACAAATAAAGAAAATATTTATTATAGGCAAATGACACAGATTACCATTTACTATTTACATTAAGAAACACCATTTGCAGGTTAAAAAGTAGTTTTTACATTATAGATAGTCTACACATGTGCCAAACTTATTCAAATCTGTTCTTTAGTTGATATTTAAACAAGAACGGACACATGCAAACTTTTGCATTTATAATGTTACTAAATGGCAACACTGAAAACATCGCATGTCAGATTGACATTTCCGGCTGCATAGTCTATGGTAGCGTATTGTATGACGTCACAGGGCGTTAGTTAGAAGGTAAACATTTAGCACGGGACTGTACATGGAACGGGAGGCGACCGCAGTCCGAGTTCCCAACTAATGTGAAAAGCCAGGGGTGGCAGTTGCGAGTTTCGTGCACTTTAAATTGGAAATATCGAAATTATTGTGGGTAGTGGTGGAATTGTCGAAATGTTGATTTCTAACCGAGTAGTGGGGGCCTAATTTATTGACATATGCTACTCTTGTCTCCTGAAATATAAGCAATGTCTCGAAGAGTTAACCGCATACGATCTTTGACAAAACCTCGACAGGGAGCCCAAGGGAAATAATAAATTTGTCAAGAAGAAGTATTGATAATTTCCTTGATGATCCCTAGCATTCGCCTAAAATCACTAATATTCAATCCCTTCAAATTCGTTAAATTTAATACATATATAATAGCAAATTAATATTTCAACAGCAAAATACTTTCGTTTTTATATTTTTTTCAGCTCAAAATATCTAGTTACATCGGCGAAATTCACCTATTTCTTATGCCGTAAATTACAGCAGATATTAATAATAGATTAAATATAAAATAAAACCGAGTCTCAACCCTTAGCCGCCACAATAGTAGGGTGAAATAATGCCGTCCTACACGGGACGAATGAAGTGAAAAAATCCAGTTCAAAAAGCCACGGCTACAGAATCGCAAAAAATGTCACGTGATATATGTATGGCTGTCCCCGTGAAAGGAGGTTTTTGTTTTCTTTCTCGATTACAAACCTAGCCATTGTTGATGAAAAAGGTTTTAATGCGAGTCTGAAGTCGACTGAGATATGAGGAAGTCATACATTGTATAATGTCTGTTTGAAATATATTTGATAAATTTCGTTGCATATTTTAGGAAAGTTAGAGTATAGGACTTTTTGTTTCTATGGAGAGAAAAAAAAGCGGAAAGTAGACCCTACAATCAGAAGGGAATAATGCTCAGGAGAGAGAGAGAGAGAGAGAGAAAGAGAGAGAGTATAGGACTATGTAATAACAAGATACTGCGCCCTTTCTTTTTTTTTTTCGAAGGGACCTCTTACAAGTTGGTAGCATAGTTCAACACTACCGCCACTGTTCGTCGGACTGATGAAGACTTTTCTGCCTTCTGGTTTAGGGTTGAGCCCTTTGTTGTTTACTTGCGTTATATTTATCTCAAGGCAAGTTTTTGGGATAAAAAGTAATTTGAAGTTATTTCAGATTTGTCAATAGTTCTGGTGAATTAGTCGAAATTTGTTTAGTAGTGCTTGTGTGAAAGAATAATGAATATATTTAGAATCTTCCGCATTTATGATGTTATAAGGATGTTGTCAACGAGACACTAGCGGCTGCTGTTGATCCTGAGAGCATCCGAGAAGAGACGAAACGGTCATGGTCTTGGTCAAAGAATCTTGGTAATGACAAGGACTAGTCTAGTAATAAGACTATCCTAGGTTTAGTCTTGGGTTAATTCACCCATCACTAGTGTGTCGGTTTATGACATAATATACCACTCTATCCAGTTGTAGAAAAGTGCGGAGAGTAAAAATATTAATAAAAAGCGAAAAACGTATCAATTACTTTATAAAAAAAATCTTTTTTTTCCAAATTAATGAAGCCCCAGATATGATCAATACAGATCATTCTAGGAGGGCCACACAAAGGCCCTATCGGCTCCCCAAAAATCAAAATCTTTGTCCTCCGCGCGGTGTAACATGACGCCACGACACCCCTATTGTGGCTGACCAATTGAATTTAAAAAACCCATAATTATATCAGCGTATAAAAGGGTGTTCGGATAATAAACATTTTATAATCAATAAAGAACATAGAAGTACTCTATGGTATAAATACGTTGACGAATGAAACTTTGAACTTATTTACGAGTTTTAATTATAAATATAAATTTTAATTGCCATGATTATAATAGTTTGAAAGAAATTAATAACAGTTGGAAAAAAATAAGTGATTTTTAAACCGCTAATGTAGTTTAATCGATTGAAGCTATATTGGACTTTTGGACTTTACATGCAGTTAAAAAAATTATATTTTATAAAA
The DNA here is from genome assembly GCA_001625245.1 of Calycopis cecrops. Classification (NCBI taxonomy): domain Eukaryota; kingdom Metazoa; phylum Arthropoda; class Insecta; order Lepidoptera; family Lycaenidae; genus Calycopis; species Calycopis cecrops. Next base: position 197,594 of record LUGF01027174.1, on the reverse strand, counting down.
ATATACTTTTAAACAAATACTTAAAATACAAGGTAAAATTATTACACAAGTATCGATGAATATTTTATTTATTTTTGTTTCAACTTCAATATCTACGTACTATTTGTTATATTTTATTTAATTAGAGTTTTTTATTTTTTTTATTATTTAAGTAATTGCAGTAATAAAACAACTAACGTGGTAATATTTAAAATGTCAAGCCATAGACAAAAATATTATATTCGAAAATCAATTCGCCAAAGTGCCAACCGCAGCCAACTTTACGCCAAAGAGTAAGCCTGGTAATAGAAGCGCGGCAGCGCGAAAAAAAGTAAAAGGAAAATGGCGGCGCACCCTCACCCGAGTGTTACATCAGCACTTTGGCGATGAGCTTAAACGCTGAAACCTAATTTGACGGCCCGATTAACACGCTCAAAAAGAACGTGATTGATTCTCGAATTTTCTGCGGTTTAACAAAATCTTATAAAGGTTCCAATAATATGAATCGAGCCATTCTTTTTGGCGAAACGTTAATCCGATGATCTTTCGCGTTCTATTCTCCTTTTATGAATGTATAAGTATATTACCTATAAAATTATAAAAACATGTACATTTATAATGCGCATATAATTAGGTGTAATAACATTTTATAGTCTGTAATATAAGTATTATTAATAGCACTGGCTGTAAATATAAATTCAATACTTTATAGTCTATGAAATATTTTGAAAATAGAATGTCACATCGCAAATACATTAGATTTCCTCGGGTACTGTCGTGCACAGAAGAGATACATGCTTCTGTCCGGTGAGCGAGTCGTGCTGAGGAAGGCCATTGTGCTCAATTCGGGCCCAAGTTAATTGTTTTTAATTCGCCAGTGCTGTATTGTAACTCTTTAATTACGCCCACGGCGCCCGCTAATGGCATCGTGAGCGTATGCGCCGATCACGAGTCCCTTTGTCGAGTATAAGTCCGTGCTCATCTTTTAACTCATTTATATTTCATTAGAAATAAAATTTTGTATTTTATTTAATTAAATTAGGAGTATTATGTTAAATTATTAATAAGAATAATAACTCTCGAAATATTATTAAAAGGACTAAGTAAATTGTGAATTTCCATAAATTAACTACTGTTTTTCTAATTTAAAGTTCATTAGATGAAATATTTTCATTCAATTTATATTTCATGGACTGAATTTTGCAATGTTTTGTTTAATAGGAATTTTGTTTTATTTTGTTGTTTAGTTATGTTTTGTTTAATATGAATTTATTACTAAGAATAAATAACACACGAAATGTTAATAAAGGATCAAGTGAATTGTCAATTTCCATTGGTCAGTTAGTTCAATAATTTTATGACATCAGGTCGTCTGAGTCTGTCATCTTAGTCCTCTCTTAACCATGACTGATGAAAAGTTCATTAGTTTGTTACCATATTCCCTCTTCTTAGACGTTACAAGCATAAAGAACATAAAAAACTTGACGCCAATCATAATTGTGATACTCGTGGTACTGAAATTACGACCCAATTCACTAACAAAGATATCACTAACAAGCAAGGTAACTTTATTTCTAAATTACTAAGTTATTGGCATATTTGTAACTGACAATTACTCAGCCGATTACATTAATTTGTTAAAGTAGTTCCAACTATTAGATCTTTTAGAACTAAGCTGTTAACTTTAGTCCTCCGACGAATGCCGAGTGACATCCTTTTCAGTGCTCCTCGCATTGCATCACTGTGCATGAACATGCAACATCTAAAATTGTTTATTTTTTTACTCAAATTGTTTCCTTTTTATTTCTCTGTTTTAGTTTTATTTTTTTTCTTTTTTTTTATGTCTCATGTTTTCTGCTATATATTTTTGTGGAGTACTGAATAAAATTATTTCTATTCTAATGATAACGTCTGTTAGTTATGTTTGTTGTATCTGTTATGTTTGTTACTGTATCTGTATGTTATCTAAGCAAGTAAGGATTCCGATATTAGGCGATTAAAATTTGCTTGGGTATTTAACCTATTAGTTTAGATATGCCTAAGTAATATAAAAATCTAATTATAGTGTCTAGATAACATACGGTAGGCGATAGCTGTAATTTTTTTTATTCGATCTATATATTACTACTACATCACATCATATTAGGTAACTCCAATAATCTCTTGAGCATTTCAGCCAGTTTTATGACAACATTATATAAACGAATAATTAAAAAATATAATTTCTATAAGTGATTGTACCAAAAGCGTACAAGAGAACGGGGCACCGCGTGTCGCCCTCATTTGGTTAATTCAGCCTGTAGAGATCCTCAATTAAACAGGTATAAAAGAAAAAGTTTCTGGAGAGAGTCTACGGGAAATCACGACTCGTTCAAATTAACGATGCGCACAACTTTTAAATGAGCTTTTGAACAGAACTGTACCTTCGCAGTATTTTGTATTGAGTTATTAATAAGTTTTCAAATAACGTTCCAATGACATTCCAATTATTTAAATTTGGATTTACGTTAAATAATAAATAACAGGCCAATGAAAACTTTGTGATTTAAATTTGGAACAAACATAATTATTAAATAAGAAGTCTTATGAAAACATTTCAATTATTCAAATTTAGAATAATAATTGAATTACAATCTATTGCAAACACTCAGTCTATTTAATTTTAAATATGCATTTTTGCAAAATAAAAAATTTTAATTTTGATTTTTTTTAATCGCATATATTAGGCATAAACATGAAATCTTCTCTAAATTATGTTAGATGTATAATAATAAAAATATGTGGTCTTTGTTATCATTATCCAGCATGAATCTAAGTATCTAACTCAGTGATTCTCAACCTTTTTTTTTGTTGCGGCACATATATAACGATTTCAAAATTTGGCGGCACACAAAGAAAAAGATAAAAATTATTTACTACTACAACACATTGCATAAATAGTTTATGACAAAAATTTTAAATATACGATATACAGAATACTTACTACATTAATAACTTTTTAAATAATTTTCTTTTTAAATGAAATAATTTAATAATATTAACATTAATATAGGTATACACACAAAAGTGCCGCGGCACAGTGCAGTGGTTGAGAATCACTGATTATTCTAACTAATTTATGTATAAAAATGTAATTTTTTTTTTGTACAGGCTTTAATATTATTTTGAAATGTTTTGCAACGGTTCTCTATTTTTACAATTTCGTAAGAGGGATATATTTATCCTAATAATATTTTTTTTTATTCTTTGGATATTACATACTTCAAGATTCTACAATATGGGTGCCTGCTTAATTGACACTTATAAATTTTACTCAGCTTGTAATAAATACACCGATATTCATAAGAATCAATACAATGAGATGGAGGTAGGTACTTCACTTTCTGGCTCAATAAGCCCATAAACAAATTGATAGTAAAAAAAGATATACGATTTTTTAAAATACGTATCACGGTGAATTGATGAGGGGTAATCCTCTCAAACCATAGACAAACTAGTGACTTGTAACCCTAATCCACTCGCAGGGGTCCCGGGGACCTCCCCGCTGTTGCGGTCACAATCCGACAGCCGCGAAGTCACGGGATACACGGTAGCGGGGTTGTGGGATCAATTGGCATCTTTTTATCGTAATAGTGATAAAAGATATATAGTATATCTGTCTACATAATGTATTCTAGTACTTACTAGGTTATCTTGTAAAATAAATATCTCGCTTTTAATTTTTGCTTTTAAAAAAAAATTTAAAAGTTTAATCCTTCCATATTGTTTTTATCGTATTGTTTGATTCATTATCACTAGGGGTACGTAAATTTCGCAAGTAAAAAATCGTGATTTCGCATTTAAAAAAACTCAAAATAGAAAATTTCGCATTTATTTCGCAAAAAAAAATACAGTGTTAAAAATTCAATTAAAGGCTAGCATTGTTGTAATTTCTACACCTTTCATCTTTCATTGTTTGCCTGCGATCAGTTACGACAATGTTGTAGATACTAAATTACCTCTCGGCATCAACACTATTGACAGGGCAATTGAGACATTGAACAGCTGCTTTTGCAAATCCAGTGTAGCAAGATTTAGATGCAGCTAAAACTCGCATTACATCCACAGGACTTTCTTGGCCGACCAATATACGTAATAATTGTAAGCGCGTCTGATCAGCATTTGAAAGTACGTAACGAAAAAGGTGCGAAAGTATTTATTTTTCAAATTTCGCTATATCGCTATCGCAAATAAAATGCAGATTTAGCTTTTATCGCATCTATTTCGAAAAAACGAAATTTACGTACCCCTAATTATCACTATGAGACAACTAAATTTAATTTGAATAGATAGGATTTTCATAACTAGGATACTTAACTATTAACTACTACTAAAATGTTTCATAAGAATTACTACTATATATAATATTTATAACTAGAACCTGTGAAAACGAACTTTGTAGTTTATTTAGCACAACTAGCCTACCTGATACGTTCCTAATTGACTAACCGATATTTTAATAGGACCCTGCGATACTGATCTTCTGTTTTCTGATTTTTCATTTATTTTTTTGCCAAATCTCGAGACGTATCTTTAAAAAATACGTGCGCGTGCAGTATTTTTCGCGACGTGTCCCCGAGGGTTGGTATAATCGTATCTACACACTTCGGTGTCGAGACACCCCAGCTTCTGACCACTAATCAATGGTGAACATTTTAATCACACCCTTCTATCTACATCATCATCACACCCAACTATCTACAGACAATCCATCTATAAAAGTGTTGATTTTTAAATTTGACAATTTGATACATTTGGAACTTTTCACCTATTCTTTACCGCGAAACTCCTTAAAATTGCTCCAAGACCAATTCATCAAATCCTTTTTGACGTAGTCGAATGCGATAAAATATTAGTATTTAAACAATTATGTGTTTAGCACAAAATCTAAATTGATTATTAAAAATGCTAGAGATTCAGTGAAACATTTAGACATATCTACATCTAAAGATTAATATTATTTATTATTTAGTACAAAATTAGAGAAATTTGGTTTTGTTAAATATCTATTTATTTACATAAAATATTTCATAGCTTACACCTATATTAATAAAAGAGCTAAGTACGTAACCGTAAGATTTGGTCTGACCACTAGATACCTCTGTATTAGTAAGAATGTTATACGATCTGTACGCACCTACAAAAGGGTCAGCTGACACGTCCCCATCCAATACAAATAAACCCCATCGCTCGCACCCTCATTGATAAAATAATATATCTCGTGTTCGATTAATTAATACCTCTCTCAATAAATTACATATGGCTACATCGTACTTAACTTCCCGGGGACAATGTAACGTATAGCCACAACAAAAACCCCAAAACGCTTTATTTGTAACACTACACGGCACGCGCGTGTGCCGTACAACGCGGTGATTACCGCGCGGTCTCCGAGACCCCATATTATGTAATTATCGTGCGTTTTTGTAATTTTTACACATTACATAATAATACACTAGATTTGACTCTATCGATGAAGGGAGATTTTTGCAATTATTATTATTATTTTAAAAATTATACGGGTAGGGTTTTTGCACACAATTTTATACAAATGCTCAGTATCACAATAAGTTATGTTATTTTTAAAAGTTTTGATTTCTTTCGTTGACCTATGAGCCATTTATTTTCTTCAAATGTGGTAATACAATTAATAATAGTATCAAAAGTAACTTAAATTTTCACTGACAAACATTTTTTACTTATTGTATATGTAATATTATTAAAAGTTTACTAACTTTTATAATAATGAATATCCAAACATAATTATTGGAGCTTGTATATTATTAGCTCCTTGTATTAAAAATAATTTTAAATAAGTATGTTGTACTAGCTGCACCCCGCAGTGCATCCCGCAGTAACATTTTTTCGGGATAAAAACTATCCCATTTGTTAATCCAAGTTGCCCTCTATGTGTGTGCCAAATTTCATGAAAATCGGTATAGCAGATTTTGCGTGAAGGAGTAACAAACAAACAAACATACAAACTTTCGCATTTATAATATTAAATAAGAGGTGTGCTCCTTAGCTGTTATAGTCGCCATCGGTTTACATCTTTAGACACTGAGCATTTTATTTAAACTTCGACCAGCTTATAAAAATCTTAAGTAGCAAAACGAAAGAGTGGACAAAAATAAATTTAACCAATAATATATGCCACTGCTACGCAGTATTTTAAAACACATTTGAATCACAAATGAAGCTAGCGTGCTTACATCGATACGCTACAAATTATGGCGTCTCAAATGAACAAGTAATGCTCATACTAAACGTCGAACGTGTCATCCCGACAACCCTAGACGAGTGACATCGAAATTAATTAATTCCTTGTATCAGAGTACAGGGGGCCTGAATATTCATGTGGTCACAGCTCGTTAGGTCGTCGGCGGTCAGTATCAACAATCTGTCGGGGGCCGAAATCAGACACCGCTGTTGATCACATCATATTCAAATGTATAGGCGCTAAGTGCCAACCCTAACTGTGTACCTTTTGGCGTGTAAATTCTATGTCCATGGTTGAAATGTTTTTTTTTCACGGCTCTTGGTCTATAAAGATGCTCATTAATAACTTGAAGGAGATGCGTCTCTAAGTGACCTTTTATAATATCTAGATATATAAGACAGGAAAGATCTTTATCTGATCTATTTGCCGGCCATCCGATATCTTCTAAGAGTATAAACGCGTCATGGCTGTCCACGCCTCTACACCGAGTAGAGATCTTCCTCAACCACGTCAACTCGACTCTTCTGCTTTACTTCACTCAGTTCTCGATATTATTCTAAGCATAGTGGAAAAAATAACAGTAACTACGCCGAAAAAAAAAACAGCGGAAATACAAGAGAATTTCATGGAAGCAAAGGTAGAACAACGGTAGACCTAAATCAAATCCCAGCCGTAATAGAGATTATTATTCATACATGTATTAGATTTCATACGACAGGATCGATTCCCCTTCCATTGGCTAATGAGCAAACAGCGCCGTGGACTTGTTTGATGTTGGCTCTAATAGATATATCACGGATGCGCTTAAAGTTCATACGGGAATGTTTGTTTAGCGGAAAATCACAAATTTACACTACTTATACTCATTGACTAATGCATGTCTATTGAAAGTGTGCATCTGAACATCTAAAATGTGATTGATAGAACGAATGGTTTAAGCACTCTGTGTAACCCAATATTTATAAAACATCGATTTAAAATAGAGATGAATAATTCAATATATTCAAATAAGTCATAACCCATGACAAAATTGAAGTTTATTGTAAATTCTGAACCAATACTAAAAAAAGAATGAAGAAGGAAGGAAGAGAAGGTTATCATTATAAGTGACATATTAAATAACTGTCCCGCTGTTTGTATGTGTAGTAATCACGAACATCTCAAAACATACGAAACGCTACTGGCAAAGCTGTCTAAGTGACATCTATCAGACGAAATTTCTCATAATAACTCCTGTAGAAAGATCAATTTTAACAGCTCAATAGATTTGCCATTGTGCTTAAATCTATAATAAATAATGAAGAGTTTAAGTTACCCATTTATAAACTTACAGTACGCGTCGTATTGTAAGTTGATTATTGGGTAACTTACTACAATCTAAAACGTGGAAGATTCAGACGGCAAGCAATTAAGTACGAAAGTACATTGCGCTCTTTATTGTGTGTTATGTTATTGTTTATTACGCACTTTACGCTGTAGACAGATAAACTTCTTGATTACAAGTATAAATTATGTTTTATAGTAATTTAGCTGGCCTGTACTCACAGTCCAGCTAAAATACTACTTCAAATGTGAATTAATAAAGTCGTGAATATTAAAGTAAGTTATTTGTTGAAAATATCAGTCTTTAATTGGTTAAATTGGTAGTTTATGTTCTAAAATAGTTCGAGCTCAGAACTTTAACAAAGTGAATAAGTAGGTAGAAAAAACAATGTATTTTAAAAGCAATAATAGAAATAAAATACTTTATAAATTTTAACGTGCAGCTTTAATTTCAGGTAGAAATTTATCCAAGAAATCAAATTTCTCATATATCCATAAAACATTAGATGTACGAAATAATTATAAAGCGTCATCCCCGACAGTTGGACAAACAGACCCCCTCTGGGGACCGACGTCTTTTTATCGGCGAGGGCCGAGGGACCGCAAATTTCTATTTGCATATCTGTGCACTCATAAATCTCTGTTTCACTTATTAGCCCCTTTTCCCTACCGCGGGGTAAAAACGACCCGCGACGCAGCCGCAGGGTTACTTTGATAGAGGTTCTCCTTCTATTTATTTAATTATCACAGATAAGATACATTTTTCATATTGACTTAATTTTACTAATAAAAGAGTTATAAAGCCAAATTGATGACGCAAATTGAAATTTGCTATACCAATTTTAATCAAAATTGAGAATAATCAGAGTATGTAAAGTTAAACTACTGCAACATTGAGAATGAGGACTGACTTTAAAGAAAAAATTCATTGTAATTAAACTGTTTTACTTGTAACTAAACTATGGTTAAATAAAACTTCGAATTTTTATACTCTTAGTATAAAAAATCGCGTCATAGATCCATTCATTATAATAATTTACTGTTAATTATTAAATTATTAAATAGTCACGATCGTATGCCTCTCACAGACTATAATTCGCGAAGATTTTAAACTTACATAATAAGACATAAATAACTTAGCGTCGTTAAGGCATGCATTTGACTAGAATGTGCTTTCTAAGACATACAGACATAAAGTACTTGTAATATATGTAATTAGTAACTATTAATACGATGCAGTTATACGTTATATTTAATATCTATTGGAATAAAATAAAAGTAAAAAATAAAAAAATAAAAGTAAAAAAAAATGAAAGCTACTTACAGTTTAGTCTTCTCGAATCCTCGATGTTAGTGCGATGGGTACAAGTGGCTGGTTATGGGTGAAATGCTCAGAAACAGAGGAAAATGTTAGTGATGATTAATATTTTATTACGATAAAGTGACCCAACCACCAATAGTAACCATCAACCAACCAAGAAAAAAAAAACATGCAAAAAATGTCTAAAAATTCATACATAGTCTAACTACTAAAATAAAATGAAACCTGAAATTGAAAAATTTAATTTTTAAATATTTACAATTATATTTGGACTTTGGCACAGATTAGAAGCATAACTAAGGCAGTTACGAGTAGTCAATAATACTCGATTTCAAGTTCTGCCAGTCCTAAAAAAATGATTTAAATCACACATGCGCTGAATGGTTGACAATCGTGGAAATTAAGTACATGGGTATAAAATTTTGGCATTAATCCATATTCAGTTGTTATAATTAAAATATTTACTGTCATCTACATCATGGCGACATTATGGCCATGTTGTAGATGACGAAAAATATTTTAATGATAGAGCATAATACCTCATTATATATTAAAAGTGTATGCCTATTTTTTCATCAGTATTTAGGAGACGATTACTGCACAAATCAGTAATCATTTTGAAGAACTTCAGCCATAGATGCCAGAAAAATTAAGAAGATATTTAATTATATTTAAATAAATTAAAACTAATTGTAATCAACAAACTCTACGTCTAATTGAAAAGTATTTGAAAAGTTTGAAATTTAAAAAAAATATAAATGATTTTAAAGCGATCTAACGAGTTATAATGCGAAATTAGGCATGCATAATATATTTACCTACTGACGCACATATTCAAATCAACACACAATCTACATTCAACTCATGCAATGGTATATTTTAAATTCTTGTAATATAAATTTTTTTTATCAAGTTTTTTTTGTTAAAAACGTACAGTTTGCCTCTAATACTTACGTCTAAAAGTATGTTGTTTCTACTACTATAGTCGTTATTGACTATGACTTGTTGAATTACCTTTTGACCTCAATGGAAGGCCTGAGGGCTTTCTTATAGAAAATTGTATTTGATCTCCGTGAGGTAATGAGATATGTTCTGAGAGTAATAACTATGTCCCAGTGTTGGACACTAGTTTTAATTAAAAATATCGTAAGTGGGAAGATATTTTGATTTACCTGAAATTTTGCACTACGGATCGAGACGTGTCTGATCTTAAGATTTCGTTTTAAGGCATAGTCAGACTTCCGGTCGGATGCGTTGAAAGTAATTAATTATACATAATCTCTCAACGATATTTATTTATGTTAATTAAACAGAGTTCTTTAAACGCTTCAGTTTAAAAATGTATATATTTAGACTGGCGTCAGTTTCATGTTTTTGTAAATCATCGTTTCACGTGCAATAGTAGCTACTTATATGTTTTACACACGAGAAAATTATTGAAGATCTCAAAAGTTACATAGCTACACTTATGGACTCTAAATCTTGCATTAGTCATAGCTGTTTGGACAGTATGTGCATATTAAAATAACAATAATATTCTACAATAAAAATCGAAGATCAAAAAACACATTGCGATTTTTGTACGCGCAGCGACGATATTGTGACTATACTAAAACACAATACCAATAATAACAGTGTTATTTTTTAGCAGAAACAACACAAATAATCAGATAACATCTTGTCTGTCTGTAGCACAAACGTCTTTACTACACACCCGTATTCAATTTATTAGACAAATCCACAGACAAATGTCATGCGACATCGCAAATGTACTCTGTCCTTTACGAGCCTCTCAATCATCCCCCGGCCCCCACACTTTCACATATCATTTTTCATGCAATTGCTACCAGGCGGTCACGGCTTCAGAAATAAAACTCAACGGTCAAGTAGCAGAAAGCCACTTTACATAAACCTTCTACGCCTCTAATTCGTGTACGACACCCGAGCTCATTGTATAATGGATAAAAAATAACATTTACGGTCAAGTCAGTCAAATGTAGCTCCTATGCGAACGGAATAAAGGTTATGTGGGGTGTATTTGTGATTGGTAGTGTGTGTATCAATTTCAGCAATGGGCCGGGCACTACGTGATGCGAATACGAGACGAGAGAGTTTTTATTGTTATTGAGTGACCGCGGACTGCATATTATAAATTGACCACGCGACCCGGGGACGCAGCTCGCCCGTGACAGAAATACTACTTTGTACGGTAAGTGATTTCGATATTTGGCGTTCTTTAGCGATGCATAGTCAACGGCTTTATTGTCCGGAAGTTTTAGAAGCCGGGTACGCAAAATTGTAAGTGTATTTACTATATATTTGTATTTCGTATATATTTACAAATACTCTCACACACACACACACACAAACACACACACACACACTAGCACACACTCAATAGTAGTAAGTTAGTAATTTTAAATTGTTATTTAAATCCTTAGCCTTAGTTTTATTAGGTTAGGAAGAGCGGTGTCTCCTGGCACAGGCATATTTTGCCTGTGCCACCGACATTTAGATATAAGAAAGTTTTTGTAATGCAATAAAGATATTTTTATTTTTATTTTATTATTTTTTTTATTTATTATTATTCACTTTTACAGTATTTTTGTTATACGTGGCCGGTAGCACATGGAGGTGGGAGGAGGAAGGAGGGCAAAGTATCTGTGTAACTCTATGCGTACTCTCTACGTCTCTATATACTCTAGGCGTCAGTAGGTATGAAAATGGCTCCGACTGATCGTTCGCCCGTTTCTACTATATAAAAAAACATTTGCATGTATTGGGAGTAATCTGAATTTATTATGTATTGATTGGCTTTCATAAAGTAACAAAAATATTCAACGATATTATCAAGGCTACTGCTATACTATGAGATTCTGTATCGTGTCTGAATTCAACTTTCGAACAGTAAAATCGCAGTACGCTGCAGGTAATTATGCCAGTTTGCTAATACCCTAATTAAATATGAATATATATCGTTCATTATAGTATATTACATAATAAGTCAGTGTGTAATTTCTATTTATATAACGTGACTCAAAGAGACTTTGCATCGGTTGTATTGATTTGTATATTTAGTTACTATTGTATTATTCAGCATATTACTATGGTAAAAATAACCTTTTGTGCGCTTTGGAAGGAGGATTTAGAATAGTGTTTTAAAATAACATCGTCGAGAAGACCACGTGGAGACAATGTATATATTCCCACTAGTAATATCTACATGACGCGCGTACAGACGGACAAACAGGACAGAAAAATTGTTACACTTTATCATACTTGTATTTAGACACATACCCTACTTATATTATAAATGCGAAAGTTTGTATGTTTGTTTGCTGCTTTGTTTGTTACTCCTTCACGCAAAAACTGCTGAACCGATTTTCATTAAATTTGGCACGCACATAGAGGGTAGCTTATAACACATAGGATAGTTTTTCTCTCGAAAAAATGTTCCTGTGGGATGCCATGGGACGATTTTCTATTTTGCACGGGATCCAAATTTACGCGGGTGAAACCGCGGGGCGCAGCTAGTCTTTCATAAGTACAATTACTACATTGCAGCCGATTCGGGCCGGGTGGGGTGCCCCTGATGTAAAAGGCGCATGACGTCACGTCCGGTGACCCTTGGAAATAGGGTACCAACGTATACTGACCGCACGAAACCCGACAATACAACATCACATTAACTAAAATAGAGAACTCTTATACTAGATCATCGTATTCGATCTTATTTGTTATTTATTTCTCTTACAGTACCTATAAGGGGGCAAAAGAGCTGTCAGAGCTATTTTCACCGACGCCCATAGACATCCGCATAAAATAAACTGTTGTCACAAGTTATTAAAAGTATTAAAGTAAAATTTACAATTATTTAGTTGTTCCTTTTCATATAAAAACAAAATCACGAAAAAAACGATTCGAACCATAAAAAAACCTAACTCCATCAAAATCCCATTACTCCCAACATAAAAATGCCATAACACGGGAGAACATTAATAAGTCACCGAATTGTCATGGCGACTCGCCCCATTGCGGTAAACTATTTTCATCGAACAAAAAAGTGTATCCGGTGGGAGATTTATGCGACCCTTTACGGAGCCCTTCGCGGGGCCCTCTGAGGGCCAAGGGCCCCGGTATAAACGCGTGAAATGAGGTGTTGCCCCATTACTGAAACTGATTCCCCATCGCTCGGTTTCTTTAATGAATATGATGCACGGTTTCATAAGTTTTATGGCCAACATCTGTGCGGATCTCTATGGGCGTGGGTAGTCATGAAAATAGCTCCGGCTGCTCGTTTGCCACCCTATACCATAAAAAATAAGATAACATCTATAACCTAGACGGGATTCGAACCCGCGACCGAACAGCCGAAACTAATACGTATTGAAGTTCGTGCTTGACCGTTTAGTGCCATCGACAGGGCTCGTTGATTTATGCCCTTCAGCCCTTGGAATGAATAAAACTACCGCCCGCCCAGCCGCCCAGCCGCCCCGGGCCAGCCATTTGTCTACGCCCAGGGAAAATGGAAGATTTAGCTTTTTATTTAGCCATATATTACAATAAGGAATAGTGGAGGAACCGGGTTAGAACCCGAGCACATTACAGGTAATTACAAGTTATATTGTGGAATATATCAGTTTTATAGTGTAGGAGGGCAAACGAGCAGAGCGAGTAATTGTCATGTCTACCGACGCCCTTAGACATCCGCACAAAGGTTACGCTATAGATGTGATGTCACTTCTCCATGGGTCACCGGCAACTTGCACACCGCACGAAACACGATATCACAGCTTGTACTTTCTGATATCTACAGTAGATTAGGCTCCATGCATGCACGCAGCGTGGCACTACCTCTTATTATAACGTTGAGCTGTCGTGTTTCGTGCGGTTGCCGATGGCGAAGAGGAATGGAGGGCAACGCATGTGCAGTAGTTGTGTGCGGATGTCAATGGGCGTCGGTCAAACGGCTCCGACTGCTCGTTTGTTACATCGTTCCTATCTACCTATCCTATTATCCTATTAATATTATAATTGCGAAAGTTTGTATGTTAGTTTGCTTGTTACTCCTTCACGCAAAAACTGCTAAACCGATTTTCATGAAATTTGACACACATGTAGAGAGTAACTTGGATTAAACATTTTTTTTTATTCCAGAAAAAATGTTCATATGGGATGCAATCGGATGATTTTCCACGGGATCGAAAATTAAGCGGGTGAAACCGCGGGGCGCAGCTAGTATAGTATATAAAACTCTTTGTTGCTGTCTGACAGAGAACGTACAGCCGAAGCTTCAGTACCTAGAATCTTGAAACTTCGTACACGGGTTCCTTTTAAGATGTAAGTAAGCACTAAGAAAGGATTTTCAGAAATTCAACTCCTAAGGGGGTGAAATAGGGGGGTGAAGTTTATATGAAATATCAGTGATTTTGTTCAAATTAAATGCGGGAGACACTGCGGGGCACAGCTAGTTCTAATATATAATAGGAAAGATTTCTTTGTACGTATCAAATAGGGTCCAAACTTACTAGATCTTAGTCATTATTTCACCAATAGATAGCTACATTATAACTAATAATATAAAGCTAAAGAGTTTGTTTGTTTGAACTCGCTAATCTCTGGAACTACTGGTCCGATTTTTTTTTTTTTTTTAAACAAACAAGTATACACGAAAATTACAATTTGAATTGACTTATAAGCTATGCTAGTGTACACTCAACAGCGTTTTCACGGATTACAAAAAACAAAACATTAAATACACAACACAATTGAGATAGCAAGGTTAGTAGATATATAGGTAGTTAGATAATTAAGTTACTCAAAATAGGTAGATTATGCGCTTTGGTACATAAGTAAGTCGTTTACAATTTGAAAAATATTTCAGTATTAGTTAGTCTATTCAGCGAGGAAGGCTTTAGGCTACTTTTTAACCGACTGCGGTAAAAAACGAATTCACGTAAACGAAGTTGCGGGCGTTCGCTAGTTAATAATGTAGATTATTATTACGATTAAATAATTTTTGACCCCCAACGAAGTAAGCACGGGTCGTCTAGATTTATTTAGCCCGCATATTGTGGCACTATATCTAGGCAGACAAACCTGCGGGTATTATCTAGCTAAGAATATTCATATTCAGTTTCTGCGATGTCAGATTGTATTGTACCACATATACACCTACGTTGTAATTTTGCTTATGACTCGTATGGATAGCAAAAAAGGCTTAGAGATATTTACCGTATTGGCAGATTTATTTTCTAATATAAGTGTGCAAACGAGGAGTCGGAGCCATTTTCATAAATACTATAGATGTTATACATCCGATACCTGCTTTCCTCCTGCCCCCTTCAATTTAATTTAGTGGAATAAAAAATATTCAAAAAGTTATCACTGTAATATTTTTTTTTATAGGAGATAAACCAGAGAATTTTTACCTGATGGTAAGTACCCAGTAAAGCCCACAGACATCCGTAGCACTACAGAGTTTCACAGATGTGTTTTCGAATTTTCAGAGTTAAATGAGCTTTATTTCTTCGTTTTAAAGTGTCTGTGAAACTAAACGTTACTCCAAACGTCGACACAAAGAATTCAACGCTAGCTTAAACCATTAGAGCGTTAAGAAGGTTCGGAGACACGAGGTATACATATATATTACTAGCTACTCTCTGCGGTTTCACCCGCGTAAGTTTCGATCTTGTGGAAATTTCGAGATGAAAAATAGATGTTGGCCGATTCTCAGACCTATCCGATATGCACGCAAAACTTCATGAGAATCGGTCGAGCCGTTTCGGAGTATGGTAACTAGTGTTGTGACATGAAAATTTAATATAACTTAAATAGAGATATATGCTACAAAAAATATATATAGATTTTTTTTGCTAACCATACTCGTAATAAACCTATCCAACTCGAATGCTTTTGATAGCGATCTACGACGTTTAAGATTTACATTTGTTATTACAAATATAATTTAATATCTGCCGATTGTTGTTGCGTATTTATCATGACCGTTTGACGGGTAGGGTTCGCAACGAAATCATCCCTTACAAATTAATATATAGCGTAGGACGAAGGTGCATTGGGATAGTTGGAAATGTAGATAAAACGCTTTAAAATATAAAGGAAATAAAAAGGAATAGGTTTCCACCAGGGATGACCACTATTTTTTTAAATTTATTGGGATAAATGCTCCTAATGATGTAGCTTCACTATGTACTACCAACAATTTACGATTTGTTTCTAGGAAAAAGCCAAGGCGTTTTGCTCTAAAATAATATAAAATACCAACTTAATTTTACTACTTCGGATGGTGATCTTAATCCCCCTTATTAATAAACATAGAATAACTTTATCCACGGCATAACCTAGTAATAAACTGACATCTGTCAAATTCCTTATTAAAAAACCGTAGACAGAGGAAACTATAGACTGCTGGATTCAACTATCTCTCTTCAGCAAAAAAAGGGATAAATATATACCAGATGTCCCAGAAGAAAAGAGATAAAGAACACTATTTTCTGTCCCTCATCGCGTGTCAGATTGGGCTATTGAATAGCCCAAAAAACTTTGACATTTCATTGACGCATCGAGATAAATTGTAATCTATTTTGAAAATTTTTATCATTATTTCTGTTTTATTTTGTGTTTGCTTTTAAGCAGGATATATAACCAGTACTGCAAAATGATACAGTGCAGTGTTCTTGGTTGTAGAAGTGATAGCGATAAGGAAATTCCCGGTTTATCGTTCCATTCGTAAATATCACATTTCTTAGATTTTTTGCTAGATGTTTTTCAATTTACCACTTTTTGTGACTATTCTAGAATAGATACTGTTATTTCAAAGTAAAATAAGAGTCCATTTCATTAGTTTTACGTGTTATTAAAATATAACATAAAAATTCGATGTTGCCAAAATTGTGCTAGGGAAATTCATAATACAAAAAAGAAATTAATTTGGAAATTCATTATTAATATTACTTACATAGAATTTACAAATTTTGTTTAATATTTCTTCCTAAAAGCTCTAAAATATGCAGCATATAATATTTCTTTTATACAGGGCTAAATGTAATTAACGCAAGACTTCTTGCAGGCAGCATGTCTACATCAATACCAACAACATTTGTTCTACGACTTTTGAATATTAATAGTTTTTAAAATTTTAATATTCCCATACAAAATTAATATATTGCCTCTGAACTATCATTTAGTCTGCGTGCGGCTAAGAAAATAGCGCGGGAAACGCGCGCGGCAAGATAGGGGCTCCCGCGCGTCATTCTTACAAGATACAGAGTAATAAATAACAGAGGGTGCAAACATTTTTTGTTTTTATTTTTTTTTGTGCTGTTTATCTAGATTCGTAAAAAGTCGTAGAACAAATGTTGTTGGTATTAATGTAGACATGCTGCCTGCAAGAAGTCTTGCGTTAATTACATTTAACCCTGTATATATAATAATTTTTTTTGTGAAGATAGGAAATAAAACATTTCTGAAACTTTAACCTCTTAAGGTAAGAAATTATCAACATACAGGATTACTCAAAAGTAAAATTCAGAGAGACTCATATTCCTGCGTAAAGACAACGTCACTAAGGCATTTGTGTTGTACACTAATAGATACATAGCTTGCATCAAGTTAAATAATCCCTATTAGATATTCGTTATTTATTGCCTATTATCGGCTCACAATTTTTTTTTACGCAAATTTGCATTGTGCTTAAATTTTATAAGCCCACAGGCATACAAATATGTAAGGCAAAAATTTAATACTCGTTGGCCTCATCCAGCCACACTCACAGCATGGTACAAAAATGTTAATGCCAGTCCGGGGTTCACTGCGGAATCGTTAGATTGCATTAAAAACTACTTGCGGGGCGAAAAGACAAACAATTATACTGTGTCGTTATCGTGGATGAAATGGCGATTAGGAACAACGTACATTGGGACGGCGAAAAGTGTTGGTTTAGTCAACTACGGTGAGGCATTAGATTGACATAATGTTGCCGAAGCTACAGAGGCTTTAGTTTTTATGGTAACATCTATGATGATGATGACATATGATATAATGATGGATGGAAGATTACTGTAGCCTATTTTCTAATTAACGGGTGTAACGGAGAACAAAATGCAAATTTAGTAACACAATGTAAATATATACTAGCAGCCGACTTCACACGGGCTTAATATTATAATAAAATAAAATATACAATGTTTTACAATGATTTTTTAAAAAAATAACATTAATACTTAAATTTTTTTGGTAAATATATTTTCTTAATTTTTTTTACATTGTTTTATTTTATTTGCTTTTTTTTTAAATTCTTTTTTTAAAAAAAAAGTAGAGCTTGGGTTGCCGTTTGGATTTACTTGAAAATATCAAACCATTTTTCACAATTAGTGGGCATGATCTTGTTATTGTTCCAGACCGCGCTCATATGTTAAAGCTAGTCAGAAATACTCTGGGG
>LUGF01027174.1:119926-152236 GCA_001625245.1 Calycopis cecrops | reverse complement strand
TAAGGCACTTTGTACTTTCTACTACAGTCTGTCTTTGCGACAAAAAAACGGAACACTATAGCTAAGTTTTGCTCTCTTTTTTAGAGTATAAGTACATCACCAGTCGGAGCCATTTTCAGCAGTACCGACGCCCATAGACATCCGCTTAGAGGTAATAGAGCGTTGCCCTCCTTCCTCCTTCTTTCTTGGGCCATTGGCTATTTACACACCGCACGAAACGCGACAGCACAGCTGTCACTTTACGCCAGTAACAAACGGTAAATAGAAGTAAAACTCGGAGTTGGTAATATGCTTTTTTTTTTAACCCTAAAGAAGGCATACGAGCAGTCAAAACCTGCTGACGACTTATCTATGCTCATGGCCATAAACATCCACTCATCAAGAGGTTGTGTGACGTTACAAGCCACACAAAACGCGACAGCATAGCCAACTTAACCCCAAACCTGCCTATGACTTGTCCCAAGCGCCAACCTTCCGGAACGCAGCCCGCGCTCCACGGCCGGGTATCGTCCGACACTTTTTCAAAGTCGTGACCGTCCCGTCACGATCTTGTACCGTTACGCTAATACATGCGTCGCACTCGCTCTAACCTAAACACGTGGACGGGAGAGCGGGACGGACATACTTTCTCCGCTCCTATTACACGTTTTGGTATTTCCATTGGCATATTTCAGGTATTTTATAGTAACAGGTCACCTGTTTGGGTTTGGTATTGTAAATAATTTGCTAACTTTGCTCACATGATAGTTTCTTGCTATTTGTGAGTTTCCGGTGGCCCGCAGAAGATGAGAGAAGGAGGGCAACAAATGTGACAGTCTCTATATATGAATTGATAACAGTACACGTTTCAACAGTTTTTAAATATTTTGTCAGTTTGTTTACTTGACGCAATACGCGAAAATGGCTAAAAAACTTCACTGATCTGTCAAGAAAATACCCGACAAGGTTCAGCATTCAAAAATGAATGACTTCTCTTATTTATACTCAGGCAAAATCGTAGGGCACAGCTAAATCTATGGCTAGAGGACGGAGACATATTATTGTCTATGGCGCTTAACGGCCAGCCATTTGGCGGGAACATTTAACAATATCTAAGGTATAAACAAACTTTTCGGTTGTCGATATTGATTACGCGTCACAATATATATTTATCAACGAGATATTTAGATATTTGAGTTGTAAATAAACGTGGCTAGAAAGTCGTATTTGTCTCTGTCCGGCCACACGTAATGAGGGAACATTGTGACGCCATCTTGGATTTATGGTGATATGTTAAACCACAGATAATAATATCCATAGATAAATAAAACTCAACAAGGTAGTGATTTTAATATTGATTTATCGTTATTTATAAGTCCACGTGTGGAAGAAATACCAATGAAAATTTATAGATGTCGTTAGTGGTAGCTTATTCTTATTTTTAAATTTTGACAGGACTAATATATTTATTAGTTACTAATAGGAGATGTCATTGGGAAAGTCATAAGTATGATTGATGTTATGCTCCGTTAATATGCGGAACTGGGTTAAGCAGCACCGTTCAGGACGTCATTCGGATTGGTGATCGGTGTTTCGATTCGAGTTTTAAAAAGCACATGAACCTATCTCAATCATATTTTTTTTTGTCCTACGATTGTGTCAACGCAGCGCTAAACGAAAATTTTTGTTTACATCGGAAAGAAAATAGTAACGCAAGAGATTAGTAAAGTAAGACACACTCAGATCTCAGACTACTCGTCTGCCTTCAGTGCGTAACATTTCGTCAGTAACGTAACGTCGACAACGTCGGAAACATGTGTCTTTACACTGGAGTAAAAGCACACATTTCTGACGATTAGGGACCTGCCCAAAATTGTAACTTAAACTACGTCATATACTCTACGATTCTACGATTATCAAGAATACTCAACTTATTTAAAAAAGTCAACTATATCATTTACTCAACAACAACAACCAATCTTTAGTACTTCTTTATTTTTCACTCAATCATTCTTCTTCGCCAGTATTCTAACGCTAATCCTTAGTCTTATCTCATCTCTTAGAATTAATTTTATCAAGCATACTATATTAATCGAAAAACAGTAAGTCCGCCATTTTTCCGCAAGCATCGAACTACCTGGGTAATATCAGGACAGCCGGGAGAAAGTTGGCGGGGTGTGTTAAACTACATTTGTGTCTGTTGCATATTCATACACCCCCCTCCTCTCCCCCACACAGTAGCCAGCCACCACTGGACCACTAGGGGGTAGGTTCCAAGGGCCGTCCCGTATAAGATTCAACGCCGCAGGGGTCAAGCACTCTGGACGTCGGGCTGTAGCTTTTTTTATTGTATACGTAATGTATTTTTTTGTACATAACAGATGAGGTTTTATGTAACATGGTGTTAATGGTAAAAAGTTGAAAAGAGGTTTTTCTCGCACCTGATCTGATGTTGAAACTAAGGGAAGTCCAATACGAGTGCTATTTATTTTGGGGTTTTTTATAGGATTGCTAGAAGTGCCCGGGCGAGATTTAGGGTCAACGGTACCCTTGTCTCTCGCGCAGATGTAAGAGGTAGTGCCACGCTGCATTGCAGCCGAATTGGGCCAACACGAGGAGGTACCTCTCGCTTACACGAGACCGGCGTAATCTGACAGCTGTGCTGCCGCGTTCTCTGCAGTTTGTAGGTAAGTATCCAACGGAATAGAAGTACAGCGGATCTGTATAACCTCTATGCAGGTATCTATTAGCCATGAAAATGATTCCGACTGTTCGTTAGCCCCCTATACCATAAAAAGACTAGCTTCCGCCCGCGGCTTCGCCCGCGTGAATTTCAGACTTCAAAAATCCCTATAAATTAACTTATTATGTTATTCTGATATGAAAGCTATATTAATGTAAAGTTTCATGAAAATCCGTTCAGTAGTTTTTGTGTGAAAGAGTAACAAGCATCCTTACAAACTTTCGCCTTTATAATATTAGTAGGATTGGAGAGATGCAACCCAAGAGACCTTTTATAGCTAATTTAACTATTATCATTAACAATATGTTTTCGGCCTGATTTCGTCTATAGAGACTTACTAAAGCAAGTTTGACTT
Source organism: Calycopis cecrops (assembly GCA_001625245.1). NCBI lineage: Eukaryota > Metazoa > Arthropoda > Insecta > Lepidoptera > Lycaenidae > Calycopis > Calycopis cecrops. The sequence goes on along the minus strand of LUGF01027174.1, from coordinate 149,159 downwards.
GTTCTCTAGCCCATATTCCTATTAAGCCTCTTATTAAATATGAAATGAACAGAATCATAAAATGTTTATACTTCATAATTATAATGACTATACTACTCTTTATATATGGACATAAAGTTTGTCTGTTATAAAATGTGTATCTCACTACAGTGAAACTTTAACGGCTCGTGACAACATTTGGAGATGTTTAAAAAAATCATGATTTTATTGAGAGTCTGTGTTTATATGCGTACCTGTTGCCATCGTTTATATTTTTTGTAATTTTTTTTGGTTTTTATTCACGTTTTATTGTTGAAGTAAAACCTCTTTACGCTCTTTACGAAAACGTTACGAAAAGTGTGATGGGGCAAGGCGAACGGAAGTTGAGGAGATATGTTACTGAAGACAGAAAGAGTGGGAGTGACGTTTCTTATATTAATGTAGGAGCAAGAAAGAGCAGTAGGCTCGCAATTATCTTTCTCTCTGTAATCAATAAAGTCGGCACCGGATATGAATATGCCTAAAGTTTTTAATGGTAGCTGTTCGTAGCACACGTTACTAAATGTCCCTATTAGAGAATACTGATTAAAATTGCTTAAGACATCAATCCTTTAACCATCTACTAGTGCAGACTCCACAAGAAACAGATAAACAAACAAATATAAATTTTATATAGATAGACAATAGACAAATGCAACTTCCTAAAAAGCAAAGTCGTAAGCTAAGGCTAGTCATGAACATGTTTGAGTGACGACACCCATGTATCACTTATGCATGTACAATTAGACTATAAAGTGTTTATTGCAGACACCCGCCTCCCACCTCCCACCTCCTACCTCCTACCTCCGGGGTAGTTAGCCACCCTTAATCATAACAATCAAAACTTTACACATTCAACAGTTAGTGCGTACAGACTGCGACCACTCAAACTGGGGACTTGGTACATTTATTTCAGCTATTGTGAAAGACTAAATCCAAATTGTAATGTAATATTTTGGTATTAAAAAGAATGAATGAATGTTAGTAATTGTAATGTAATATTTAGGTATTAAAAAGAAATATGACAGCATCGAGCAAATAATTTCAGGGTGTCTATAGGTACTTGCTACATATGTTTACTAGTTTTTCAACAAAATAATAATAATCATTTACATTACAATAAAATTTGGGCGATTTTATTTACTTTTATTACCCTGTGTTGATATCAGGCCTGATCTTGTACGGTCCAATTTTATAAGCGTGTGCAAATATCACGTAAACCAAAGTTGAATGTGCAACTTTTGATGTTTGAAGTTGAATTATTGTTTTTGTTAGAGACTGTGACGTAATATGGCCCACATAACAAGAGATATGTCATCTGTGAGAATCTGGTACATCTCATTTATATTCAGAAAGCGCACGGATGAGAGATAAGGAACCTCACATTGCGAATGAGATGTTTCATTTCTGTGCAGGTAAATCAGTCAAAACGTTTTTATACATGTATGAGACGTTTACGTATCAACTATCAATCTTTCTAATGTTTTATTTATGTTTTTTTCCGTCTATCTAATATAACATACGGTAAAAAAATCTATAAGATATCGCTGAGTACAAGCATTTATTTGTAGATATCCAATTCTACAAGCATTTTGTCTCTTGTTAATATTTTTTTTCAAAGTGACATGAAATTTGAAAAAAAGTGTGATTTTTTTTCAGATTTTTCCCTAACTATTTATATGTTATTATAGTAATGCTATTATTATATAAATAACCTTGATATAACAGTTAGATACCTAAAAAAAAAAAAACGTGTAACTTAAATCGCGAAAACTATCTACTAATCTAGACAGTAAGTTCTAAAGTGCCTAAGTCCGCAGCGTGCGTGATCGCGTGGAAGTGTCTGCGGCGTCGGAAGCCGTCTCGATTCCGTCAGTCGATTACTGGACACGTGGTTTACACCTCGATCCATTGTCGCTGGCTGAACCCTCCACGAGTTACTACGCTTTTGTAGGGGGCAAAAGAGCAGTTGAAGCCGTTTGGGGACTACCGACGAATATAATCTCTAGCATAACTAAAGTAATGTGTTCTTCAGTTCTTAAACAAGACAGCTTTGCTGTCACTTAACGAAAATCTATATCTATACGTATAATAAAACAGTAAAATCCGTGTGTCTGTACATTGAATATATGTACGAAAAATTAATTGGGGGCGATGTTGAAATAGTATTAGAACACTTTTAATTCTACCCACTAATCTCCGAAACTACTGGACGGATTCGATTGAAACTTTTTGTAGTGTTTAGATAATATATCTGGTCGACACCAAAAACACTTTTTAGAGCGGTAAAATCGTTTATTTTTACGGGAAATCGGAATTTCGGTACACTGCAAGTAAACAATAACAAATCACTTTGATAATATTATTACTACGTTACGCGAACGAAGTCGCAGGCACCATTTAGTATATCATGTGAACGAATTGACGTTTTGCGATCGAGAACTAGGATTGGAAAATACTGGTTGTACAGTTGAGTAGTGTATATTTCTATTAATCTAAATATATTATTCTTGACAGATGAAGAAAGGAGGAAAATTCAATCACATTGGTTTCTTCTCCTAGGTATCCTGCCTCAAAAATAGTTTTACTTATAACTTATAGAATTTGTTTTTTTTATAACAATAATGTGAAGAAAATATAATAAGATCGACGGCACAGAAGTAACTTTATAGGTTACCCACCCACTGAATCTTCAAAAATGTTAATCAAGAAGTAAGTTTACTTTACCACTAAAAGTTCTTTGTTATCTTTATGGCGCTACTCAAATATACATAATATATTGAATTTACATTATATTACACGTCTGTATGTCCATCAAAGTGTACAATATAACTTTATAGCCGTCAATACTCATATAAAATCGTAAAAAAATATTTTACAACTTGTAACTCGGGAAAATGATAAAGTGTTGTGTTTAGAGATTAATATTGTTGAGGCGTAGTTTTTAGAGTTATCCATTAACATACATGCATATGTCGTCGATATATTTATTGCTGTTTAATAAAAAAATCAATCATGCTTATATGATTTAAATGCGCGCTCTTTTCGGGTATCCGAAATGGCCGATTTAGTAGTTTATTATGATTAATGAAATCTACTATTATGATTATTTTAGACTACCCTGTCAAAATTGTGAGGGATAGCAAAATTTTTTGATATTTTTAATTCGCCTGTGTTCATGCTTAGAAACATTTAAATTTTAAAACTATAATAATACTAAAACTATTAATTAAAAAAAACTATCACTAATAGGGATGAATTTGGAACGCCTTCCAAAAAAACAAATAAAACTATGAAATTTGAAAAAAAAATGTCGCGTGTATTAAATAAATAAATTAATTAAACCTATTTACAAATAATTTAGAAAACCGCCTATACAATGCCTATTTGGTTACATGTAATATCACAAATCAATGTTGTAACACCCGACGCCCATTGCGGGAGGAACTCCCGTAACGGGAGTTCAACGCCCGAAAAGAAAAATAACTACCGCACCTAAAAAGAGGAGCGGGAGCTATTATCCTCGCATACATGAACAAAATACACAAATATCCACGAAAATGCCCAGAGCATTCGCCATGTCCCGACACCATACTCATCGCGTGGCATCAACCCCCCTCCTTAAACCCCCTCCCACTCCCATCCCAGATCTTAAAAGAGGTGGAGGCCTCGGGCGCTCGCGGGCTGCTCGTGTAGCTCGGCAGCCGAGAGGGGGAGAGGAAGCTGCCGTAAGACAGAGAGGAGTTGACGCCAAGCGATGAGTCCATGGAGTAGTACCCCGAGGAGGCTGCGGGAGCGGGCTGGACCCTGGACGCCTCAGCATACGCGTCCAAATGCGTCCTGACCAACACAGCCAGCTCGGCATAATTCGTGACAGCGGCGCCCGCCCCCGCCACCCTGTAAAGCAGTAGCCTCGCCTCCCCGAACAAGCTGTCCAAAATTTTACCTGTCGTGAAGAGGACGATCGCCTTCAGACAGGAGTACTCGGCTGAGTCGACGTGTAGGGCTTTCAGCTTCTCCACCTGCTCTTGGAAGATCCTTATGTGGTCCATGAAGGCGACTACTCTGTCTGCCGCCATGGGGGACGCATGGAGACCCGCTGCAGCCAGTAAGGGAGCCACATGGAGTGGCATGGAACACTGCGACGCGTTGAGGACGAACAGCTCTGACCAGACAAGCCGGAGCAGGGCTACCTGGTCCGTGACTTGAAGTTCTGGGAAGAAGGGGATGTTCCTCGCCCATTCTACTGCTGAGAAGAGCAGCCTGGCGGCCAACTCGCATATGTTATCTATGCCCATGACGTTGGTTGGCTGCACGCACTGCCCATATCGGGAAGTGGGATACGGCTCTGCTCGGAGGAGCAGCGATATGTAGGAGGAGAGGTAGGGGTGGCCGTTCAGGCCTGAGGCGGGGTCTCCGTTGGCGAGGCCGAACTGGCCTGGCAGCGCGAGGCCGGTGGGCTGCGACGGTGGGACTCGGCCTCTTTGGACAGCTGCAACAAAAGAGAAATAATGTTAGGCAAATGTTTTACGCATTCATTGTAAAAGATCAGTTTGATATTGACTAATGCCTGAGGGCCTGTGTTTGGTATATCTATCGAAAGTATAGTAGATCTAATTATATTTGACTAGCTGTGTCATTGAGCGCTTTCCTCATGGAATCCATCCCGAAAGAACCTATTTCTTGGTATACTACGTATTTTTAGGTCATTCTACATCATTATCTGGTTTAGATAGTTTTAGTGCTATGGGAGAAGCCTATGTCCAACAGTGGACTGCAAAAGGCTGATGATGATGATGATGATTATCTAGTTTAACATGAAAACGCTTCTTATTCTATTTGCTAGTTCTTGCCTAAAACAGTAACATACTTTGAGTTTCTACATAGTTTAATGAGCCTTTTCATGACTTACATCTATAAACATTCGCATAGAGGGCTTACAGATGGGTCGCCCTCCTTCTTCCTACTACCTCCATGGGCCACCGGCTACTTACACACCGCATTGAACTCGACAGCACAGCCGGTATCGTGTACCTAAGCGAAAGATACCTCCCCGATTTGGCTACATGCTTGCTGCGAGTACCTGTCACTGTTAGACGGATTTTGATTGATTCCTACTTCCGCAATAAAATCAGCGAATCTCCTAGAATTTCTAATATTTCGCGCGCACAGTTCACGCAATTAGTGTCCTAGGTTTTACAGCTGTTAGGGTTTATGGGAACACTAACTGTGCCTGCATTCCACTGGTTTATGGTTCGCAATCGATCGGAAAATTACTAATAAATTGTGAATATTTCACACAGATTTACAATTACAATTTTAACTTAATTCCGTTAGTAAAGTTACCAAGTGTAGTAAAACAGTGGTTTTATTTTGCGGAAGGGCGATATGCCTCCATTATTATTAGACATGCATTGCATTATTATTTTTGATAAGAGGTAGTGCCACACTGCATGCTTGTCACAGTCACAGACAAAGAAGAGAAGAGAAAAAAGACAAAGACAAAACAGTCAGAGACAAAGACAACCTACGACCATACACATCCGCACAGAGGTCATACAGATGCGTTACCTCCCTCCTCCCCCCTCCTTATACTCGATATTTAAGTAAGAGGTAGTAGCATGCTTGCATGCAGTCGAATTGGGCCGGCACGACCGGGGAGGTACCTCTCGCTTACATGAGACCGGCGTAAAGTGACAGCCGTGCTGTCGCGTTTCGTGCGGTGTGTAAGTAGCCGGTGGCCCATGGAGGTGGGAGGAGAAAGGATGGCAGCGCATCTGTATAGCCTCTATGCGGATGTTTGTGGGCGTCGGTAGTCATGAAAATGGCTTCGACTGCTCGTTTGCCCTTCTATATCATAAAAAAAAGACTCAGACTTATAATGATGCTGTGGGAATCAGATAATATTCAGAAGGCTTTATGAAGTTTTGTGTCAAAATTTAATGGTAATCTGTGTTGCCTAGTTGTTGTCCGAAATTACTGGAAGCTTTGGAATTTATATTCCAGGACACTTCTATTAAAAATTGGACACGGTCATACAGATTTAATAAATAAGGTACCTAGTAATATGAAAATAGGACAAATACAATTTGAATTATAATAATTATATCGAAGTGTTAATACAGTTGTATTTAAATTAGATTACATATGATAATTAAAAACCTACAACATAGACAAAATTGTCCAGTATATCCAAAGAGCAGGACATGTCCTGCAATGGCAAGAAGTTTGGCCACCCTAGCGTAAACGATCCAATAAATAAAACGAACTGTACCTACTCGCGGATGGACCAATCACAGCGCCGCGTGATAAGCTATCAGCGACCATGTATACAATTGAACACGACAATTATTGTTTCCTAAGTACTATCTAACGAGACTGCTGTATCTATCTGTATTGTAGGACATTCGCCCGCTTGTTACGAATAACGCGTTCTACTATCAAAACATTTTTTTTACTGACGTGTGAAGAGGCAAAAAATATGCTATAATATGAGTCATTGGTGGCTTTTTCTTATGTGGCGTAGCTAAATGTCCACTGCTAGATCTCAGCGAGAGCCAAAGATCACGATCACAAGCCGCTTGTTTGCGCCTTTATGTTACACTAAAAGTTCTTGAGAAAAGCACGATCAAATAATTTAATTTATTTTATCATTAGAAAATTGTCAAATTATTTCGGAATAGTAAATATATTGTTGCCTCGAGTTACTAGTAGTTACTTGGCGACAAAGACGAAAAAGCGAAACTTGGCGAAATATATTAAGCTGGATATTATTTATCGTTACAGTGTTCTTTCAAGGAGTGGCGTCATTGCCACGTTGCAGACAAAGCTGCACTGTTATAAAGCAAATCTCGCTTGAACGGTGGGTCATGCCATGGATTTTTCTTCAGCTCTTAAGATTGCCGCCCTTTTTTACGACGATTAAAGAAGACCAGAATCCTCTAGGTTTCCGCGGTAGTCGCATCAGGTGATCCTACTGCTCGATTAAATGATTTCTATATTACGAAATGATGTCTGTCCGTCCGTGGATGTCGTGACGCGTGTAATGGTCGTATTTAATGTGTTTTAAATTGTTCTGACGTAACGCGACCTTTATTAGGCACAGAAATCGCGTGAAATGGGACTGTTCCCAAAGGGGTATTTGAGACTAAGTGTATGTTTTTAAAGTTATTATAACATCTTCATGATCTGTGGTTACTTTACGCATTTTAGTACGATAAAGTATTTATTTAAGGTACTAGCGAAAACATATTTGCTCGACGTTTCGGCTGTGTCACACCAGTAGTGGTAACTAGTTAACTTATTTTACTTTAAAGTAACTACAAAATGTGTAACAAACGCGAACGTCTCAAACAAGTATTAACATTTATATGTATCGTAATAAATACTACTTAGGTAGTTGAAATAAACGCCTATCAATTAAGAGTATGTACGTATAAAAAGTATTGATGTTGCTATTAATTTATTATGTATAAGGGATAATAATAATAATAATAATGTAGAAGGGAATGAGGTTCTAATCTAATATCTACATCATTAAGCCTTAGGTAACATTTTCTCACTATGATACCAAAGAATTATTTTATTTTAAATTAGAACCTCTTCAAAGGAATAGTAGCTAGGCTATATGTAGGTGTAAAGTAAAAGCTTATTAACAGTAAAAATGATTACCACATAACAGTATTTAAAAAAAGCCCCAAAAATAACCTACTCCATTTGTTAAATTAAAAAAATAGATTACAAATTCCAAAATCAAATTTCTAATGAACGCATCAACGTCACAAAAAAAGAATTCGTGACATAACAAATTGCCGCTAAAAACTGCAACGAATCGTCGAAACGTCAAGTTCGGAAATTCTTGCCGCCAGAAACGCTCATAAAAATGTCGGGCGCGACAAGTATTTCTGAACGGGCACGTTTTTGGCGGGAGAAAGAGCGCCGGAGCGAATGGCCGCGCACGCGTACGTTTTTTTATTGGAGAAAAAAGGCAACAGGTTGTTTATCTTTATTTATTTATATCATAGTTGAAATGTGTTTTAATTTTACAAGATTCTTACGAATAAAGTCATTATGGATCTTTCAACGTGGATTTTGTTGATTTATTTGATATCGTTGTTTATTTAAGTGTTTTACAATCTCGACGTCTTAGAAGCTTTACTAGGTGGACTGAGATGAGAATTTTCCCGATGTCATAAGTTATTAAAAGTATAATGATATCGTTATTGGAATACCAAATAAATTGTATAGGTCTTAGGAATTTCATTTCATACATCTCTTGTTTAGCAGGTAACTACTTACTTTTTTTTCCCTTTATTATATCTAGGACAACGCAGAACACTAAAACAGGAATTGTCCGCAAAAAACGGGACGTGTGGCGACACTAACATGGACACGAGTTGGTACTGTAAGTAGTGCATAATGCATTCAGCATTTATTAATATTTAATACCCGTTGCTATTTGCCATTACAATTCCCATTATTGCCAATGCGACTAGATTCAAACATGTAATGAAATACTGATAGCTTTAATGATATTTTATCTATTTAATAGTTATCAGATTATGCAGAGTAAGTAGCCTTAGGTATTATATAAATTCGATTTGTCAATAGATAGCTTAGCTAATTATTTCAGTCTCATGTAAAGCATAAGTCTTCATTAGCTAATATCTCTTTTCTTGATAGCTAAGAAACTTTATAATAACAGCTTCTGTTTAAGCAAATGTCACTACTTGTATCTGTTCAGGGTAAACTGTATACTTAGTGTAGACTATCTATTAAGTATATATCTACGATATGTATCTAATATATATCTAATGATTTAAAAGGGTCAGTCTATAAGAGGAAATAATACTCAAGAATCAATCGAAAATGGCGCTACATGAGCGAAATGGATCTATTAATAGTGCGGCTATGTATATGTACCTCTAGGTCATAAAAAGGTATCCTGTAAGAGTAGCGCATTTTAAGGACATTGTTCAAACACGGAATGCGGGCTCCTATCTCTACCCTCCATACTTTATCTGCGTAATAGTCAAAAGCGACAGCAGAAGAACATAAGTGTTGGGACGAAACCTTTCACGTATAGTTACACAAATTCAATTAAAGTGTTACAGTGGTAATTCCGGCCGAATTAGAGTAATTGCGGCCATGATTAGTCGATGTAGGCCACGCGCGCTCCCACGGTGCGTCGACACCTCGTAACACCTCGTCATTACGCTATCGATACAGGCACATCCCTATCTATGATCGGTGACCGCGAACAAAGCGTTTATCGAATAATTATACTTTTTCATCGGACTAAGCGATGACTTTATTATTATGTTGGAAAGCTATAACAAAGAGATTTGAAATTCGAACGATAGATTCTGTAATTTATTTAAATTTGAAAAACGAATTTCTATTTTTCTTTTTTCACGTTTTTAAAGTTTAAAATGGAATAAATTTTATTTTATTTTGGAGCATTAAATACTTCAGAATTGAAATAAATTTAGAAAATCCTCTGTTTCTCGGGGACTACAGGGTGGTCAAACATTTGTCAACGTTAGGATGTCATTGAATTTTTTAGGTTGTCAGCTTCCATTTTTATCTCGTACAAAAAAGGAGGCTAGACAAGTGAGTAGTCTCTCGTAATAAAAATGATCTAATCACATTTTTATGTTATGACCGGGTGAGCGAGTGTAAAAAATGTGAAGATGTATGTTTTAGGTACATCGAATTTTAAAATTAACTGTTCGCATATTTCACACATATTATACAATGCTATGCAGTAGTAGGGTATGCAATTGGCGTGGGTTATAATTACTGCACAAAAGGCGATATTATTATTATAATAGATTATAATAAAAAAACAGTGGTTTTTACAGCTTGAGAGGTAACGTGAAGCGCGGTAAATCGTTACGTTGGTGCTACTTGATCGTACTAAGCTCTTTATATCGATTACAAGATTTCACTTTCCATAATACTTTTGCACCAAGCTTAAAGTCGTTTCTTAAGAAAGAAAAAAAGGAGCAAGTAGGAACCTAAGTAGGAAATTCCAATAAACTTAAAAAAATAGCACAACTTTGTTTATATGTAGTGTTTAATAAATATGTATTAAACACTACACCTAAACATTTGCTACTATGAACGAAACAATAATATATGTGCGATATGTGATGTAGTCGACTACCAACTGCCGCCATCAAGCCTCATTTGCATTCCATCTCGAGTTTCTCCGACATCAGAGAACATGGCGCCGGTGCATGGCTGGTCACATTCGTGAATTCTTCGTTCTTAATTTAAATTTTGTGATTTTTGTGTAGGTGGCCGAAATCGGCTACGACATTATTATTTATTATTATTATATTACTAACATTAATGTCAATGAGCGTCGCTAATCCCCGACTGCTCGTTCGCCTTATAATAAAAGCTATATAAAATAGTATTCCCAGAATGTCCTCCTATATCCTCACATCTGGTCACCCTACATACTATGACGTGAGATGTCAGATCTAAATCACGTGTAGCCCATATTCGAGGTACAAACTCGGACATTCCGAGTGCGTCCGAGACGAGCTATTGATAAAGCATCTGATAAGGGAACGGATTAGCAGATGATGTTTCACCAGGGGATATGCCCTCGTTTTTGTGCCCATTTTGTGTAAGAGAAGCCCTATATAGCTTCATTGGATTGCTAAGAGTCGGACGAGACTAGTTGGGGTCGAAAGAGGGAGCTACCACCCCACTCTACCGCAGATGGCAGAGATGCATACCGATATGAGAATGTTTTTAATATCTAATTTAACTATCATACCTTGAAATACCTTGGTCTTTTAGCTCTCGACTCTGAAGTCCATCCCGCATGGGAGATACAGAATCGCCATACGATAAGAGAGCAAACGAGCAGTTAAATGCCCACCGATGCCAATCGACAATGCCTTCTATTTTCTATTGGGCCACCGAAAACCACTCTGTTGACTTATGTTAAACAACTAATTCCCCCCAAGTGCTAAAACCCCATTCTACCACAACTAAATAACTCTATAGTATAAATCACGCTTTACTTGATAATCCTTTATTTATTTATCATTTAAACTTATCCGGCACGACATGTCGTACGGGTAGTTGCGTGTTTTGAACTCACAACTCACAAATCTCACATAAACCCATCATCACTCATTAGGACCCAGCGCTCGATGAGTCGGTAAGTTATCGATGAGTTACTTGATATATTAGAAAGGTGCGGCCGAGGTCAAAACTGCGTTTTTTTTTTTTTTTGATAGTTTTTAAGGGGGCAAACGAGCAGTCGGAGACATTTTCATGACAGACATCTGCAGAACCATACAGCCATTTACATATTATTTTTTTTTTTAAATAAGTTTATATAAGGGGGCAAACGAACAGTCAGAGTCAATGACAATCTACGACCATAGACATCCGCACAGAGGTCATACAGATGCGTTACCTCCCTCCTCCCCCCTCCTTATACTCCATATTTAAGTAAGAGGTAGTAGCATGCTTGCATGCACTCGAATTGGGCCGGCACGACCGGGGAGGTACCTCTCGCTTATACGAGACCGGCGTAGAGTGACAGCTGTGTTGTCGCGTTTCGTGCGCTGTGTAAGTAGCCGGTGGTCCATGGAGGTGGGAGGAGAAAGGAGGACAGCACATCTGTATAGCCTCTATGCGGATGTTTGTGGGCGTCGGTAGTCATTAAAATGGCTCCGACTGCTCGTTTGCCCTCCTATACCATAAAAAAAACATATATACACTATAATATTTTTTTACCTTCAGTAGAAACCAGATTCCTCATATGTTGGTATCACCAATATGGTGATAAGCACCATCATACCACTATGGATAGCAACACCTACCTTTCCCATGACCATGTTGATAACATACTTTTAATTAAAACTTAACTAATTAAGTTATACTTAATCACACTTAGAAAGCGTATATCTATGTTATTAATATTATCACTTAATTGTAATACTATGTTAATATGATATGTAGGGTCGACATCAAAAGCATACTAAGCTACAGATCAAGTGACAGCTGTGCTGTCGCGTTTCGTGCGGTGTGTAAGTGGCCGGTGGTCCATGGAGGCTGGAGGAAGGAGGGCAACGCATCTGTATACTTTGCGGATGTGTATGGGCGTCGGGAGTCATGGGAAAATGGCTCCGATTACTCGTTTGCCCCCTTATCCCCACGCGTACACGTTGCCCTTTTTTACCCCATTCCCTTCAATAGGCGACCGTACTGTGAATCTACTGCTAAATAGATCTGAGGTACTGTTAAGCTTATGTTGCTGACTGTATCGCATACCTGATAGCTCTATCGCAGGTTACGGAGGTTTGATTTATACAAACGAACGCACATAGCAACGTTTCGGAGATATAATATCACTGACCCGTGACAAACGTTCACTTCAACCGATTATGCATTAAGAAGTTTAAATCAGTTATAGGTAGCGCAAAGGGTTTACAGCTCTACAAAATGACGACGTTTGAAGTGCCAGTGGCTCTGCGTGCAATTTTATAGTGTAGGGTACAAAAGAGCGGTACGAGTCATTGGCTGACCAACGCATTTGCATTGCCCTCCTTTACCCCATCCCCGTAGCATGACGTTGATACGTTGATATGGTGACACGTGAAATAAATAACATTTTTATATTATAACGGGGTAAACGAATATTCGGAGTATGGCGAATTTCAACGCCCATATACATTTACATATTTGTTACCAGCTGCGCCCCGCGGTTTCGTTCGCGTAAATTTCGATCCCGTGGTAAATAGGAAATCATCCCATGCCATCCCATAGGAACATTTTTTCGGGATAAAAACTATCCTATGTGTTAATCCAAGTTACCCTCTATGTGTGTGCCAAAATTGATGAAAATCGGTTCATCAGTTTTTGCGTGAAGGAGTAACAAACAACATACAAACTTTTGCATTTATAATGTTAGTAGGATGAAGGAATCCTTCGTCCGTTCTTCCAATGGGCCACCGGCTCAGAAGCCGCACGAAACGCGACATAGCCGCGACTTCACGGCGGTAAAATATGAACGAGCCCCAATCATATTTATTGTAATATACTCCTTCTTCCTCCAGCCCCCATTGGTAAGAGGTACTGCCACACTGCATGCTTGCATGCAGTCGAATTGGCGAACGACCGGGGAGGTACCTCACGCTTACACGAGACTGGCGTAAAGTGACAGCTGTGCTGTCGCGTTTCGTGCGGTGTGTAAGTAGCCGGTGGCCTATGGAGGTGGGAGGAGAAAGGAGGGCAGCGCATCTGTATTAGCCTCTATGCGGATGTTTGTGGGCGTCGGTAGTCATGAAAATGGCTCCGGCTGCTCGTTTGCCCTCCTATATGCCCTCCCCCTGCCCTCATAAGAAAAAAAAAAAAATCAATCAAGTCATCTTCCCTGTCACTCAGTTCATGCATAGCATTACCTCTTATTAAAACGAATATAGCACAGTTGCAGATCTCGGAGCGAGACGGCACGCTCCCGTCCCGCTCGCACAAATATTCAATACAGATCTCGGGACCGCTAGGCGGCCTGACCTCACGAAATTCCCCACCGATCCACTTGATAGACATGACATGTGTTCTTTGAACACCATAAGACATGCTCTATGGTTCCGAGACAACATGTTTTATGGTTTTCAATTAGGATTTCTGAGGCTGCCCAGTTAAAGAATAAACAGTAGGTTTCGTGCAGCGTGTAAGTAGCCGATGGCCCATGGAGGTGGGAGGAGGAAGGAGAGCAATGCATTTGTATAACCTCTATACGGATGTCTGTGTTCGCCGGGAGTCATAAAAATAGCTCCGACTGCTCGTTTGCCCTCTTATACTATATAAAAAAAAATGTATAGAAATGATGGCGTACTAACTGCAAGCTTATGTCTTAATACAGGAAGCCATGTTGATGTCTAATCCAGAATGGCAAACCCCTTCAAGCAAATTGTGAATGATTAAAAAACGAGAAAAATATAAAACAAATTACATTCCATTTGCTGTGGCTGTATAGACTCCGATCCTTTGCCTCTCTCTGAATAAAAAAATATACGTGTCATTATTTTCACATCATTTGACAGAACTTTTCGTGTCATTTAAACCAACCTGTTAGTTCGAATTTTAAAATCATTGTACCTTACCTTACCGTCGTCATTTTAAGATTATTACTTACACGACAAAACGTTATCAAATATTGACACGGCCAGTTTATTTGGAATCGTTTTTTCGCCCACGTGGCGTCAATAAATTTAAGGCTAAGCATTATTTAAACGACATCAGTCGCTTGGACGCGCGCAATTTAAATTTAAATTACTTAATACGGTACCATAAGGCCGTCTATACTTCGATACGTTGCCAGAAGTTAAGTCCAATTTGTTAGTATTACCCATGAAAATTGACTATTTTAGGTACAATATTTAGGTATTTTTCCGAGTAGGTACATTCTTTAGTTCTTTTTCTTCTTTAGTTTTCTGTAAAATAAAGTACCTATCTGTAAACTTTTAGAAAAGTTCATATTGAATTAATTGCCATCTTAAAACTAAACTTAAAACATAAGTTGCACTTGGCCCAATTTATTAGATTTACTTAAGAGATTGTGACTTAAGACTATGTATTAAACTATTTCTCAGAATATTTTTAATAATAAAAAAAACTTAGCTACAGGTTCTGAAGATCAAATATCGAGGCGTCTCCAACAAAGTATCCTTTGTATTCTAAGCATAGTATTCTGTAGGTTGCAAGAAGAATATGAAGTCCTTGTTAGCTTTCTCGGTAGACTATTTCTAAGAACATAATCATTTTGTGTAAAATAATAAGTAATAAGTAACTTACTCGAACCTATGTTCACGCGAAAACAAACAAAAACCAATTCCAAGGGAATCACGTTTTGGAGTGTTATATTTAGAACCTAAGTTTTCTAGATAACTAGACTATCCTACACTGAAATGTTCTTCAAATGGAACTACAAAGACTAATTTGTCTTTAACTCTAAACTTAGCTTAGAACTACAAAGTCTTAAATTTTCACCTAAACAGTAACTTACTTAATTGGTTCTTATCTAAAAACTATTCACTACATATTTATACATATTCATACAAAACCGCAGTATCAGCTGGTTTATATAACTGCGAAGCGGGCGCTGGTTCCGCTATTATAGAATTATTATTCAAAATAGTGAGATAATGTTCGGGACGGCGCGATGGTATTTTCTCAGGCAGTACAGTAATCTCGGACTAAAGCACAGTTTGTGGCACTGATCTCTATATACATGGATAGCTGATCAATGTGAAGGAATTTTAGAAGTATGTGGTAGGAGTAAAGTAGCGCCTCAGTATATTAGTTACCAACGAAAAAAAATATAGAAAAAAAATTAGTTACTTATTACCGCCACAAGAGTCGACCTATCAGATATGGAAGGAATTGGAGACACGCATGCGATCTAAGCTGTGTTCTCTGAGATTTTTTTCACTGAGACTTGGAAACTGGACGTAGTGCCATTGCTACTAAATTCGGCCTGGCACAACTAGGCCGCCTCTCAGTTTTATTGTCTCGACATGAACTCACTCGTTTCACCTGTGAGTTCTGTGGACCAGGAGAGGTAAGGATGGCGAAACCTCTGGATAGCCTATATGCGGATGTCTATGGGAGTTTTAAGTTACCGAACGGCCGATTTTCCCCTTTTTACTATAAAAACGTATTTGGTCACTAACAGGCACAGTAGGTAGGTACTATCCGGTATCTTCTTCCCTTCTGCGGGAAAAGAGGGGGTCTGTCCCCCTATCGCAATCCCTAAACCAGAAGACAGAAAAGTCTTCATCAGTCCGACGAACAGTCCAAAGGTAGTGTTAAACCATGCTACCGACTTGTAAGACGTCCCTCCGAAAAACACAGTTGCACAGTTGAAATCAAGCCTCTCCAGCTATCCAGGTACATACAGATCGGCGTGCCCGAGTAAAGCACAGTTTGTATGTATATTGGTTACGTTCACAAACCTGTTGCGAGCGCAGTTTCACTTCACTATATTAATAGTGTAGTTGATTTTTAGTGGGAACCCGCGTTATGGTTATCATATGGAGGTACCATCATCATCACTCTGGACTCACTCACTTCATAGACATAGCTACGTACGGTATAGCTTACGATTTTTATTTAGGACTAGCTGTGCCCCGCGGTTTCACCCGCGTTTAATTTCTAAGAAATCCATATCCCATGCATATCCCCTTAGGGGTTGAATTTCTAAAAATCCTTTCTTAGCGGACGCCTACATCGTAACATTTACCTGGATACCAAATTTCAGCTTGATCCGTCCAGTGGTGTGGGCTGTGCGTTGATAGATGGCTATGTCACGTTTGAATTTTATATATATAGATAAAAAATAACATCCGATGCCAGGTGCCGGTTTATACAGATAAATTGTCCTACAAATCATTCTCGAGGGACCATCGGAATGACTGCTTAAAACGTGACAGCGCTGCTATCTTGTGGGCGAGTGGTACCGCCCCGGTCGTGGCCACACAATCGGATGCAATGCAGCAATTACGGGCTTATTGTAGTAAAAAATAAGGCGAAGAAAAATTTTTGGATCGTCGCTTTCTCGGACATTACTCATGAGTCGTGCCATAAATTCTCTAACCGGACTTATTTTGAAGTGTGCGTAAGAGAAAAAAGCGACGTAAGCGGTGTACAGCGTTACGCTAAATACGCTGTTTCACATTAACTTGTTTTATCTCATATTAAACTTCTTAAATCGCCTCTCAAGGCGTAAAATCTCTAAAAAATCTTTTTTTAAAACGAATGTTTAGATTATAAAAATTATTTGTTATATCAAACTAGAGTAACAACTCCAAAAACGAGAAAAAAAATTCACTAAAACTAGTCGTATTAATAAATGTCGAGACGACTAATTTGAAGTTAATCACACCTAACAGGGATCGGCTTCTACACGGAAATAACAGTTAAAAATTAACTGTGGTTAGTGAGCGCCGTAAAATTGTTCACTGATGATTTTTTTGAAAAATATTGTTCAATAAAATTAATAAGTTTCGATTGGAGTTTATAAAGTTAATACGTCACACGTCATAATTAGGGTTGCCAGGTTGGGAATTTTGATTGGGCATTTCGTATGACTCATGGTCTAGTAGGTAAGCATGTACTGTCGTGAGGTCCCGGGTTCGAATCTCAGGTTAAACCAAACTCTTATTGGGAGCCGAGATCCGGCTAGGACACAGACATTTCTTATATACAGAGATAAAAAATTTAACCTGACAAGTCAAGATTAAAAACAATACTAAAAACGAATGAGCTATGGATTGTTCAATCGAATGCTGATTAAAAAAAGGCATACCAGCTTTTTAACATATAGTGTAGAGGTTTCTAGATTTATAATCCGCTTTCAAAAATTAGTAAAAAAAAATATACTTGCTCATTTAGATTCAACGATTTTAATAATTTAAAAAAAAATGTTAAATAAAGGAGTAGATTTTTGAAAATATTCTTTTCAAACTATGACATCATACCCATAAAAAACATTTTAAAATTTCGCTTAGAAAAAATAATATACATACCTATAATAATATACATACATTTGGTTTCAATACGATTTTAATTATTAAAAAAAATTAAATAAAGGAGTCGATTTTTGGAAATATTCTTTTCCAACTATGACATCATAAAAAAAACATTTTAAAATTTCGCCCAGACATTTATCCACCTGGCAGCCCTAATTGCAACACGATAGCGCACCGATATATCACGGGCGAGTTCGTTAGGCGCTCGCCGCTTCACCACGGGGGCTCCCGCGCCGAGAGCCCTCGAGGTGTGTTTCACGATGTCGCAGGTTCCATATTACAACGTGTTCGAGTGTTGAGGTTCTAAATTTGGAACAATGTTACGAATGGTAAATTTAAATTTGGAATCAGTGGCAAATTATCAGATGCAAAAAATTAAAAAGTTTTTTCTAATGTCACATGAGTTTTCAAGATTATAAATAATTGTCAGTTACTGCACTGCATCGTGTATTATAATAATTTAAGTTTAGTAAATTTTTGGCAATAATTTTGTCTTCATTTTTACTTTGTGTCAAATTTTAAATAATAAAATAAATAGGAATTAATAATTCTCGAAAAGCTCAACTCAACTCGTACCTGAGAATTAGTCACTGATTCCAAATACTGACATTTTTTATAAGTCCTTCCAGTTATTAGTCCCGCTAACTTAGGTATTTCGCCGGTTAGTTTACACCTGTATCATTAAGTGTTACGCATATCACACCATCACAATAAAATCATATGATGTAAAGTAAAGAAAAACACAATCTAATCCTATTCTGTAATTACTGGCCAGTGACAAAAATAAAAATTCTTGTTTCCAACTTCTCCGCCATTTTGAACATGGCAAATTAAGCAATCAATATTTATATGTGCGCGTGAAATGTTTTTAAAAAGTTAATTATCTGACTCCGGGGTCCGATGCATCATCCCGGAGACCATAAATCATGGGGTGATTGATTGTGGAACACATCTCACGCTTGTCCCGACGTCTCCTTTTTTAATCCACAAATGATTTTACACTCCTCCCTTTGTACGACTCGGTTTCGACTTTCGTTCTTAAATCGAATTCCTTTGCTGGAAATCTAATTTTGGAGAGTCTTAGGCATTTTTCATTTCTACTGATAGTGCACTTACTGTAACAGATTTTAGAAGATTAGAGTCCCGAATTAAAAGATTCCATGTCAAGTCTAAGAACAACAGTTTATTTTGTGGATTCTGCTCTGGCGTAACCCGGGGCTTCGAAATCTAGGAGTTGAGAAGTGACCTCTTGTATGGGTGTAAAATGATCTTAAGGCTCCTAAATCTTACGGGGCTCGGGGCTGCAGGCTCCATAAGCCCTGGATCCTGAGT
Source organism: Calycopis cecrops (assembly GCA_001625245.1). Classification (NCBI taxonomy): domain Eukaryota; kingdom Metazoa; phylum Arthropoda; class Insecta; order Lepidoptera; family Lycaenidae; genus Calycopis; species Calycopis cecrops. The sequence goes on along the minus strand of LUGF01027174.1, from coordinate 130,245 downwards.
TTGAGAATGTATGATGAATTTGTGGATGTTTATGGTCAGTAATGTGGTCCGATTGCTCGTCTAGTTAGTGACAAAATCAAATCACCTACTTTATATTTCGTAAGTTAGAAATACTTTTCGATTCTTATGCCACAAACAAAAACTCAACGGAGTTATCTTTCATTTTATTTCCGTGATCGCAAGTTTATTGTCAAATCCCATTAGACCGTGATGTCTTACGAAATTATTGTAATAATAACGACTGTCAACTTCGGCGGCATAAAGCGAAAGCTAATAACAGACAATATCTTTACATATCCCACAAACCTTGTCAAAATCGAATAATGTTCCCATGGGGCCAAATTATGGCAATGTTTGCATCGCTTGTTTTCTATACGCCTCACGCACGCCTTTCTTACAATGGGGATTCGCTATTTTGAGTGGGGTGTCGATCCGCGTCTTAAGCCCAGGTGCGGTCATTGTCCACGACTGACCATAAGCTTGGACACCGTGAGAAATTAACCATTAGACATTAAAAAACCGCGCGCAAAAATTTATTTGGTATACGTCCGCGGCGTTTTTCAACTGACATTAATGAAGGTACTCCAAACTGTTTCGTTCGGCATTGAATCACTGCATTATATTTTCCATGGAACTTAATTATTGAGGCCTGTCCATATCCTATTAAAGGTATACAGAGAATCTAATATCAGACACTTACCAACTGAGAATCGGATAATTACCAATAGAGAACCTATTATCAGATACTTACGAATAAAGAACCTATTTTCGGACTCTTACCAATATAGAACCTAATACGTGATACTTACGAGTATACTACCTATTATCGGATACTTACGAAAAGATAACCTATTATCGGAAACTTACGAATATAGAACCTATTCTCGGATACTTACCAATAGAGAATCTATTATCGGACTCTACTAAATTTGTTAATAATAACAGTGTCCACTATTTCTTCCACTTAAATTGGAGTGCCAACACTGAAAATTTGGGTGTTTTACTTAAACGGTCCTTAATCCCAGTGGTCATTTCAACTGAGCGCTGTGAGAAACGATTAGCGACATTAAAAACGCCGAAAAATTAATTTCACTCCAGTTTCGAGGAAAGATATTATCGCTTCTAGCGAGAAGCAACTGCGACGTACACCATCCCGCGGTTATGGGGCAGGTTCGTGGAAACTACGACGACATAAAGATACCATCGTTACGTGCTAACGTTCTCACGGTCGCGAAAACAGCCGAAAATAGGCGGACAGCGGTCAAGAGACGTTGCTAGGTCTAGGACTCATAATAAGGTCCGATGAACCCCATGTCAAAAGTCACTTCATCCTCTAAGGGAGCTTTCAGGATTCAAGGGATTTTAAATAAGGGATTGAGTTTACTTAATGGCATATGCAACAGATCCTGGTTCACCCATGGCAGCTGAAGGCTTCCGTGAGGTTTTAAACAATTTATAAATAAGGGATTTAGATTACTGGATGCACTATACATTCCACACTTTATACCCTTTCCCCCGTTTGAGAAATCACAGATCACAAGCAAAGGAAAATATCTACGTATTCCAAGCAATTTTTGAGCTAACTCTAGTGCTAAGTCCTAATTTGCTTGGGTTCAGGGTCTGGTCAAGACAAAACAAAAAATACAGTATTGCAGCAGAGATCGCTCAGTTACCAGTTATCTAGGTTTATCTATTCTACACGGTAGGTATGCTATGGTTATGCAGATATCTATGACCATTCTTCATTATCATTGTATAGTCGTCTACAGTTGACCATAATCCCCTAAAACTCGCCATCGAATAATACTCGCACAATAATAAAATTCCATAAAGAACATTAATTGCAAAATAGAAAACGTCAGACCGGTTCTGTTTTGGTACGGTCAGTGTCATGGTTTCGGGCATTAAGCTAACAGCGAAACCGTTTTGTCCATTGGCATGAGAACCAGGGCCCTACAGGGTTCATTATCTTTTGTTGAAGGGTTCTAGTTGACCCTTAGGTAGACATTTGATATTGGACTAATTAAGTTCAATAAGTGTCGTATTTCGTAGCGACCGTAATATTGTCAAAATATGTGCTTCCTTGCATGAATAGATGTTAATTTAATTATGATATTAATATTCATGAAATCGGTGTTGAGAACCTCTATATGGTAAGACATATAAGACATGATAAATATAAGCTTATATTGTAAAGCCGAAGAATTTATTTGTTTGGTTGAACGCGCTAAACTAGGGAACTACTGTTCCGATTTTGAATACTTTTTTCGGTGTGGGACAGCCCATTTGTCGAGACAGGCTATAGGCTATGTATCATTATACTAGGACTAATCAAAACCGAGTAAATGGGTACAGCATGTATAACAGCAGGGCGCTGTTAGACATCTTCAAAAATGTACAATTAAGTACAGACATAACTATTTAAACTTTAATTTAATATTATCCCTACATTATGTTACAATTTTTAGCAGTAGCAACATATTAATTGTAATAAGCTATCTCCTATTTATTGTGTAGATAAATAATTATTAAAAAAAAAGAAATTAAAATTACTGCGTACCCTACGTAATGGAGAAAATCTTTCCAAATGACCGGTCGAACACAAAAATTTATTAAGATATTCCGAACAATGTGCTTTGATTGATGTGGCCTAAACAAAAGGTGTCCGCCATTGTAGCAGTGACGGCTGTGAGGTTTTTATTTTATGCACTCCAAACCGGTTATTTAATGTTGATAATTAATCAATTGGTATGTGGTATTCGTGTGATCAGGATTCGGCAAATGTTAAATAATGCAATAGTGTTGCCATTCTAGACAAGAAGAACATAAGAAAATAAATACTTTATATGACAAGAAAGGCTAAATGATTTCATAGATTTGTTTCTTCCAGAAGTTCTGTGGTGCTCTTTATAAATCTCGAGAAACTCGATAAAATCGGTTAAAAGACATGTAATAATACAATTTCAAATAATTCCTTTTGGAGGAGCAAAACATCACAACCCAGGAGAAAAACAACATTAATTTGACATTTATTTTGGCGCGTAAACTTTTTATCTCCAATCTGGTGTTTTTGCATATCACACCTTTGCACAATCGTTAGTGCCGTCCCTTCCTCATGAGCACCGGAAAGGACAAGTAACCCGCTGCTCTCAATTCAACCCTTGAGCACCCTATCGACCCCAACCTCGTATTTTGTCCAACAAACGATTTGTTTGCTGTCAACAAACAAAAGAAAGGTGCAAAGGTCCCGTTTTTTATCTAAGATTAACTGTTAATAATAAGGATAAAAGTGTGCGTCTTTGTATAATCGCCTTAAACATCAATATTGGAGATCTGGCGAGATTAGAGTGTTTGGCGCCTTTTGTTATACTTTTTTTATCTGTGGATGCGTTTTGTAAAACGTTTTAGCGGTTGAAAAGAAGCTACCACCATCTGATATTGTATCATAGTAATGCAATGTCAATTCTTTAATATCGTTTCTATCGCCAAAGCCATTGTCGAGTTCATTAGATTTAAAGCTTTTAATGTCATCTTTGTTTTTTTATTCGGCGTCGATTGCGCGTTGAAACATTTGCCATCGGTTGGCTGTTTAATGTACTTTTATTTTTAAATATTTACGTATAAAAACTAGTTGGGGTTAATATTTTTCGCTAAAACTTATAGCTCTGCATTACGTTATCCAAAGGCCTTGGCCTGAAAGTACGTTATTTTTGCTATTAAACATATCTTTATCTTACGTCTGTCTCGTATTGTTTTGAGCATTCAAATTAGATACAGGACCTGTCAAACCCACTTCAAGGCCGTATGTATTGATTGGCATTTTTTTCGCGCTTACATCATATTATTTTTTAGGATTTTTTTTTATATTTTTTGATTTTGCTTTAAGACCTACAATAAACTTTTAATTTCAGTAGGTACAGATATGTATGTATGTATGGTATTAATAGCAGCTCATTAAAACAACAATAGTAGTGGAATGACGACGGCTGTATCTGTCGGTGATGATATCTTTTATTTTATTTCTATGTAACAAAGTTCTATTATAAATGTGTTATATTACGAATTTCCTTCTTTAAATTCCTTTTTCAAACAAATATTCATTGTTTTAGTTCATAAAAGTAAAAAATAAATATTTTTTTGTTTGAAACTCAAAGGAAAAAATCTATTTAAAAATTAAGACTAAATATTTCCTTTTATTCGAACCAAATTTGTCTAAAAAAAGACTAAATATTTCCTTTTTTCCAGGTTTCCGCTGCCAACGGTTTCAATAATGGTCAAGCGCGTAATGAGCGCGGCCCGTGTGTGACCCCGGCCGGTCGTCCCGTGAACTTCAGATGCCCTCGGGCTTATAACTACAGATATATCAACTTATAAGTTAGCGGCAGAGGCATAGCAGCTTATAAGTTAGCGGCGTAGATATATAAACTTATAACTGATCGGCGGAGAAATAGAAACTTAGGTATGAGTTGAGCGGTTTTTCGTTTTCAAAAGTAGGCATTTGGTTAAGTACTTTACGAGAGCCATGTCGACTGAGCCAAGTCCTCCCCCCTAAATAGTATGTTGGCTGAACATCTTTCCCCCTAAATAAATTGTTAGCTGAACGTGCTCCCCCCTAAATAGTTTGTTGGATGAACATCCTGCCCCATAAATAGTTTGTTGGATGAACATCCTGCCCCATAAATCGTTTGTTGGCTGAACGTCCTCCCCGCTAAATAGTTTGTTGGCTGAACGTGCTCCCCCCTAAATAGTTTGTTGGATGAACATCCTGCCCCATAAATAGTTTGTTGTTGGCTGAATGTCCTTCCCGCGAAATAGTTGTATTCTCTGGAACTACTGTTTCTATTTGAATACAATCGTTGATTTGTTGTTGACCCAATTAACCGGCTAATAACAAACAAAACTAAACGCGCCAGCAAAGCCGTCACTTACGGCGGCATCATACGAGAGGTACCTCCCTGACATGCGGCCTCTACCTCTTACTCTTAAGTAGGTATCTCTAATCACCAATTTAACTAACTAAAAATTAGGATTGCATATTTATTTTCTGGTTTTTGATCAATAAACATAGGTTGACTAGCTGTGCTCTACGCTTTCACCCCTGTATTTCACTTACTTAGAGATTGAATTTCTAAATATTCAATCATAGTGCTCACCTACAACAGGATAGGAACATTATAATATTAGTAAGAGGTAGAAGCAGCTAAATTGGGCCGGGATTACAGGGGAATGTGGTGTATGAATGTATATCTGGTGGCTCACGGAGGGGGATGGATATGCGAATGTCTATGGGTGTCGGTAGTCATGAATTTGACTGGGACTGCTTGTTTGCCCTCCTATGTACCTATGTAAGTACCAAATTTCAAGTCAAGTAGATACAGTAGTTACGGCTGTGCGTTGACATAACGTCATTCAGGGCTGCCTTATATATAAATAGTTTTCAATCAACGTTAGCTAGTTAGCAGTCATTTATCCACAGCGCACACTAATGACACGACATGATTTATGTACTCCGCTAATTACTTGACAGCCTCTCTGACGCTTTGTCCTTAGCGCAGTGTGATTGCCGTTTTATTGTCATTAGCATCATCAGCCCGTCGTCTTTCAACTGTCATAAATATTGGGTGAATGATCACAAACGGTTGGTTTGTTGATGCGATTGTCAAGATCTAAAGTTATAATAAAATGTGTATGGAGAAGAAATTTGTGTTGCAATCTCTCCTGTGTGTGTGTGTCAGTATGAGAAACTAGTCAAAAAAGAAATAGAAAGTTCACGTGTGTATACACTATTGTTGGCTGGAACATTATCTAAGATCCCGCAAGGAGTATTGTATAAGTAATAAGTGCTATTAATTGCACAGATACTAAAGTATCCGTGTAGTATTTATGTAGTATCTTAAAAGTGCAAAGGATTTTTGGTGTGTTTGATGTTCTATCACGCAAAGACAGGATTTGACACACATATAAGTGATAATCTTATCTTGGAACTTTGAAAATTCCTATAATCCGAATGGCTCCCTAGGGCTAGAATTTACGTGGGTGAAACGCTACTAGTAAATGAAATAAATTTAATATTTATGACTTTCATTCAAAACCGATAAATGAACATCAAAGAGCGGTTATCTATTACCTATGGGTCACCAAAACCTATAAATTAATTCAAACATATCTTCACAACTAAACGTAGGTTTTCGATGATTAGAAACAAAACGAATCAACTATAAACCTGCTCCTTATATGCTCAGCATATATTGAAGTAGTTCCCGATATTTTGACGATAAGACATACATAAATTAAGTTTTAATATTTCTGCGTGGGTCCGTCACTTAACATGCATAAAACTTAAGCCCACATAGAAGATAACGCGAAGTATTTAGTTAAAATGATTCCGAACTTTCGTTAATGGTTTCAAAATGAATAGAATCATCGTTACTATTTACATAACTATCTTGTTTCTAGTGTGCGCTACAGTTCAATCACAAGGGAATATAAAACAGTTCGTGAAAAGTATTATCGAATACAACCAATAATTGGTTAGACAAATAATTAATTAAGCAATTTTTGTTAAAGTTGATAAAATATGATCTATTATCGAATCTCCCTGAAGAATCCCTTATCCTAGTAAGTTACCAACGTAGACAAATCGACCCAAGAGGTACCTCTTTGAAAGTAGTAAGTAGAGGCAGTATAAGACAGACGTGAAGTGATGCTGATATTTTTTTTTAATATGGCTAAACGAGCAGTTGGAGCCATTTTCACGACTATGACGCCCGTAGATATCCGCATTGAGGTAATGCAGATGCACTGCCTTCCTTGTGATGGGTGACAGTGGTAGACGGAAAGGGGTAATGCAGCTAAGCTGTGTGATCTGGGCCATTATATCTATTTATATAAAACTCAAACGTGACATAGCCATCTATCAACGCACAGCCCAAACCACTGGATGGATCAAGCTGAAATTTGGCATCCAGGTAGATGTTACGACGTAGCCATCCGCTAAGAAAGGATTTTTAGAAATTCAACCCCTAAGGGGGTGAAATAGGGTGTTGAAGTTTATGTGGATTTCTTGGAAATTAACGCGGGTGAAGCCGCGGGCCACAGCTAGTTTATTTATATATTTCAACACTACTGTCGCCTTGTCTGGGCATCTGTCAAGGTCCGCGCAATAAAAATGTGCTTAATAAAAATTATTTTCCACCAGGCGAACATAAAAGTACACGTAATAACGGAAGTCACGCGATTCGCTTAGTAATAAGTACTTACACACTAACACTATGTACCGGCAAACAAAAAACACAGCTTTAGTCACACGTTAAATGAAATAGTAAAATGTTAGTCGACGCGTACACAATGTTTTAAATATGCCATAATTAGTCTTTAGAATAAATACGTTCACTAAAAATAAAAGTAAATGTTTAGTCGTTTTATAGTTAATTGCATTTAAAACATGAGCGAATATTTAGTCGAATTTAGTCTACAGATTAAAAATTTAAACTTTTTAAACAGAACACACGACACTCACCTTCTCTCCGCATGCCCATTTTGATGCATTTCCTTAATCTGCAGTACTGGCACTGGTTTCTGTGATGCTGGTCGATGGGGCAGCTCCTGTTTCCTCTACAGGAATACGTCAGGTTCCGCCTCACTGACCGCTTGAAGAAGGATTTACAGCCTGTGGGAGAGATAATAATAATATAATAATATCTGTGGATTTTTACGCACTATGTTAGTCTAGACCCGTGGTAAGTACCCTAAGGAAGTCCTCAGGTTACTTACCACGGTGTGTGTTACGGGTAAATAGATATCAATACTTGAAAGTTTGTTTTTTTTTTAATTTTTTTTACAAGAATTATTTAAAATTGTTGTTATTCGTCAATTTCATTAACCTTAACCTATGCTTCATGGTAAAAGGGGAAATGGAAGTAATTTACTTTTTTCTTCGTTATCTATTCTTTTTTTATGGCATAAGGGGTCAAACGAGCAGCCTAATACATCTTCATGACTTCCGACCATGGACATCCGGAGAGTTGATACAGATGCGTTGGCCTCCTTCCTCTTTCCCCCTCCATGGGCTATGTATTCCATGCTTTTTAATTAATTATAACAATAATGTCCTGTGGCACTGCACACTAACTACACTAGAGTAAGAGAGTAGTAAGCGATTAGAGTGAAAACTAATGCCTATAATTATTGTTTCCACCAACAGTGGTTCCGGATTACCCAACCCAAAGAAAAGATAGCAACGCATTAGCATTTGTGGCGTTTGATAGTGGGCGTCGGTAGCCACTTAATATCAGGTAATGCGACCACTCGTTTGTCCTCACTCCACAAAGCACGTCGTTTAATATACGGCATTGTAAATATTATCAACTTTCAAAGTTGACAGACGCCTTATAATAAAATGACGATAAATAAAAAATCACAAGTTAAAAAGCGAAATAAATTTCAAATATCTAATTTCCGAACGTAGGTTGGTCGGAATTTGAAATGCGCACTAAATCTCTTGTAAGCTGATTATAATACGTTTAGTGTTATTTAATTGTATTAACATAATCTCATATATCACAACTAATAGATAGATAATTATCATAGATAGATTACGGAATGCAGACGAAGCGAATGTTCTTATAAAACAGTTATAAATTCTCCTTACTAATATGGTAAAGTTTTAATATGTTGTATATTATTTGGCGCCATGAATATTTGAATTTAGAATACATTTATTAGCAAAACAATACTATAAAACTAACTATAGATTTTTATACTAATATATTAGGCACTGAAACTGTTACTGCTAATTTTAAGACTTAGCTAATATCTGAGAACCGGATTCCTCTTTTATTACAAACTTTATTACATTATTTTATTGGTAAAAGGCCATATAAAGATAATGTGTAAAAGTCTTGAGTTTCAACAGATTAAATATCTTTAATTAATACCACCCTAAAAGTACATAATTCGCGACATAATTAATAGTGCTACTAATTGGTATAGTTCGCATAATTTACTAACGACGATGACACAAGCTTTATTTACGTCGAGAAAACATCATCATTATACAGAAATCCTAATAAATAAAATAGTATCAACTCCTAAACGTAGTAGCTGGTTGGTTTAGCAAATATTTAGTTTTTTCCTTACTTCATCTTTTAAATTTCGAATTTACCGCCGCCATCTTATAACAGCTTAAAATTTATCGACATAAGAACATGTAGCGGGCGAACACAAAGCGACAAACATAAAATTATGATATTCATATCACCGTAACTTATATTTTATTTGGTATGAGATTGAAACTTCCACAATAATGGGAAATAATGAAATGTCAACAGCTATGTGATATGTGGGGATTAGATGGCACGAAATTTGAACAATATTATAGAAAGTTTATAGTAAAGCTCAGATATGATTATAATAATACTTTTTATTGCGTATTTATAATAAACAAAGATTATGTAAATTGTCTATGGACTAAATATTTAAAATTGTCTATGAATTTAAAAGTGTCAAAGTAAAAAGATTATTATCTTTGATCGCTATCAATGCTAACATAATTTTAGAGAAAGTTATTATTAAGTCAATATATTTAAGACTACCTATTATCTCCTATAATATAATAAAGCTCAAGAGTGTTTGTTTGTATAAAACATTGATATGGCGTATTTATTGAAAATCATATTTTCGACACGTATCCAAAACTACATAGGACTTTAAATGCTTAATTCTTCTAAATTATGCTGCATAAGCGGGGAAGTGGCTCTCGCATTTCTGACAGCTATTCTTTCGCGTTTCGTGTAGCATTAACATTTACAATATCTAAGGGATTAGATAACCAGTAACTACATACATTTCGGCAATGCTATGGTTAGCTAGCCGAGGGAACAGACTGCTCATCTGACTCAAAACCTAACACCTATGGGAAACATCGAAGACAATTAAAATTGCCGAGCGTGTCATTTAGAAAAAATAATTAGCCACCAATTAGAGTTGGATCGTGCTTATTCGTAGGTAATTAATAATTATGTGGATTTCATTCAAATGAGCAAAAACTAGGCATGAAGGTCTCCAAAATGGATGTTGCGTTCTTGTCAACATGCTGCGGGAGCTTGGAGAACTTGGAGATGAGAGAGGGCCAATTTTTTGGGTAAAAATGGTTTTGGTAAGAGGTAGTACCACACTGCATGCATTCATGTAGCCGAATTGGGTCGACGCGACCGGGGAGGTACCTCTCGCTTACACGAGACTGGCGTAAAGTGACAGCTGCGCTATCCCGTTTCGTGCGGTGTGTAAGTAGCCGGTGGCCCATGGAGGTGGGAGGAGAC